>CM031918.1:32833051-33141960 GCA_018703695.1 Prunus fruticosa
AAAATATACAGGATGTTAAAAGTGCTAATGCACCAGGATTCATGTGGTGGTAGTGGTAGTGATGGAGTGGAGGTGGTGGTGGGAATGAAGGTGGAGTTGGTTGTTGTGGTAGTGGTGGTGGCGGGCATGGCCTGCGTGGAGGCGGTGGTGGTGGTGGTGGGAGTGGTAGGCATGGTGGGTGGGGTGGTGGTGGTGTTGGTTGTGGAGGTGGGTGGTGGACGTGGAGGTTTTGAAGGAGGTGGTGGTTGTGGTGATGGTGGTGGTGGAAGTGGAGAAAGGTGGTGGTTGTGATGGTGGTGGTGGTGGTGGTTGGGAGATAGTGAATGTGGTGGTGCAATTGGTGGAATTGGATGTGGAAGTGAAGGTGGTTTCATTTTAAAAATGAATGATGGTATTTGGGACTGAAGAAAATTTATTAAATATTCAGCTCAACTTCTTTGAAAGCAGCTTTGAAAAATAACCTAAGCCCCGCTTTTAAAGCGTGTTGTCAAAAGGCCATTGCTTTTAAAAATAATCGGGATATTTTATTTTTACCAAACACCTTAAGTTGCTGTAACTTTAAAGTGAAGCAGATTTTGAATGAAAAAAAACAATCCCAAACGGGGCCTAAATAGCTCTTTTGGAGTTCATGATGTTCAAAGCTTCTGGGACCGAGGTTAGAGCCCTGAGGCTAAATGATAGATAATGCTTAAGCTAATTCTAGGGCATAAAACTCTCGTCATTCTTGTGTATGGCTTTCTAATTTTTCTTATTTTTTCTATGTATCTAATATTTTCTGCTGTAATTTGTTTTCTTGATAAACAAATTATCACATACGTTTAAATCTTGCCCCCAATGACTACAACAATGAATATAGTGTCAATGAGTTTATTTAATTTTTTAAAAAAATTCTAGAACAAGGAGGAAAACATAATCAACTTGCGATATTTTCAAAACAGTCCAATTAGATTCTCGTTATAATGCTTCAAAATATCGTCGAAATATCGGGATCGATATTGTTAGGTAAATCCAAGTTTAAATGGGAGAATATCTCAATATTAGGAAAGTTATCCAGATATTGATATTCTCTTAATATTTTGACCCGAAAATACTTGAAAAATGCTGAAAATTATCCTTGTTGCGCATGGAGTGTTTAATGCCTCGCCTTTATGAGAAATAACCCAGTGCCTTATCCAACTTAGCTGTGTAACGTGTTTGTGATTATATTTTCTGCGTGTAATATTCATAACGTCTTTAAAATGGCTGTAAGCTAATATTTATTATATAGGATAAATTTCTATATTAAAAAAGACACCAATGGATTTGAACCCCTCCCATTTAATTCTTCAACACCTTAACCACCATATCACTTATATTTTTGTAAAAATATGGAAATATTTATATATATACATGGTTTTGTTTTGAATTTTTTTTTGCAAGAAACAAATTGTTTTGAATTCTTTTGACCATTCCTTTTGTAAAACCAGGCCTAAGCTCTAAAAGCCTAGAGGGGTGAGGAAGGCCAGAGTGTCAAAGACCTACCAAATTAAATTTTAAGCCCAGCTTAAAAAAGAAAAATCGGAAACTGGATTAAATAGAGGACCACGATATTAAATACAAAAAGAAGCTCTTGTGATTCTGGATTAATAGGGACATGGCGTATTTATTTATGTTAGTGTGCTGAAGTCATTTGAACAAAAACGCAGGAAAGACAACAATGGCAACATGAATATAAACAAACACCAAGATTTGTTAACCCAGAAAACCCAAGTGGGTAAAAAATTGGGAGAACGAAGCTAGGAGAGATCCAATCCACTCAAAAAGAATTACAAGGAAATGAAGGAAGACTTAGCGCAATCTATCACTTATAGGCAGCTTCCACCACCTTAAAATGAAGCACCATTTCTTTGTTTCTTAGCAGCAAATCTTCTCAAGAGCACCAACCAAGTTGCATGTTGTTTGATGTACGAAGTGAGTTATGGTTTCACAAATTGATCTAACTCAATCACAAAAGATGATTGAGTTAGACAAATGAAACCTAAGTGTTGTGATGATTAAACTAGAAAGAATATACTTGAAACAGATAGTTTAATTCAACAAAAGACCAATGAAACAAAACAAATGTTCAGCCGAAATCTTGTAAGCGTTTACTTGGAGAAAGCTATATGTATACAATCAATCATATACTCACAAGTAACGTATACTAGTTGAACGAATAATAATGAACTCAAAGAATGAAAAACATTTAGCCGTAAGGAGTATAACTCAACTTGGGGAAGTGTTTATGTGTATGAAATCATCCACATAGCCCTCAAGTGTTGAAGTGTGGCTGAAGAGGAAATAGGTTCTTGAATGCTAAGGCACATAAGAAGTTTTTTCAAAAACCTTTAAACTATTCTGCTGGGTAAGGAGAAGGTGAGATGCAGAAAAGTTTTCTAAAATGAATGAGTTGCCCTCTCTTGGAGTCAAGACTTGAGTATATAGACTAGAAAAACAGCAAATGACAAGGAAGGAAGGAGAAGACATAGAACAACTCACGGTGGACTGCTCAAGGAGAAGACAAGAAAGTTTTAAAATGATTTACCCATGCAATGAGCACAAGATAAGATAAATAAATTAACCCCACGCCTATGTAACCGTTGGGAGGAAAAACAACCACAAAAAGTTTTTCTTTTCCAAACAGCTTCAGAAGGGATAAAAGAGATAATACAAGTCATCAACTTGATGAGTTTTGGGATCAAGGACCCGCATGCTTTATGAGAAAGGAGATAAAAACAACGCACATGGTAAAGACTGCCCAAGAACGAGAAGACCAAAGAATATAAACTGTAACAACTTTTTTCAAGGATAACTATATTGTCTAAAGAAGATGCCTTTGAAAACAACATAAAGGAAGAGTAGCTTGATGGAGCCGGTGGACTCTTCAAGAAATAAGCATGGGATAGAAATATAACAATCAGCCCATCCTTTTGTTAGAAACAGACATGCACAAGGACTCTTCAACACAATGATATAAAAAACATGGGTGTGTTTCTTTAAAACCAAGAGGAGCCGCACATGGCAATTGAACAAAGAGAGGAATCAATAAAAAACATAAATCCCAACATTTAAAAAGGTGGAGACAAGAAAACATTTTGAAAGGAGAAAGAGTATGGGTTATTTAAATAAACAAAGCATGCTCCCTGACAATATATTATGTTATTATAACAGAATATATTATGTCTCCACACACAAATTAACCAAACTCCACACACACACCCTTTGGGTTAAGCAGGAAACCTTCAACAAGGAATGAAGAAGAACAGAACAAGAACCCTGCCAAAGACATGAAATCCGTACGCAGCATGGATTAATCCAAGCGAGAATGGATGAATCCAAGTGAGAATGCATATGATTTTACCTTTGGTAGAAGGACCAGGAATGAGATGATCTTCAATCTATTTCCAGCCTTAACCTCTAATCTGACTTAGAAACTAATTAATATTACAAACATTTTGTTGGTTTAAGAGAAGAGCCAAAATACAATATTGGTTCAAATAAGAACCTTACACTCTCCCCGTTTCGGCCTTTTCTTAAACAAAAAAACCAAATTGAAATTCAAGGACTAACTCATCTAAAACTATCAAAAGACATTGATAGAACAAGGAACCTGCACAAGCTTCACAAGAAGGATTAAAACATTTCAACTATAAGGTTCCAAAAATAAAGAGAGTTTAGTGTTGCATACATTTATAGCCGCACCAAAATGGATTCAACTGCATCCTCAACTTGTGAGACTCGCAGTGCACGAACCGTTGGTAGTCTAGCGTATGTAAGTGCGAGGTTTTTATTTCCATAGGGATTGGTTTATTGAATGATCCAATTCAATTTTCCTACACAAAACAAAAATGAAAACAAAAGAAACAAAACAAGAAAAAGAATTACATTACTTGAGAACATGGAGAGTTTCTTAGAGAAGGAGAGAGGTGTTTGAAAGCTTGAGAATTTGGAGGAAGGTGTTTGGGAAGCTTGAGGATTTTAGAAGGGAAGGAAGGTGTTTGGGAAGCTTGAGGATTTTGTGAACTAGGAGAGTTTGAGAACTTAGGGAAGGGAGAGAAGGGTTTTTGTGAAGTGTTTGATACATGGAGACTTTTGGAAGAGAAGGGAAATGTGTTTGGGAAATTTGGAGAAGGGAGGAGAAAGTGTTTGAGTGATTTGGAGAATTTGGAAGAGTAAGGAAAGTGGTGTTTTAGGGATGCCATTTTGTGGATTTTGGAATTGTTTAGAGATGTTTGAGGACTTTTTTGAAGAATTTTAGGAAGGGTGAATGGGAATTGTGTTTTGGGTTGGAATTGTTTAGAGAATGTAAGTTTTGAAGAAGGGAATAATTTTGCAGTAGAATATAAATGTTTGTAAAGAAATTTATAGAAGAAAGAGAAAGGAAAAATCTTTTGATTTATTTGTAGTAGAACTAGTCCACGCCACCATGACCAAGCTTCCAACCAGAAATGATAGCTCATGCCTAGCACACCATGACCAAGCATCCAACCAGACATGCTGAGGTCACTTAATGCGCAGACTTTAGGTGCTTAGAACTTGGGCTTCTCTCTTAATCAAATTAGGACTTTAAGCACTTGAATTCTAAGTCTCCAGAATGTCTTCTTTCCAGCCACAGATCATTGGGCCAATCCAAGGTCGGAGGAGGAAGTTAAGGCCGAAACAAATTGCTAACTCCATTTTTTGCGCTGATAAGATCCATCCTGAGCATGGTTCAGTGTTTGCTAGGTAACGGACTGCAGATTTATCCAATTGGGCTGAATTTTGGATATGTTATAGTACACACCCATTGGACCAACTTTCATGAAGAATGTGGCCTCATTGAGCTATGTAGGTTGCTGAAACAAAGCTTGCAATTATGACCTACGGAACTGGACTGGCAGGGGGCTGTAGCCATAATGAATTTGCTCTTTAAGCTTTTTCTTCCCTTCATCCAAATTTCTAGGCCTTAACATGCTTGAATTGCAAATGAATTTTATGTTCTCCAAAGCCATCATTGTTACCTAAAGCTCAATTAACTAAAAGATAAACACAAAAGGATTAAAAGCACAAGTTTAACTCAAAAACATAACCAAATCATAAGCTAGAAGGGTAAGAAATAATATACAATTATGAACCCATCAAATACCCCCCAACCTAGATTTTGCTAGTCCTCGAGCAAAACAAAAAGGAAAACACAGATAAAAAAAACAAAACAGAGAAGTTAACTAGACCACTTTCTAGGTAACTCGATTGCATTTAGCATATGCAACAAGCCTTTAAACCTCTAGGCATCCCTAAATAGGAGGATTTGTGTCTCTTGAGGGTTTAACAGTAAAATCCCAACAAACGTTTACCAACTCTATAAAATAAAGTAATTAGAAAACTTAAAAGATTGTTAGTCCTTAAGCAAAACCAAAAACAAAAACAAACATAAATACATTAACAAAAATAAAAACAAAAATAAACAAAAATAAAAAAAAACAATTACAAAAATAAAAAGAACTCAAAACAATCTTTCTAAACATTTTCTTGAAGAGAAATGACTCATGCACATGACTTAAACGTTTTAACAATAAAAGCTCAATTTTTAGACATTATTTACAAAGCGGCAAAGTTCTAAACATAATATACTCAAAGTGTAGTAGTGTGATAGCCAAATGCAACAAATTTCCCAATCTTAGTTTTCACACAATTTCAAAAATCATACAAAGCATAAGTTCAACTTCAAATCTCACCAAAGTTGTCCTCTCACAAATGAATTACTCAGAAGAGGGCTATAATGCAACACTCAGTTATAAACATGAGAATAGAGTTAAACCATAAGGACTTAACTCGAAATAGAAACGATTAAGAACTTGCATTAATATGAACTCAAGAAGGATGCCAAACACTTAAAGTAAAAAATGAATGCAATTCAACCACATGACATTTAAGATCAATTTAGGTCTTTAGTATAGGTTGTAATGGGGCCAAGGGTGTAAGGTGAGTAAGAAATGAAAGGTATGGATAAAACAAAGTCCAAGAAACTCACAATGTAAGAGCATAAAATAAATGTTTACAAGACATTGAATCATCACGATTAGATTTTTTCTTTTACATGATCAAAACTCCTTATACCTTCATTTACATTGATTCATACTCCTTTCCTTTAATTGAACAAACACCAATTTATTTTGAAGGCCCAAAAATGAAATTCAAAAATGAAATTTCATTCAACCACCACTTAACTTTCCTCTTTTCTTTCACCAATTGTGTGATTTTTTTTTCTTTCATTTTTTTTTGAAATGTAACACCTCTTCCCAAACTTAGTATGAAAAACACATCCAAATTAAAGCTCATGAGTTCCTTAGAAAGGTAAATATTTGTTTTTCAGGCTAAGGCAAGGAAATAAAATTGGTTAAATGAAAGAAAAGGTTTACATGTAGGCTCAAAATGGTTAACAATGGAAAATCATGCTTAAACATGCATAAGGTTAGCTTGAAAGGCACAACCAATCCAAAGAGGGCCTTAATATCATTTCTAAAATGTCATGAAATCAAATTGCAAAAGAATGAATGATTTTTAAGTGTTCAACCAAATCAATGAATAATGAGATCAAACAACAACTTAGATGACAAGAAATTAAGAGTATGTGTATAACACTCAAGAAATGAAGTACAAGGCTCAAAAGCTCACTTTATATGGTTGGTTATATAAGTCTAATTTATGCTTCATACAATTCTTTAGATCATGCAAATCCTTTAATTGGAAAATTATGAAACAAATGGCAAGTGTAAAGAATGTTTCAAACATATCATGCTAGAACAATGCCAAATTTATTTATTTATTTATTTATTTCCAATTTAAATCTTTACTCTTTTTTTTTATAAATATATATTTTTTAATAAATAAAATGAAATCCAATTTTCATTTAAGTCATGCAACATTTATCACAATCTCATCATATGTGTTCGGAAAGTGACTCAAAACAAAATAAAAATAAAAATAAAAGCAAGACTCAAAAATAAAATAAAAATAAAAATAAAAACAAGCAAATAAAAAAATTTAAATTAAGGAAAAACCAAATTTACATGCTAAACTCTAATACCCCCAAACCTAGAAATGAACATTGTCCTCAATGTTTAAAAATTAGCCACAAACAATGTCATAACAAGAAATGAAAGGTACTAGAGTAAATAAAAAATCACAAAACACACAAGAATTAAAATACACAAATAAAATAATTACAAAACGAACGAACAAAAAAAAAAAACAGGAAACCCTAATCACACAATTCTGAAACCCAAAAAAATAAAAAATAAAAAAATTGAAGCCCAAAGCCCACAATGAAATTAACCCACCTTGAAACCCAAACAAGGTGAAAAACCGACCCAAAATGAAATCCGAAGCCACACGTTTTTATTGTTTTAATTTAATTTAATTTTTATTTTAAAGATGAAACGTGAATTGGGAGTGCAAACGCGGAATTTCCTAAAGAGAGTACGTGGTCCCTAATGTCGTCTCATGGATAGTCACGGGCAGAAGCAGGAGCCACGTGTCGCCGCATAGGCGCCGCAGACTCCACAAGTAGAAATTACGAGGCCATGGAAAGGTGCGACGACTTCCCTAAACGCGTCCGTTCAGACAAAGCAAGTCGTGACAAATAAATTGGAAACGGTTGGAAAGTGAGAAGGTTGTGGGACTCGAGGAACGCTTGGGGATTCAGAAAATGCTTAGACGCTGCGATGGCTAGGATTTGTCAAAGACTATGTCTATAAGAAGGAAAACGAAGGGAAAAAAAACAAAAAACACAAACTCAGAAACACAAAAGAGAAAAGAAGCAAAGAAGATACTGAGAAATCAAATGGCCTCTTCCTACCCCTTTCTTTGGATCTCAACCTAGCTCCACCCGACTCAAACACGAGGCCAAACAGTAGCACCAGGAATGGATGCCTACTTTGCCTCCGCACGGGGCCCTGACCCGTCAATGACTCATACTCCTGGACAACGATGTTGCCATTGGAGTTGGCAGAAATTTGGTGACTCCTAAAGATATACGTGTGTTCGGGACAAGGGATGACAACCGGGCTCATGAGTGATGCCTTGGCACTGAGCATGCAGAGTAACCATGTGTCGCAGTTTGGTTCATCGCCTACTGCGAAGTCCCATGAGGTAGAGGTGCTGAAAGGTCAGTTAGCGGCGGAGCACAGGATGGTTGAAGAGTGTCAGAGTGCTATAAAAGCTTGAAAGGGAGAGGTCAAGGATAGTGGAGGTGAATCGACACCAGCTAGAAGTCAATTGCGGGACGAGAATAAAAACCTATCAAAGATGGTAGAGTTGTACTCTCGTGACATGAGAAAGAAGTTGGAGGACTTGAGACCGACCGGTAAACGCAAGAAAGTAGATCGTGAGAGAGTTACGCTCAAGCTAAGATTGCGACTTTGGGAGCTCAAGTGATGAGCCCCAAGAGGCCTGCGTGAAGCCCCCGAAGAGGACAGCCGAGAGGGCCAAACTAAAAGCTCCTATGGTCGAGACACCGAGCTTCAAGAAGAAATGATTTCAGTTTTTATTTATTTAATTTTAAAGTGTATGTACGTTTTTTTCTTTCTTTCTTTATTTGGGAAATAAAAAATGTTATGTTATCTCAAGAAACTATTGACCCTAAATCTAAAGAACAACGATCAAACAAAAACATGAAAACCCAAACATGCATTTTTTTTTTTTTTTTTTATTAGTTAAGTAAACACACAAATAATTGCTTCTTCTTTTAAGAGAAAAACTTAAGGATGACCAGTTAAGGGCCTCAGAAAACACAGCCAGGGGATCCGGGAAGGTTGGAGGGGTCACAATGGTCCCTCTTAAAACCCAAACTTCTTAGACACCGAAGGTGCCGCCTAAAGAACTCCTAGACACTGAGACATGCGTTGCTACCTGGAGTTACCAAAAGTTTAGCTCCTTCAAAGAATATCCTATGAGTTTTAAATTATACTACCTAATTAAATAAAAACAAAATAAATAAATAAAAAAACTGAAATAAACATGCAATTCAAACAAGAATTTAAAAGAAGAGTTGGGATTCTTGCACCAGGTGTCCAAGACGCATCTTTAATTTTGTCTCTTCTTCAAATTAAATTCTTGAGAAACCTGACAAACAAGAAGAAAACAATTGAAAATAATAAAAATAAAATAAAATAAAATAACAACTGAAAAAGCAAAAACACAAACATCAGAAAACAGGGAGGCAAAAGTAAGTGGTGTAGACATGCTCCCTTTTAAAAAAACGCGCTCGGAATTTGCGTCGGAAATGAAGGGATCCAGAGAAAAGAGCACAGGATAGCACCCCTCGAGATCCGAAGTGCTTTCGGCTCCCTCGTTTGTATAAGTCTATTTAAACTCGTTTTGGTGAAGTAGAAGAGCACCCTCATTTCTTCCTGGAATTGAAAGAAAAACATCAAAAAATCCAAAAACAAAACAATGGCATCCTCATGCACTCACCTTGATGATCTAAACCTTGAGTTGTCCCTAGCGTCACCGAATGCGCAGAGAAGGGCTCCTCAAAACCATGTCTTCCCAAACTCCACCTATCATCACGGACGGCCTCAAACTTTGCTGAGGTAATACCGAACTTTTCTCGAGGGAGTGCCGAGAGAGCAGTGCTCGCGGAGGCATGATTAGCAGCAGGCTCACATCGACAGATCATCCGCATGTGGCAAAGAGGTCTGACAAGGCAGCAGTGGAGGAGTCCCAGAATTAACGGTGCTCCACGCGGTCTCGGCTACCAATTTGGGCATACGATCCCCGGCGAGGACACGGGAGTGTGCCGCGATGAGCGAGGAAATAGCTTCCTTGAAGGCTATGGTGGCGGACTTGCAGAAGCGGCTTTACTGTGCTAATCAGCACGTGGAAGCACCTGCAGAAAAAAAATGAGGACCATGTGGAGCTGCTGAGATTCTGCAAGTCAGAGATAAGAGGCATGCCATGAAGATGAAGATGAAAATGAAGAAGAAGAAGAAGAAGTTGTTGTTGTTGTTTTTTTTTTTAAAAATTTTACTTGAATGTTTTTTGTTTTTTTGTTTTTGTTTTTTTTTAATGCAGTGTTTGAATGAAATAAAAATGTGTTTTTAACACTCAGAAATAAACTAACTAACCACACCATGTAAATAAATACATAAACTAACTTAACAAAACAAAAAAAGAAAACAAAGAAGTTCCAAATTGATTTTTTTAAAATTTTAAATTTATTTACAACTAACTGACCACACAAAGAAAAAAAAAAAGAAGTTCCAAATTGCAAGTTACAAGGAAAAATAAATAAAAACTCAAATTTCAATTTTTTTTAAAATTATTAATTTTTTAATTTTTTTTTTAGTAAAAAAAAACACAAATATACAAGCAACTCATGGATGACCAGTTAAGGGCCTCAGAAAATACAGCCAGGGGATCCGGGAAGGTTGGAGGGGTCACAATGGTCCCGCTTAAAAACCAAACTTCTTAGACACCGAAGGTGTCGCCTATAGAACTCCTAGACACTGGGATTTGACGGAGACGCTCACAGGAGTTACCATTAGTCAGCTCATATAAAAAATCTTTTTAATTTTTTTTTTAATAAAAGAAATAGAAATTTAAAATTACTGAAATAATAACAAAACAACTAAAGAGAAAGGATTGGAATACTCCCCCTCTGAAGCGATTAGGTCGAGCGTGATGCATTTGGAGGTCGCGACTTCTCCCACTACTCCACACTCCCCATTCTTATGATTGAGGTTACCATCTCTCTCCATTTTTATTAAGCTGACATTACTTGCTAAAACAAACACAGAAAACTTGAAACAGAATTAAAGGATTGGGAAATAAAAACTAAAATGAAAAGAAAAATCAACACACGTCCAATTTCATGCTTCAAAGTAACAAGCAACAAAGTAATCAAACTAGCGTATGAAGTTCGTTCTTTCTCAAATATGATTATCCATATGGTGTGTGGTTTTAATCAAGTATTCAGAAAAAGCATTTAGCTATGGTGTTTAGTCTAAACACAAATTCCGAACCCATTAAGAACAAGAAGAACAATAGAGAACCAAGTAGAATTTAAACATGGTGTTTGTCTTCAATATCTACCCATTCATTCACTAATCAGTCCAAGAGTCATATGGTGTTTATGTAAACTTGAACAAGATATTTAATTAAGAGCAAGTGAATGAAACCATAAAATAGAAATAATCAACATGCTACTTGAACCTTTTTGTTTTTGGGTGTTGTGTAAGCTGGACTCAAACCCAGTTCTCTTGCTTGTCAGGCAATTGTCCTTGTCCGTTGGACTACAAACACAACTTGTCAATTAACGCCATTAACTTTAAAACATGAAACTGTGCAGTTATGAAAAAGATAAAAATAAATAAAAAGTAGGAAAACCAAATAGAATCAAACAATGTTACCGATCCCGGCAACGGCGCCAAAAACTTGTTGCATAGATTCAGCTGCACCAAAATGGATTCAACTGCATCCTCAACTTGTGAGACTCGCAAGTGCACGAACCGTTGGTAGTTTAGCGTATGTAAGTGCGAGGTTCGATTCCACAGGGATTGGTTATTGAATGATCCAATTCAATTTTCCTACACAAAACAAAAATGAAAACAAAAGAAACAAAACAAGAAGAAAGAATGTACATTACTTGAGAACATGGAGAGTTTTTGGAGAGAAGGAGAGAGGTGTTTGAGAGCTTGAGAATTTGGAGGAAGGTGTTTGGGAAGCTTGAGGATTTTGGAAGGGAAAGGAAGGTGTTTGGGAAGCTTGAGGATTTTGTGAACTTGGAGAGTTTGAGAACTTAGGGAAGGGAGAGAAGGGTGTTTGTGAAGTGTTTGAGACATGGAGACTTTTGGAAGAGAAGGGAAATGTGTTTGGGAAATTTGGAGAAGGGAGGAGAAAGTGT
Organism: Prunus fruticosa; assembly: GCA_018703695.1. NCBI lineage: Eukaryota > Viridiplantae > Streptophyta > Magnoliopsida > Rosales > Rosaceae > Prunus > Prunus fruticosa. The sequence continues at coordinate 32,844,954 of CM031918.1, forward strand.
TTGAGTGATTTGGAGAATTTGGAAGAGTAAGGAAAGTGGTGTTTGGGAACTTTGTGGATTTTGGAAGAGAGTGTTTGAGGACTTTGAGAATTTGGAAGGGAATGGGAATTGTGTTTGGGAAATGTTTTAGAGCATGGAGAACTTTGCAAGAGAATAGAGAAGTGTTTGGAGAATTTATAGAAGAAGAGAAAGGAAAAATGCTTGAGATTTATAGTACTAGAATCTTGTTACAACAATTGAGAACTACAAAGGGAAACTAAGAGAATTTGAGGGAGAGAAGGGAAGGGAGCTCTAGAGAAGTGCTTGAGAGCTCCCCCCCTTGGGGTGTTATTACAAGCTTAGAGAACTTCCCTATTTATAGGCCTAGGGGAAGTGAAAATCTGAATTCAATAAGACTAATGCATACAACACTTGAATTATAAAATCTGAAATGGTTGATGCACTTGTATTAGAAAATCTAAAGTGGGTGATGCACTTGTATTAGAAAATCTTGAATGGTTGATGCACTTCACCACTAAATCCCACCAGCAGCCCTAGCTCATCTTCATGTCACCATGACCAAGCTTCCAACCAGAAATGATAGCTCATGCCTAGCACACCATGACCAAGCATCCAACCAGCACATGCTGAGGTCAGCATGACCAGCAACTTCAAGGGCTTACAACTTGGGCTTCTCTTAATCAAATTAGGACTTTAAGCACTTGAAATTGAAGTTCAGAATGTCTTCTTTCCAGCCACATATCATTGGGCCAATCCAAGGTCGGAGGAGGAAGTTAAGGCCGAAACAAATTGCTAACTCATTTTCTGCGCTGATAAGATCCATCCTGAGCATGGTTCAGTGTTTGCTAGGTAACGGACTGCAGATTTATCCAATTGGGCTGAATTTTGGATATGTTATAGTACACACCCATTGGAACAACTTTCATGAAGAATGTGGCCTCATTCGAGCTATGTAGGTTGCTGAAACAAAGCTTGCAATATGACCTACGGAACTGGACTGGCAGGGGGCTGTAGCCATAATGAATTTGTCTTTAAGCTTTTCTTCCCTTCATCCAAATCAGGCCTTAACATGCTTGAATTGCATGAATTATGTTCTCCAAAGCCATCATTGTTACCTAAAGCTCAATTAACTAAAAGATAAACACAAAAAGGATTAAAAGCACAAGTTTAACTCAAAAACATAACCAAATCATAAGCTAGAAGGGTAAGAAATAATATACAATTATGAACCGATCATTTAGTCTATAGAATTGCAATTTTCTCCCCCATTTTGTCTTAGAAAAGACAAAGGGAGAAAACAAGACAATGGAGCTTGTCCATTTTGCTCCCCCACAAACTAAGCAGTACAAGCTCCCCCATAAACAAGGCACAACAAGCTCCCCCATAAACAAAGCACAAGCAATTGCAGGATGAAACACAAAAAATGGTACAAACAGAAACGTAAATAACCAAAGAATAAACTAAGACCAAAACAAAGACTGTTGCACCCCAAAACAAACAATAGAAGAAATAACATGCATGCACGGCAGGAAGAAACAACAAAAAAAACATGCATGCAAGAAGAAACAAACCACACACAGAAGTAATTTCTACATTAGACAAGGCAAACAGAACTTATTTCTTCAACAAGTTGTCTTCTTGTTTTAACTCTAGCATAAGGATTGCCAATGATGAGAGCACTAGGATGATTCTTACTAACCCAAGGAGCAGGAATAGGTTCCACAGGTTCTGTGTGAACACCTTCATGAGTGATAAGCTCAATAGCATTAGATGAAGGTGGTTCAGTGACAATTGACACAGGGGTTTCCTTTTCCACATCATACAAGATGATACCATTATCATACATAAGGTTAGAATTATCCAAAGAGTCATTAATAACAACTTTAAAAGATTTCATGACATTCTTGGTTCGTTTGTTATAGACTCTATAAGCTCTACTATTTGAAGAGTAACCAAGAAAAATACATTCATCACTCTTTGGAGGAAATTTTGATAGATGATCCCTATCTTTCAAAATATAACACACACTTCCAAAGACTCTAAAGAATTCCAGATTTGGTTTCTTGTCATTCCACAACTCATAAGGAGTTTTGCAAGAGTTTGGCATCAAGTAAGCTCTATTTATCACATAACAAGCAGTGTTTATAGCCTCTGCCCAAAAACATTTAGGCACTGCCTTACTAGACATCATTACTCTAGCCATTTCAATTAGAACAAACTTCTTTCTTTCAACCGCACCATTTAGTTGTGGTGTGATAGGAGATGAGAAATTATGTCTAATTCCCAACTCATCACAGGATTCAATGAAAGGTGAGTTGGCAAACTTATTTCCATGATCACTCCTTATTATAGACAAGTGTTTCACTTTCTTTCCCTTTTCATTTTGCATTTTATTCATAATAGATTGAAAGTGAATAAAAGTCTCTCTTTTGTCTCTTAGAAAAGCAACCAAAGTAAATCTAGAAAAATCATCAACAAATAACAAGATGTACTTTCTTCCTCCAAGGCTAATAGTTTGGAAGGGACCAACCAAATCTATATGAACAAGTTCAAGGAGTTTAGTGGTGGTTATGGAGTTCAAAGTCCCATGAACAGACTTTCTTTGTTTTCCTATATGGCACCCACTGCAAACAGATTTAGTAGTATTTCCAAACTTGGGAATACCACTTGCTATTTCTTTCTTAGATAGGTTCTCAAGATCTTTGAAATTTATATGACCTAATCTTTGATGCCACAACACTATAGAGTTGTCAACAGAGAGTTTGCAAGCAATAATATTAGAAAACAAATTAGTCTCCACACAATAACAATGATCTCTCGTTTTTAAACCCGTCAAGATAGTTTCTCCTTCTTTGTTGGAGACAATACATATTTCTTTAGTGAAATTAACAATGCAAGAGTCTTGATCACAGAGTTGACTTATACTTATCAAATTTGATTTCAGATTTTCAACATACAAGACATTTTCAAGCTTATTAATTCCTGGAGCAAAAATGGTTCCTTTTCCTAATATACTAGACTTGCTACCATCACCAAAAGTCACACTCCCAAGAATAGACATAGGAGAGTAATTAAGAAACACACTCTTGTCCCCAGTCATGTGACTAGAGCAACCACTATCAAAATACCAAGCATTAGAATTTTTCATAGATAAAGCATTCAAGGCAACAAGACAAGTCTGATTAGTTTTTCTCACCCAAACCTTTTTAGTTGGCATTTTAATTGCTTGATTAGGTCTTAACATGCTTGAAATAATTGCAACTTCATTTAACAGATTTTGAACTTGTTTTTCTAAACTTAGAGAAACATTCTTTCCTTTTAGTTTGAAGCAATTTGGTCTAATGTGCCCCTTTTTATTACAAAAATGACAAACTGGGATGATGTGATTTTTCTTACGGACCTTATCCAGAAGCATTACCCTTAGTTCTAGAATTGTAAAAAGAGGGCGGATTTTGGATTTGTTTGGATTGATACTTGCTGACACTTGGATTGATCCATAACTGATACGGATTGAGCCATATAAGTTTCGGATTTATCCACAGTTTCCATAGAATCCACAGCTTTTACAAACTTGACTTTCTCATTTATTTTGACAGTTTCAGGAGTAAAGCTAATACCATATTTGTCACCAAAAGATTTTCCCATTTTTATCATGTTATCTATTTTTTCAGCACCAATGGTAAAATCAATTTCCCTCTTTCTAGACAAGTCTAAGTCAAATTTTAACTTCTCATTTTCTTGTTTAAGTTGACTCACAAGGTTAGACAAGTCTGTATTTTCTTGTTGTAGCATGACAACTTTACTGGAAAGATGCACACTTTGTTTCTTTATGTTATAAGACACTTCCACAAGTTCTTCATACTTTTGAATTAACTCATCCTCACTATCAATTAATTCAACATCATTATCATTTTCTTCATCAGGTTTAGTGCATAATTTACCAACAAAAGCAACACCATTTTCATCATCACTTGAGTCAATCATAGACTCATCTTCTGACTGATTTTTCCGTTTTAGAGTGTTTGCACACTCAAAGGAAAAATGACCTATTCCACCACAATCATAACAATTTATTGACCTTTCATTTTCAGGAGAACCAGAGCAAGAACTAGAGTAGTAATCATCATTAAATAATGATGGGTGAGCCACAGAGCTATGAGCTCTATCTCTTTCCATAGAGATGACTTAGAGTTGGATCTACACTAATTAAAATGTAGTGCCAGCTCTGATACCAATTGTAAAACCAGGCCCTAAGCTCTAAAAGCCTACAGAGGGGGGGTGAGTAGGCTAGAGGTCAAAGACCTACCAAATTAAATTTTAAGCCCAGCTAAGAAAGAAAAATGGAAACTGGATTAATAGAGAGAACACCACGTATTAATACAAACAGAAGCTCTTGTGATTTTGGATCAATACAGGACAACGCGTATTGATCCACGTTAGTGTGCTGAAGTCATTTGAACAGTAATGCAGGAAGTACAACAATGGCAACATGAATATAAACAAACACCAAGATTTGTTAACCCAGAAAACCCAAGTGGGTAAAAACTGGGAGCACCAAGCTAGGAGAGATCCAATCCACTCAATAAGAATTACAAGGAAATGAAGGAAGACTTAGCTCAATCTATCACCTATAGGCAGCTTCAATCACCCTTACAGCAAGCACCATTTCTTTGTTTCTTAGCAGCAAATCTTCTCAAGAGCACCAAGCTCAAGTTGCATGTTGTTTGATGTATGAAGTGAGTTATGGTTTCACAAATTCATCTATCTCAATCACAAAGTATGATTGAGCTAGACAAATGAAACCTAAGTGTTGTGATGATTAAACTAGAAGTAATAAACTTGAAGCATATAGTTTAATTCAACAAAACACCAATGAAACAAAACAAATGTTCAACCGAAATCTTGTAAGTGTTTACTTGGAGAAAGCTATATGTATACAATCAATCATATACTCACAAGTAACGTATACTAGTTGAACGAATAATAATGAACTCAAACAATGAAAAACATTCAGCCGTAAGGAGTATAACTCAACTTGGGGAAGTGTTTATGTGTATGCAATCATCCACATAGCCCTCAAGTGTTCAAGTGTGGCTGAACAGTAAATAGGTTCTTGAATGCTTAGAGGCACATAAGAAGTTTTTTCAAAAACCTTTGAAACTATTCTGCTGGGTAAGGAGAAGGTGAGATGCAGAAAAGTTTTCTAAAATGAATGAGTTGCCCTCTCTGCAGTCAAGGACTTGAGTATATAGACTAGAAAAACAGCAACTGAACAAGGAAGGAAGGAGAAGACATAGAACAACTCACGGTGGACTGCTCAAGGAGAAGACAAGAAAGTTTTAAAATGATCTACCCATGCAATGAGAACAAGATAAGATAAAATAAATTAACCCATGCTTATGTAACCGTTGGGAACAAAAACAACCATAAAAAGTTTTTCTCTTTTGAAAACAGTTTCAAGAAGGGATAAAAGAGATAATACAAGTCATCAACTTGATGAGTTTTGGGATCAAGGACCCGCATGCTTTGATGAGAAAGGAGATAAAAACAACCGCACATGGTAAAGACTGCCCAAGAGAATGAGAAGACCAAAGAATAAAAAATGGGCAGACAACTTGTTTCAAGGATAATTATATTGTCTAAAGAAGATGCCTTTGAAAACAACATAAAGGAAGAGTAGCTTGATGGAGCCGGTGGACTCTTCAAGAAATAAGCATGGGATAGAAATATAACAATCAGCCCATCCTTTTGTTAGAAACACACATGCACAAGGACTCTTCAACACAATGATATAAAAAGCATGGGTGTGTTTCTTTAAAACCAAGAGGAGCCGCACATGGCAATTGAACAAAGAGAGGAATCAATAAAAAACATAAATCCCAACATTTAAAAAGGTGGAGACAAGAAAACATTTTGTAAGGAGAAAGAGTATGGGTTATTTAAATAAACAAAAGCATGCTCCCTACAATATATTATGTTATTATAACATAATATATTATGTCTCCACACACAAATTAACCAAACTCCACACACACACCCGTTGGGCTAAGGAGGAAACCTTCAACAAGGAATGAAGAAGGACAGAACAAAGAAATCTGCCAACAGCATGAAAACAATGACTCAGCATGGATTAATCCAAGTGAGAATGGATTAATCCAAGTGAGAATGCATATGATTTTACCTTTGGCAGCAACGTGAGGAATGAGATGATCTTCAATCTATTTCAGTCTTAACCTCTAATCTGACTTAGAAACTAATTAATATTACAAACATTTTGTTGGTTTAAGAGAAGAGCCAAAATACAATATTGGTTCAAATAAGAACCTTACAATCTCCCCCTTTGGCCTTTTCTTAAACAAAAAAACCAAATTGAAATTCAAGGACTAACTCATCTAAAACTATCAAAAGACATTGATAGAACATGGAACCGGCACAAGCTTCACAAGAAGGATTAAAAGATTTCAACTATAAGGTTCCAAAAATAAACAAAGTTTAGTCTATAGAATTGCAATTTTTCTCCCCATTTTGTCTTAGAAAAGACAAAGGGAGAAACAAGACAATGGAGCTTGTCCATTTTGCTCCCCCACAAACTAAGCAGTACAAGCTCCCCCATAAACAAGGCACAACAAGCTCCCCCATAAACAAAGCACAAGCAATTGCAGTATGAAACACAAGAAATGGTACAAACAGAAACGTAAATAACCAAAGAATAAACTAAGACCAAAACAAAGACTGTTGCACCCCAAAACAAACAATAGAAGAAATAACATGCATGCACGGCAGGAAGAAACAACAAAAAAAACATGCATGCAAGAAGAAACAAACCACACACAGAAGTAATTTCTACATCAGACAAGGCAAACAGAACTTATTTCTTCAACAAGTTGTCTTCTTGTTTTAACTCTAGCATAAGGATTGCCAATGATGAGAGCACTAGGATGATTCTTACTAACCCAAGGAGCAGGAATAGGTTCCACAGGTTCTGTGTGAACACCTTCATGAGTGATAAGCTCAATAGCATTAGATGAAGGTGGTTCAGTGACAATTGACACAGGGGTTTCCTTTTCCACATCATACAAGATGATACCATTATCATACATAAGGTTAGAATTATCCAAAGAGTCATTAATAACAACTTTAAAAGATTTCATGACATTCTTGGTTCGTTTGTTATAGACTCTATAAGCTCTACTATTTGAAGAGTAACCAAGAAAAATACATTCATCACTCTTTGGAGGAAATTTTGATAGATGATCCCTATCTTTCAAAATATAACACACACTTCCAAAGACTCTAAAGAATTCCAGATTTGGTTTCTTGTCATTCCACAACTCATAAGGAGTTTTGCAAGAGTTTGGCATCAAGTAAGCTCTATTTATCACATAACAAGCAGTGTTTATAGCCTCTGCCCAAAAACATTTAGGAATTTTTTGTCTTTAGACGTTGATCCAGGAATTTTTCTTGCAGGGGTCAACGTCTAAAGACAAAAAATTCTATACAAAACGTACCACTCTCGTATTTTATGTCAAATTTTCAATATAAGAAAGTACTATATGTATTTCTCTCTTGTATATTACAGGTTATGTATGGTACGTTTTCTTGTTGATGATAATGACGATATTAATAATAGCGACTTTCATTATAATTCTTTTAGCCGCTTTGACCGAGGGCTTGTTTCCAAGAAATATATTACCAAGAAAAATATTTGTAAATTGTAATAGGTCCTTCGACTCGTGGGAAAATGTTAGACAAAACAAATGATTTGGCCCAGGAAAAACACAACTTGGTTTTATAGATTAATTCAGGAATTTTTTTTTTTTCGTCTTTAGCTTTTTCTGTTAAACTCATCAAACTCCAGGGTTCCACTCTAAGAGGTCAACATATACAAGTCAGGTAAGGTTTACTTAAGTTGTTTGCAAAGCAGATAGAAGAAATTCTGGATCTACCATAAAAGCCATACTTAATGGTTGTGCTACCGTGTCATGGCCACCATGGATGATGCATATAAAACAATGGAGAGGGCATAACCAAGCAGAAAAGTGATGATCTTGGCTTCTTTGCAAGCTGATGCTAAAAGGTATAATTTGCATGAACCTCACCTGGCTCTAGCACAAAAATTATCCAAATCTGGAGGATTCGAAGCACTGATGAGGTTGTTGCTAGTGACACAAAGGATCAATCTCAGCCACGTGTTTGATTTCACCATAAGTATTCTTAGACAGACGGCAAATCAGTTTGCATACATATGTGTGTGTTTGTTTGCAATTGATTGTACTTTCTTTTATCGAGCGCCGTGCGCTTGTGGGTTTCTTTTTTTTTTTTTTTTTTTTTTTTTTTTTAAATGACTCAAAACGACGTCGTTTTAGCCAGATTTTTTTTTTTATAAAAAAAAGCCTTAAGTGGAACGACGTCGTTTTGACTTCAAGAAAAAAAACATTGAAGCGCTGGGCGTTGCGCAGGAGCTTGCTTGCTGCGGCTATGGCTGCTCCCTCTTTGGGGCATTTCATCAAACACTTTCTAGGCATTTGCAGGGGTCAAGTTCTTGGCCTCCTATGGTGGATTCCGGGCTTGCGGGGGTCAATTGACCCCCCCTTGCCCCTATGTGGATCCGCCAACAATGACATGCAAAATATTTCATTTCCAACAAACAAAACAGTAAGAAATATATTATTTGCATTGAGATATGATACTGAACTACTGAGAAATCACAAGAAATGAAAACAAAAATATATCTCAACTCAATGTTTCCTTTAGATTGTCTTTTCATCGCAATTTTTTTCTCAGGAACAAAGAGAGAGAGAGAGAGACATACGCCAAGCGATTCTTATAATGGAAAAGCTTGGCCAGGTTCGACGGAAGCGGCGATGATCTGCGCGACGCACTCTTGCTGCAGTTCCTCCATGCCTTGGTCTGCGACGACGCCGCTTGCTGCAATTCTCAAAGAGGAGGAGAGAGAAGGCGTCAAACCAGAGGAGGCGCTTGCTTTCGCAGACGACGGGCTTCTAAACCCACGTCTGGGCTTGGGTTTCATAACCTTAGTTATTTGGGACTTGGATCCAGAGGTCCATATCCAGTCTAAGAGACATTTAAGCCCACCAAACAATGATTAGGATCCATGTCCATTTTAATTGAAAATATCTCATTCAGTCCAGTCCACCAATTAGGGCCTAAGATGATAGATGTCCTGAGTGATTCGTGTCCTAAAGGCATCATGGCCTATCTCGCTCTAATTCTTAATCTCTAGAGAATTTACCCCGTATTTCATTACATTTAGACCATTATAATAATTTAACGACCTAAAACATGACATGTCAAACTCCGAATGTCTTTGAGCGCAAGATTATTAGAACGTCTTTTGAGTCCATGCCACTTTCCTCTAACTAAAGCCAAGTTGCACACCAAGGGCCTCCCGGAAGGAGAAGGAAGAGGCTGTAAAACAACCAGGTCTCTTAGGCCTCCATCCTGCCATTCCCCTCAAGAGACTGTACACTCATCGTCACCATTTTCACCATCCAAGTCTTTTCGGCTGTGTACGATTTGATATTAGAGTCATCTCGATCAAGTGGTTTTCAATTAACCAGAATCAATTTTCTGCATAAGCTGATTTCCAGTCTTTCAAAAGCTTTGATTTTGAGCTTCTTGTGCCTGTAGATATTTTCAGATTTTGTGGTAGGCAGAAAATTTCTTTTCCACTTTTGTATTCAACAAGCACGATGATGCAAATGCAACCATGAACATTGAGGGGAGAGGGGGGCCTTTTTCACAGAAAAGATAAGCACGGAATGAGACAGTATGAACAGTGTATCTGCCTGGATAACGGAATAAAACAGAGAGTGAGAGAGTACTGTTTTTCAACTCCTACTTTCTTTTTCATTTCATAAAATTCATCATGTACTTTCATATGGAAAAGCCGCATAGGTTGCAGGTTGAAGCAGAACCACTGAAACAAGCACACCATAGGACTGATAGCATATTTCAATCGACCCTGGTATAACCAAAGAACTTTAAAGACAAAATAAATTGTGGAGGGCTTCACTAACAATATCCACTGAGGGGCATGATGAAGGTTGCATAACCTAGACCAAATGCTGATCCTGCATGAGTACAAAAACAGTGGTTTACTCTTCAAGACCCGGTTCCATTGTCTGGACTGGTGGGGCTGTAACTACGGCCAGACTCAGGTCAGGAGAGACAGAATCAGCAGATTTTTCTCGGATCTCCCTGTACTCTTGACAAATGGCACACAAATGGCAGAAAAAATGAGTGACAAAGTCTCCACATGGTGCTTCCTACAAAATGAAATCACAAGAAATGATAAGCCCTAGTGAAGCCACAAAACTCGACTTAAGAAGTTGTCCCACAAAGTTTGTAATCCGTGACCTTTCCCCCCAAATTACTTTGAAGTTATACAATAAACTATTTTCCAACGAGCCCCATATAAATTCATATTCCCTAACACAAGCACGGTAATTATATCTTCCCTTGTTGAGAATAAATCCCACATTGGGAATTTGAAGCCTTGCATGACAATATAAAAATGAAGAGGCCTATAAATTGTCATGCAAGGCCACGAATTGCCAATTGCAAATTGGGTTAAGATGCCTTTGATTGCGACTCAGACCCAACATGTCACCCAATAAATATCACATCTTTGGTAATCATTTTCTGTAACCTCTAACGAAACTGAAACAGAATTGGCCATCAAAGGTAACCCAAGCTAACTGAAACGGGATTATCTCTTAAAGGAGAAGAGCCAAAAAAAAAAAAAAAAAAGAAAAAGGAGAGTTCTTCTAATAAAGAAAAGAACAAGCATGTATAAAATATATTCACTTTTTTATATTTCTAAAGGGCCACTTATTTGGGATTTCTCAAACCCTCAAGCATATACAAAATCAATTTTTTCACTATTAACAATCTATAGCCTGGAAAACTGATAAACAATGCTATACCTGAAGATTATACTTTGATCTTAGGGTCCTGCGGTAGCCACAAGCATAACATGCAACAAAGCATCCCGGTACTCCCAAAACAAGACCCTCAGTCAATAAGCAGCAGACGGTATTAACGAGTACCCACAAAATAAAATGAGTCATGCATGATCCTATGAATGTCCCAGAACCCAGAAATTCTGCATTCTTTCCGAATAAAAAGCAAGGAAAAAATAGACCTATACAACCTGTACAAAACAAAAATCAGCAATTAGATGATCATTGTTGGCTTGCGCTCACAGTGATATTTGTGTAACTGACCAAAATTCAAATGTTGCTCCTGTGTATTATGCGTTGTCATGATAAACGAAAAGAAACAAGTCATATTATACTCAGTCCACCTAATTCCCATTTTCTTCATTTCAACTTTTACCCATATAGATACAACTTATTCTTCAGACAAGAAAAGCCTACTAACCATTTTAACCAGTCTGCAGATCATTAGTTTGTGTGTGGGGACATTATGTTCAAAGCTCAATGAATGACCTCCTCTAATTCAACCTCTACAAACCATTATTATCTCTATATTCACTACTAGCAACACCAACTATTTACCAACAGCCAATGCTTTATCTCACATCAGACCGGATTTCATGTCTTCAAAATCACATTTAAATTACTTAAGATGTGAATCTTATCAATAATATTTACCCAAATTTATCTCCAAAAATTCAAGGGGTTTGCTATTTTATAAATGTATTAATAAATAAAAATTAGGAGACCAACTCTTTTTTCGTAACTTTATGGTCCCTACAGTATTGGTGGGTGATGGTAATTATGAGCGCCATGGTAATCAAGGGAAAGACCGCAAGAGAAATTGCTCATCAGATACAAGGAAATGGTTAGCCGAATCTTACAGGTTTTCAGAGCTAGTAACACTGCAATGTTAGAAATAAACCAGAAACATTTCTCTTATGCATAAACTGCTAAACCTGGGGACCAATAAAGAACTATATCATCCATGATGTTAACTAGCCAACTTAAGGTAGTTTAAATTGGCCCAAACTGGAAACTCAAAATATTGCTGCTTGAATAAGCATGCAAAGCCAAACGATATGCAAAGCTTACTAGCTTATGAGCTACTATATCTTGATATAAAAGTCCAAGCCTTCATTTGGAACTTCTATATTTTACTGCACATCGATGATTGAACTAGTATGCTTTAACTTGAGTCAGTCTAATCCTACGGTTTCTTAAAGCTGCTTCCTTTCTTTGTAATGTCTTCTAAATAATACAAAATGAATACCAGCCACAAATTCAGACACAATAGACGTCCACCACATAATGTAGAGTACTCAGAGAACGTTAAGCACATAGCAAGCTACGAGCTAAGCATATATTATTGTATGGTTAGTTAAATAATTGAACTCATATCCTAGCCTTTCTAAGAAAGTCCTAAGAAAATGAAGTATGACAAGCACAAGCTTTTTTTTTTTTTTTTTTCCCTAATCAAGAGGCACCTTCATTTTTTTTCCTTCTGATAAATCAAGGTCACAAGGCAGAAAGTAGCGTACAGCTCTGCATATCGTCACAGCATGCGCAGATTCCAGAAGACCATTGTACAGGCCCATCAACACTGTTTTGCTGCTTGGGAGGGTCTTCATTTCGCAAAACAATTGCCGATTCAGAATCTGACATCCCTAAAGGAATGTATGCCGGTGGGGCATAACTGCTTTGGCTCTTCATCTTTCTCTTGTGACCCAAATGATCTGTACCAAGTAACCCAAAGCATAAACAAGAGAGAAACTGAGTCAATAAATGTGCAAAGAGACCACAATGGCAATCCCATACATCTCAACCAGCAACAAATAATCTTCTATTAAGCATTACCCAATAAGCCCAAAGGGGAAACAAATACAATGCGACATAACATGAGGAACCGTGCCCTCCACAACAAGAGTCTAATGCGAAGATTTACGATTAACAACTACTTTTAAGTGCTAAGATTGAAAACTCTGAGTAACAAATTGAACGCAACCAATAAAATCAAGCAGGGCAGGAAAAAAATCGAATTTCAAACACAAAATTTGAGATTTAGTTCCCGCTTTTAGATAATAAATCAAACTATGCTATGAACAAAAAAAAAATTACAACACCAACAACGAAGGCAGAAGGGAAACACTATAACAAAGCATTAACAGATGGTTTAACAAATTCTAGTAAAGAAAATTGAAAGCGAAGAACAGCAATGACATGTGAAACCATTAAAAGAAAATTATGAAAAATGGTACGAAATCGAAGAAACAAAGAATCGAAGAACGAAAGATCCATACCCGCCTCTTTCTGTCGGTGAGTGAAGAAATGGTAGCAGAAAAAGTCACCCTTTTCTGTTGCTGAGAAAGAGAAAATAACGAGAGCAATCCGGGCCCGAGTCGACCTGGGCCTTGCTTACGTTTGCTTAGATACCCATTTTGGGCCTTGGCTAGACATCGCCACTAGGGGTGGGCATATAAACCGGAAAACCGGAAAACCGAATCAAACCTAACGAAAAAAAAACCAAAAAAACCAGAGTTGACTAAAAAGTCAACAAAACCAAACCGACCGGACCGGACCGGACCAGTTCAAACCCTTTTCCATTTTCTGGTTTTGCACAAAATAACACTTGAATTATTTTAAACCCTTAGGATTTAATATATATTTAAATATATTATATATAATATACAATATAAAAAATATTATTTTATTAGGCCAGTTCTATTTTGTTAGAATAGAAACGGCTGCACATAACCTCATCCCATTTATCTTTTAGTTGCTAACCCTAACTCAGATCTCTCCTCATCTCTTCTCCCCTTCATTATTTTCTCAGCCGCCCTTTCTCTATTCCCTCTTCCTCCTCTCTCTCTCTCTCTCTCTCTCTCTCTCTCTCTCTCTCTCTCTCTCTCTCTGACGACAACGCTCAACTAGGGAAAGCTGAAGGTACCTATTTTCCTTGTTCGGGAGTGTACAATTTTCGATTTATGTGGATTTTTGGACTTTGAATTGGTTTTGGTGAAATGGGTTGTTTTTGTTTCTGTGTAGGGAGAGCTTGTGCGTGCTTTAGGAGGCTCTGGAGCATCCACTTCTCTTTTGCTCCAAAGGGCCATGATCTAGGTTTCCTTTCTCTCTTTTACTACTAAAGCTGCAAACTTTGAATTGTTTCTTGGTTAATTTTGACCGGTGATATGTGTAAATTCTTTATTTTAATAGGCACGTTTTATATTCATGAAAGATCTGCAATTTAGTGAATTGCTTGTTGTTGTTGATGGCGTCTTCCTTCTTTGTGGTTGTAAAGCATATCATAGGCCATGTTGGCTGTCCATACCTTTTTGACTTTCTCAACATATTTCTCTTATGTTTTGCTTTTTCTTCTTTTGCTTGGGTTTTACTTTTTCTTTTCTCTAATTACATTTAAATTGATTTGAAATTGCTTCATTTTTTCAGGTTCTGAAGTGGTGGGCTCAACAATTTGGAAAGTCTCTGCCTTTTCTTAGTTGGGTCCCATTTATTCATGGTAAGGCTGTGCCTATTTTAGTTGAGCCTACAAATTTTATTTCGCATTGAACCCATGTGCAGAATCTACATTTTGCGAGACTTGATTGCGTGCTTTGATTTAAACACCCTTTTATGAATACTTGGTAGTTGGAACACCTTCCATTACCTGATTGATGTTTTATATTGTTTTATTTATCCGAATGAGTTACTATTGAGTTGTAAGTGTTGGTCGCGCCGCTTCTTGTTTGCTTTATATGCAAGTTAATAGAATAAGCCTGCCAGACATGTTGCATATTTATTTCCAATACATCTCTATATATAGCTCAAAGTCTATTTAACATTTATGCATTCTTACTCCCTTGTTTATATCAATTTCGGAACACTACTTTTTCATCCGCTGCTTCATGAAAAATTCATACTTCTATTGCAATTGGTCTGAATTTAATTCCTTTCCGTTTTTGACTTCTAGAAATTACAACATACAAAGCTGTGTTGTTTCTAATGGTAGCTTTTGCTGTTATCCCAACGGTCACGTTTAAGTATGTAATTCCTTGTTCCCTGAAAGTAAAAAATCAAATTATTTATATGCAGGGGTTACTTGTCACCAGCTGACATTATGGGGAACTATCCACATTTAGTCGTAGTGGGAAACTGGACTTGCTTTTGGGTACCTTGTGGTAGGATATCCGTGTTTTTTATTACCAAATCTGTGAAAGTTTCTCAATCGTCCATCTTGAATGTAATTGCTTGCTATTGGTTCTGTGAGTGGGGAATATATTAGTACTCTAGTATATGAAGAAAAAGTAAAACCCAAGCAAAAGAAAAAGTAAAACCCAAGAAAGAAATTAGAGGTTTATTGGATGTCAGGGGAATATATTAGTACTCTAGTATATGAAGATATTAAAGGAGACATGATGCTTGTTAGGATGTCCCATGGCAGTAAGCATCGATCTTATCATTGTGGATTTGATGCAAGACTTAGATTATTATTCTCCTCTTTCTTTATGCATAGAAATCATATATAGTTATGTTTTTGTTTATGTAACAATTCCCACAACGATTACCACAACACTTGTTATTTGTTTATGTTTTCTCTTGTCATATGTTATTTGTTTTTGTTTGCCTTTTTGCTCATGAATTCTCTTTTTCTACATGCAGGGGCTGGGAGAGGATCTTAATAGAGAAGGTTTGAAGAAAATGCCTCTTCACTGGAAGGAACAAGGGGAAAATGGATTTTTTTTTTTCACTGGAAGATGGAATAGTTTGAATGTTATTTCTGTAATTTTATTTGCTATGTGTTTTTGTTTTGTTATTGGGTTGTAATTTTAAATTTAGTGTTTGCTAAATTTCGTTTGGGACAATTGGAAGGGAATTAGGCTAATTGTGAATTTGTAAGCCCAAAAATTTTTAAAAATTCAATTGGGCTTAAATCTCTTTAAAATTCCACACACAAAAAAAAGCCAAGAGCCGGCTCCAAACCAAAAACCGGAAAACCGAACCGGATATAAATAGGTTCGGGTTGGTTCGGTTTTACAAGGTGTTTTAAAGAAAAACCGAAACCGGACCGTACCGGATTTAAAACAGGACCGGTTCCGGTTTCGAATTTAGAGAGAACCGGGCCGAACCAGACCGTGCCCACTCCTAATCGCCACTGAGATGGATATCAGGAATCAACTCGGATTAGGTGAGAACGCTTATGTGAGAACATTATATAAGAATAAATCGCAGCCATTGAAATGCATCTGAACGGTTGAAGAGAAAAAGCGAGCTTACGGTGCATTAGCGTAGGCTGCAGTTTCCCCTTAGCAGAGGTGTCAGGTCGCGCCTGTTCCAAAAAATCGCGCCTTTCTTATTCCTCGCAGTAGCGCCTTTCTCTGTCAATGGAGTTATGAATGAACCCTAGTCATAACACCCAAATACCTACTAGACATCAAGTTCTCTATTCCTCATCTCTTCTCAGAGAAACTCCTTTATGTACCGTTTCTTTTTTACTTGCTCTTCTGCGTGGTAGAACCTCCGTGATCGAGTAATTCTCATTGTAACGTCTGAATTGGTACGTTTCTGTCGAATTTCCTCCCTTCCTTTGATATTAAAGTTTGAATGTTATACTGCATTCACTTAATTGAAATTGCTTTAGGACTTTAGGGAGGATTTGAAGGCTTTGATTTTCTGGGTAAGAGTAGTCTATCTCTGGACGAAGTGTTTGCAAAAATATAAATTGGCCTGAGTAATTTGTGTTGTGTGTTGTAGTTCGTATTTTTGTTTGCATTCTGGTTGTTTGTTGTGTTTTCGTAAAATTCGAGGAATCTTCATCTGTTCCTCATTGTAATCCTCTTTGGGCATGTGGTGGTGTGAGTGTTGGGCATAATTTTAGGGATTTAATGGGGCTTGGCAAACAAATAATAATAAGTACCAGTTGAAGTAGAACGCATAAGAGAAAATTGAATCTTAACTCTGAATATGAGATTATTTGGGATGCATAAGGAGTAATGCATCTTGTAGTAGGTATCAATTTTGTATCTGAATTTGTTGAAATTAGTGTTTGTAGGTGAAATTATGTATCTTAATGTGTTGAAAATAGTGTATCAGTTTTGTAACTTGATATGTTGAAGATTCTGTTAGTAGGTATCAATTATGTAATGTGTTGAAAATAGTGTTTGTAGGTTTAAAAATGTGTAGATAATATTGTGAGTATGTATCACTTCTGGATGTTAATGTGGTCATAATATTGTCAGGACGTATCAGTTTGCCGTTTCTTAAGCAAAAGGTGTCTTTTGGAGGTATAAAATGGATTGTGGGTTTGAGCTTTGTTTCCCGAGTCAGAGGTCTATTCTGCGGGGTGAATGATCTGTGTAGCGCAAACAGTCCCGTGTAATTTTGGGGCGCATTTCAGTGAGTTGCTTATGGAAAGATTTAGAGAGAGCTGTTTTGTGCACCTGTTGGGACTCCATAAAATTGCATTTAGTGGTCAAATTGTGCGTGGTCTGGCGCTTCGGCGAGTTCGGAGGACTTGGTGTGAAGGACAGGATTGGCCTTAGTTATGCAATAGGGTCCAATGTTGCTCAATTCAGTGTAAAGGATTTTTGTTTGATAAGTGGTCTAAAATGTGGAAGCGAGCCTGACATAACGTCTGTCCGTGAAGATCATGAGCGATTTATAAAAGCGCATTTTACCAACAGGAGTCACATTACTGGCCAGGACTTAGAAAATGCATTCTGAAAGTCCGAAGAGGAAGCGAGGACTCGTTCAAATTGGGACTGCTGTATTTTGTGGAGTCTGTGATAATGGGCAGACCCCAAAATGTAAAGATAAATGAGGACTACTTACATTTGGTTCATAAAATGGATGAATTCAACAAATATCCGTGGGGATCTATATCGTTTGAGTGTCTGCAGATTCTCTGTTGTTTGTTCCCGAGAAGAAAGAGAGAGATGAAGACAAGGATGGGCAGGGGAAAGGGGAGAAAAAGCGAAATAAGGCGGTGCGGAGTTCAATGAGAAAAGGGAAGAAAAACGTGGAGGATGAGAAGCCTAAAAGAATTAACAGACCTGCATGGAATATAAAGGGATTGAGCTATGCTTTCCAGGTATGATTTAGTTCAAAATTAGTGTTTGTAAAATTTAAGTTCGTAACTAAGTACTGACTTTGATAATCTATTTGTTGTAGATTTGGGCGTATGAATTAATTGCTGAATTGGGAATTCCCCCCCTTAGATATTGTAGGCGGATCGAGGAAACTACATTACTCCCTCGAATTTGCTGGTGGGAATCCACATAAAGTGTCTGAGTTTAGAAAGCTGAACGCTTATGTATTTCAAAGCAAATAGGTGTGTAGTTAATAATTGATTTCAATAGTATGTTGGTTTCATGAGGAAAGTTGTTTACTATTGTATATGACCTGTTAACTGTATATGTTTGACAACCTGTTATACCTGCGACTCTTACGACCACGTGAATTGGAGATGAGGCAACCCTATTGGAGTTGGGGATCAGTTGTTCCTGAATGTGATCCACCTAGTGCAGGCCCGCTGGTATGTAAGGACCTTGATAAATTAAACTCTGTTGTGCAGCAGTTGAGGAATGAGGTTGCACTATTGCACCGTGAGAAGGGTGAGCTGGAGGAGAGAGTTTTACGCTTGGAAAAGTGTACCAGTCATGCAGACGTCAGGAAGAGTGAGGATGATGCAGAGGAGAGACTTAAGACTGAGGATGCTGGAGAGGAGAGACATAAGACTGAGGATGCTGGAGAGGAGAGACATGAGACTGAGGATGCTGGAGAGGAGAGTGATAAAACCGAGGAAGGTGGAGTACCCGAATCGAGAGAGGAGAGTGATAAAACCGAGGAAGGTGGAGTATCTGAATCGAGAGAGGAGTGTGTACAAAATGCGAAAGAAGAAGTGCAATATACAACCCCGGATATAAATTGGGATGATCCAGATGTGGTGTGTGTCACCCTTGTTAAATTCCTTACGAATCCTCCTCGAAAGATTGACATGTCCACTACGGAGGGTGAATGTGGCGAAGATGTTATAGTTGGGGTGGGGCGAAAGAGGGGTCGGGGGAAGGAGTCTGGACGGTTGGTCCTGTGACGAGAAGCCAAGGGTAGTGGTAAGGGAAACTCCATGGCAAGGTCGGGAGATTCCCAATATTTTGAAGGACCCAATTGCTGACCCCTAAGGCCCTTCCTCGTGATTCCCTTCTGGAGGTGGCAAAATTCTAATAGGAATGGGGACAAGAAGTAATGTAAGTTCCCTTTGCCCGTCCTTAGTGAAATGTAAATGGTTTATTATGATTACCTATTGAGTCACTCGGTGAAACGGAATTGCTAATAACAATGATTGACAAATATAGTTCACATGTGCGGTTATGTGGAGACGAAGCTATGGAAGGTTCGCATAACTTTTTTGTTCGGTTGTTGACCAAGGACAGTTGGTTGGATGACTCGGTAAGCATTGATTGATTTGGGATTTTGTCGATAAGCCCTTGCTATGTAGTAATTGATTGATTTAATAATGGAAACAACCCTTATATGTAGAACACTGATGTGGCCTTG
Source organism: Prunus fruticosa (assembly GCA_018703695.1). Lineage (NCBI taxonomy): Eukaryota > Viridiplantae > Streptophyta > Magnoliopsida > Rosales > Rosaceae > Prunus > Prunus fruticosa. The sequence goes on from CM031918.1 coordinate 32,864,465, forward strand.
CATTTGCTACGGGAGCGGCACAAGAGGTCTGGCAAGTGGGCGGGTTCTGACCTGACGATCCTGGACACCACTTTTCAGGTATGTATTATTTCATAAGCATTGTTTGTTTTGAAATTCCGTATCCGTTATGATGCATAACTGGTGTGCCACTATGCAGAAATGTGCTGCCTTAGATTACACGCAAATGAAGTCGTATATTGGAAAGGAGGAGAGGAAGCAGAGGAACGGTCTAGTGGGAATGGTGAAGGGCGAAGGGCATAAGTTGGCTAAATCATGGGGGTCTATGAATCAAGTTTTTTTGCCCTTCAACCTACAAAGGCAGAAGCACCTGGATCTTACTTGTTACCAAGTAAATCTGTGCAAAACTCAAGCCATCCAACGGGCTGTGAGCCGGTGTCCAAAATACCTGCCCCCTGTTGTTACTCGAAGCTGGATATATTGGCGACGGTCTACTTCTTAAAACTGAGTGGCCAGTTAGTCGCGTTTTGGATGCACCCTCCCCCCCCCCCCCAACAAGTAGGCGGCTCGAGTCATATTCGACCTAAACACATTGTGTTATGAAAGTGCGCTTTTGTTGTACAATGAATGACAGCTGCTTCGCTATGTTTCAGGGGATGTACATTTTAAAATACTGCGAGTTTCTGACCTCCAATGTAGAACTAGCCAATATTTCCCATCATGCCATGCCCTTGTATCAGTTGAAGCTCGCCATGCAGTTGTTGCAGGGATATTAACCCGTGTGCTTAATTAGGAGAGACAATATGACATAACTGGGTGGGTGTAGTATAAAAAAACTTGCAAACTTCATTTCACTGAGTGGGCGGTTTGTAATTATGTAGGTAACAGTAGTTGAACTGAAGAAATTCATATTGCTTGGTATTGGCTCAATTTGTAAGATAGAGAACTAACCTTTCTATCATATAAGGGAAGAAAAGCTTTCTTCGTATGCTTGAGGGCATCCTTCCCGTTTGTACGAAGGTTTTGAAAAGGTAGTTTTGAGTCTTACTTGTTAATGAACAAACTCTTCTTTATGATCCAACTACCCTTTTGACTTAAAATTAAAGAATAAGTTATTTTTATTGGGTTCAAATACAACCTGTACGAAACCGTCAACACATGTTGTTGATACTATGCTGAACCATAAACCGTAGGACCTGCGACACTGTGTTTTCAAATGTGGAATAAATAGGAATGTTTCTTATTTATGGCAAACAAGATTGTGAAGGTCAAGATGCAGGCATATCAAACGTTCAAAAATTCATTTCCTAATTATGCTAAATGATTAATTCATAATAGTAGATTTGCAAACACTTCTTCATATTTCATAGCTGTTCGGATTAGAAAATTACAAAATATATACTTGAAAAGCCAAAACAGAACACAATTTATAAATATATACTTGAAATTGCTTGAAGATTTCCAGATGCAAAAAGTTTCTTACTTCTTCATCACTTGAACTGCCAAATTCAGAAATGATAGAACTAACAACAGGAGGAGGATCTTTTTAATGCCCTTCACCATACGGATGACTTCAACATATGCATTAAGTTCCTTCACATCCAGCTGGTTTTCAATTTGAGATTCAGTTGGCATGTTGCCTCCAGTCACCATTCTTAGCCACTACACCTTGTAGCTCCCTAAAAAACTATAAGAAAGTTACATTTTTCATTTTCGGATTACAATGTTAGACCCAAATCTTATACTCTGGAGCAGTTTTCGTTGGCTTAGGCAACGGCCGATCTGAGTTAGTGTTATTGGCTTAGGGAAGATAATACTTACATACGTTGTGAAGCACTTCCAATACGGTCTGCCCATATTCCTTTCAGATTTGGAAATTAGCATAACCATCTCAGCATTTGCAGTGCCGACACCTCTTTCCTTGTTGAAGAATTTGACATGGCTTTTCCCAGAAGGGAAAATGAAGATAACAGAAGATGACAACCCTTCCAAAAATTTGCTCAAAACCCCCAATTAATTTTCCTTCAAATCTGAAAAGGAATGGTATTTTCTTTTTTGGGGAGAACTAATATGGAGTTTGAAGTTTGAATTGTCCCGTTTTGGTCGTAACAATCCGTGACTGTGAGCGGCAAATTCAAAATTTGCAGGAATGTTTTTTTTTTTTAACCCTAACCCATGAGCGGGAAAAGAAAAGCATTGGTTTAATTTTTTTTAATCCTAAGCATTCGACAGTAAACCCTAAACCGTAGGCGAAAAGCCCCTACACCCTTGAAGTCGTTTAAAAATTGAATATTTAAGTGGAAAAGATTAGAAAATAGAAAAATTGGCGAGTTGCGGCATGGGATTACGCGCGTGGCGGCGAGGCTTGCGGCTCCCCACTCCAGCTTGCCTCAACTTGGCATTTCTTGTATATTTTATTCAGTTTTTTTCCCAAAAATCGTTTAAAATGCAGGAAAATTAAGGGAAAAATTGGGAAATTTCCTAACTCTGTGTAGGGATGAATACTTCATACGGAAAGTACAAACCCTGGTTTAGGAGCGAGTGAAAAATAAAATTTGGGAACCAACCCTACATTCGGATGATGCAAATGAAAACCCTAATACACTTTGTAAACCCCACACTCTCAAATGTTCGATCACATTAATCCCATATCCAAATTTGTTTGTCCTGCCCTTTTTCCGGATATGTCATCGAAGGAAATCCCGTCCCGAATCGCTGAGGAATTTTTCGGGATTTTTTCACCTTCAATTTCGATTTTTAATTGAATATTTAAGTGGAAACGATTAAAAAAATATTAAAACTGGCGTGTGGCGGCATGGGAGCACGCCGCGTGGGCGGTTCAGGCTTGCAGCTCCCCACTCCAGCTTGCCTCAACTTGGCATTTCTTGTATATTTTATTCAGTTTTTTTCCCAAAAATCGTTACAAATACAGAAAAATTGAGGAAAAAATTGGGAAATTTCCTAACTCTGTGTGGGGATGAATATTTCGTCAGGAGTTTTGGGTTATTATTTGGCAAAATGTTTTTTGTGAAAATTGATATGTAATTCTTGATGTTAGTGAATAGGGATTTCCGTACTATGGGATTCAATATATTTTTTTTTTTTTGGGTGCAGAAATCCTAAAATCGTAGATGGTTATAATCAAATTGGGAAAAACCCTCCACTTAATTCGTAGATCCACATTGCGATATTTAAATAATTATGTTAGTGAAAAGGGATTACCGGATGACTTAATTACACTTCTGTTTTGTTGCAAATATAGTTCCAAACGCAGGAAAAATCAGGAAATTAGGGGGATTTTTTTGGGGTATTTATGGGATGATCAGAGTATCTTAGAAGATCAAGGATGTGTCAGACATCCACTTGTCAACGAAGTGAGTGAAAGGATAATCCCTTTCCGGGTTGACAACACCCAACCTCCCTGCCATATGCCCTGTTTGTCATCTTTAACGAATGACTGTTGGGGGATATGAACCAGCAATTCCACATTTGAGACCACTTACTGAAACGATATAGGACCCAAAACCATAAACATACTTCAAATAAAAAAAATACAAAGTTCACACAGTTTCACCTTTACATAAAAACACAAAAGACCAAAACAACAATTGATTAATAAATCACCTATCATACCATGTATATAGACTTATATATCAAACGCAGTCATGAAGTGGAGTTCGCGCTTGATGCAGGACAACTCCCTCTTCCATTTGCAGGGTTCACAGGAGTTCCAAGCATCTACGTTGTCCCAGCGTCGTCGGCACTGCGGTCCCCGAACTCGTACCACTTCCGATTACCCTCAAGTCAATGCAGTCTTCAAAAACATTTTGGTTTGTAGTAAACTTTTCAAGCAGAGGAGGAGTTTTGGTGCCAAACATTGTATACCGACCCAGTCGCAAGCTTATTGGATCCCTGCAAGCTTTTATGTTCAGTTTCTTCGTTTTGCTGAGATGGCACAAAAACTCCAGCGCATTCTCCTTGCCCTATCTAGGGTTCAACAGCCCTAGCAAGCCAATAAGGTAGGAGGCTTCCTCATGCCCTGCCTAGCCGCCACCCGCAGGTTCTTCATGCCCTCATCATATTTCAGGAGGAAGAAGTCATGAGTAGCTTCTCTGGAAATCATTTCTGAATTGTTATGTTCTTTGCACTCTTGCAAGAACTCAATAATTTTGCCTTCCTCACTTGGGTCCCAGTCCAGATGCCATTGGTACTTATCCACTTACACCGTTGTCCAAACCTCAGGATCGTTGAGCATTTCTTTAAATAACTTCCAGGTTGCCGCCATGTTGTACAGACTTTCAGAGGAGTTCTTTGCAATCGCGAGCAACACCTTAAACCATGCCAAATGTGGAATATCCATCTTGGTTGTTGGAGAAGAGGGACTGAAAAGGGTCTGTGGAGAAAAGGACTGAAAAGGGTGTGTGGAGGTTTTAATAATCAAGGTGTCGTTTGGGGACGAACAAGGAAGTGGCGCATATAAACCCAACCGGCGTGACCCACTTGACAATGGACGAAGACAAGGGTTTAGATTAGTTTCAATTATATTATTCGTTTCCCAAGCGCCTGACTGAAACGACAATTGACACTTATCGCTGAAGCTGGAGGGACTCAATTGGTTTCGCGCGCTCCCATATTGAGAGCATTTATGATACCAGTTGTCACCGGCAGCAGTCACAAAATTATAAATGCTTTTCGTCATAATTATTTTGCTAAAATCACATCACCACTTTTGAAGCAAATGACTTAGTTACATTTGAACATGACCAAGTAATCAGTTTCATTTTGCCAACCTTGAAACTAAATATCAGCGCACCATTAACAGGAAAGTAAATGATCACATTGTATATGGTTCTAATAATGCAAAAATGACATTAGAACGAGTGAAGGTAACTTGCATTTTAACATTAACAACTAAGCAGTTGCTTCTTGCCAAATATGGAACTAAATATGAACGCGTATCACCAGGAGAAAAAAAGAAAACTATGTTTATGATACTGATAATGCAAATATGACAACACAAGTTCTCAAGGTAACTTACATTTCAACCACGCCGCGTGAACACTTAAAGCTCCGCAAATATGATACTTAATTTGTCTGATTATCACCTATAAAGAAAATGAAACTAGTGTATACTAATAATGCAAATATGACATCACCACGGAAAGTAGGTATCTAAAGTGGCCGCCCCCCAGTCGAAGTGAACAAATTAATTTTGGCGGGTAAAATTAGTAAGGGGATTGCTGTATAAATAACAAAGTGATATATTTAACCTCACATTGCACCACCAGTTGGGCACCAACGCAACTTGGTCCAAAAGTAAACTCATTAATTATAAAATCGCACATAAATAATAAAAGATATCCTAAAACTACTTAAATAAGAAAATAACAATATATCATGAAATAACTAATTAAATGGTACCTAAACCACATTTGAAAACACAGTGTGGCACCATTTACGGTTTATGGTTCAGCATAGTATCAACAACATATGTTGACGGTTGCGTAGAGGTTGTATTTGAACCCACTAAAAATAACTTTTTCTTTAATTTTAAGTCAAAAGGGGGTGTTGCATCGTAAACAAGAGTTTGTTCATTGGGAAAATTAACTTATGCTTCGTATCTAAATATTGGGAAAAATTAGTCTTATTTTATCCTTTCAAATGACACACAGAATATTATTATTGTTATTTCCTTGGTCAAATTATATATTTCACACGAATAAGCAAACCTCATATTACCATTTTAGGAACAACAACTCCTGTGAGGGAGATCCAATCAATGCTAAAAACTATCCCATTCCTTTTAGGCATTTTGTAAAGAGAAATTAAATATGTTGACAGAAAATAATGTAAACATACTTCAATTAAAGTATACCCATTTAGCTTTACAAAAGTACGCATAATCAACCAAAAGCAGTTTCCCATGTTTTTCACTTACTCTTTCTTCACGTCTTACAGCTTGGATACATAGAAGATACCATCTGAAGTGTCCAAAGCAAAATGGCTACACCTTCAGGAGTGCACACAAACTTGGAACAAAAGCACTCAAAATGAACGTTTACGCATGTTTTTCCAAACAAACTGCCCTGAAAATAACGAAATCGAACATTGTCCAGCGCAGTTTACTCCATGGTGATTCCGTCCCAGTTGTAGCTTGGGACAACACATTTTGCATATTCTCTGAACAGGTCAAATCCTTTACGTGCTTCCGCTTCCCTCATCTGCAATGCCTCATTCGACCCCTGAACATTCGACAACCTTTTCCTTTCGCAAGCCTAACCCTCAGCTTCATTAGTTTGACTGATCGAATGTGTAATTTCGCTTCACTTTTCTCCTTCCCCAATGTTTCTTCATACCATCTTAGACGTATATTCTACGTTTTATTTCAGTCAACAACGCATTCGTACCGCATCTGGCCGACACGACCTGCATCATCGTGATCCTCAGACTGAAAAGTTGATGGATTTCGCAGGTCCAACAGGAACATCTTCAGCGTTCTTATTCTTCTGAGATAGGGTCTGCATTTTTTGGTGGAATTGTTATAAGTATGGGGGGGATTTTCGTAGGTGAACCCATGGTGAGTTGAGGGTTGTTTGGACCAACTGGTGGTGCAATATGAGGTAGAATATATAACTTTGTTATTTATACAGGAGTCCCCCTTACTAATTTTCCCGCCAACATGAATTTGTTCACTTGGACTTGGGCGACGCCACTTGAGATACCTAATTTCCATGGTGATGTCATATTTGCATTATTAGTATCCAACAGTAGTTGTTTCATTTTCTTTACAGGTGATAAGCAGACAAATTAAGTATCATATTTGCTTCAAAAGTGGTGATGTGATTTTAGCAAAATAATTATGACGAAAAACATTTATAATTTTGTGACTGCTGTCGGTGACAAATGGTATCATAAATGCTCTCAATATGGGAGCGCGCGAAACCAATTGAGTCCCTCCAGCTTCAGCGATAAGTGTCAATTGTCGTTTCAGTCACAGCGCTTGGGAAACGAATAATATAATTGAAACTGATCTAAACCCTTGTCTTCGTCCATTGTCAAGTGGGTCACGCCGGTTGGGTCTATATGCGCCACTTCCTTCTTCGTCCCCAAACAACACCTTGATTATTAAAACCTCCACACACCCTTTTCAGTCCCTCTTCTCCGCACACCCTTTTCAGTCCCTCTTCTCCAACAACCAAGATGGATATTCCACATTTGGCATGGTTTAAGGTGCTGCTCGCGGTTGCAAAGAACTCCTCTGAAGATCTGTACAACAAGACGGCAACCTGCAAGTTATTTAAAGAAATGCTCAACGATCCTGAGGTTTGGACAACAGTGTCAGTGGATAAGTACCAGTGGTATCAGGACTGGTACCCAAGTGAGGAAGGCAAAATTGTTGAGTTCTTGCAAAAGTGCAAAGAACATAACAATTCAGAAATCATTTACAGAGAAGCTATTCAGGAGTTCTTCGTGAAGAATGGTGATGAGGCGCTGAAGAACCTGCGGTTGGCGGCTATGGCAGGGCATAAGGAAGCCTCCTACCTTATTGGCTTGCTAGGGCTGTTGAACCCTAGCGAGGGCAAGGAGAATGCGATGGAGTTTTTGTGCCATCTCAGGAAACCAAGAAACTGAATAGGCAAGCTTGGAGGGATTCAATAACCAATCGACTTGCATCAGTGTACAATGTGTGGCACCGTGACTACTCCTATGCTTCAAAAATTTACTGCAGACAAAGGATTTTTACAAGACTGCATTCACCGTGAGGGTAATCTGGAGTGGTATCAGTTATGGGCCTGCGGGCGACGACTTGGCACAACGTAGATGCTTGGAACTGCTTGTGAACCCTGCAAATGAAAGAGGGAGCTGTTTTGCATCCAGCGCGAACTCCAGTCTGATCACTGTTTACCTTTAAGGTGTATATACATGGTATGATAGGTGTTTTATTAATAAATTGTTGTTTTGGTTTTTAGTGTTTTTATGTAAAGGTGAAACTGTGTGAACTTTGTATTGTTTTTATTTGAAGTCTGTTTATGGTTTTGGGTCCTATATCGTTTCAGGAAGTGGTCTCAAATGTGGAATTGCTGGTTCATATCCCCCAAACAATCATTCGTTAAAGATGACAGGCAGGCATATGGCAGGGAGGTTGCGTGTTGTCAACCCTTGGAAAGGGATTATCCTTTCACTCACTTCGTTGACAAGTGGATGTCTGACACATCCTTGATCTTCTAAGATACTCTTAATGATCCCATAAATACCTCAAAAAAATCCTCCTAATTTCCTGATTTGTCCTGGATTTGAAACTATATTTGCAACAAAACAGAAGTGTAATTAAGTCATCCGGTAATCCCTTTTCACTAATATAATTATTTAAATATCGCAATGTGGATCTACGAATTAAGTGGAGGGTTTTTCCCAATTTGATTATAACCATCTACGACATTTCCCCATTATTTTCGGATTTGTCCAGGAATTTTTAGGATGTCTGCATCTAAAAAAAAAAAAAAAGAATCCCATAGTAGGGAAATCCCCGTTCACTAACATCAAGAATTACATATCAATTTTCACAAAAAATATTTTGCCAAATATTAACCCAAAACTCCTGACGAAGTATTCATCCCCACAGAGAGTTAGGAAAATTCCCAATTTTTTCCTTCATTTTCCTACATTTGTAACGATTTTTGGGAAAAAAACTGAATAAAATATACAAGAAATGCCAAATGGAGGCGCTGGAGTGGGGAGCTGCAAGCCTGAATCGCCACGCGGCGGCGCTCCCATGCCGCCACACGCCAGTTTTAATAATTTTTAATCGTTTCCACTTAAATATTCAATAAAAAATCGAAATTGAAGGTGAAAAAATCCCGAAAAATTCCTTAGCGATCGGGACGGGATTTCTTTCGATGACATATCCGGAAAAAGGGCAGGACAAACAAATTTGGATACGGGATTAATGTGATCGAACATTTGAGAGTGTGGGGTTTACAAAGTGTATTAGGGTTTTCATTTGCATCATCCGAATGTAGGGTTGGTTCCCAAATTTTATTTTTCACTCGCTCCTAAACCAGAGTTTGTACTTTCCGTATGAAGTATTCATCCCCACAGAGAGTTAGGAAATTTCCCAATTTTTTCCTTAATTTTCCTGCATTTTTAACGATTTTTGGGAAACAAAAACTGAATAAAATATACAAGAAATGCCAAGTGGAGGCGCTGGAGTGGGGAGCTGCAAGCCTCGACTGCCACGCGGCGCAATCCCATGCCTCCGGTCGCCAGTTTTTCTATTTTCTAATTGTTTCCACTTGAATATTCAATTTTTAAACGACTTCAAGGGTGTAGGGGCTTGCCGCCTACGGTTTAGGGTTTACTGTTGAATGCTTAGGGTTAAAAAATATTAAACCAATACTTTTCTTTCCCGCTCATGGGTTAGGGTTAACAAAATAAAAAACATTCCTGCAAATTTTGAATTTGCCGCTCATTTTCACGGATTGTTACGACCAAAACAAGACAATTCAAACTCCAAACTCCATATTAGTTCTCCCCAAAAAATAAATTACAATTCCTTTTCAGATTTGAAGGAAAATTAATTGGGGGTTTTGAGCAAATTTTTGGCAGGGTTGTTATCTTTTGTTATCTTCATTTTCCCTTCCTGGGCAAAGCCATGTCGAATTCTTCAACAAACACTCAAGGAAAGAGGTGTCGGCACTGGAATGCTGAGATGGTTATGCTAATTTCCAAATTTGAAAGGAATATGGGCAGACCGTATTGGAAGTGCTTCACAACATATGTCAGGATTTTCTTCCCTAACCCAATAACACTAACTCAGATCGGTCATTGCCTAAGCCAACGAAAACTGCTACAGAGTAGAAGAATTGGGTCTGACATTGTAATCCGAAAATGAAAAATGTAACTTTCTTATGTTTTTTTAGGGAGCTACAAGGTGTAGTGGCTATGAATGGGTGACTGGAGGCAACATGCCAACTGAATATATACTTGAAAACCAGCTGGATGTGAAGGAACTTAATGTATATGCTGAAGTCATCCGTATAGTGAAAGGCATTAAAAACATCCTCCTACTGTTGGTAGTTCTATCATTTCTGAATTTGGCAGTTCAAGTGATGAAGAAGTAAGAAACTTTTTGCGTCTGGAAATCTTCCAGCTATTTCAAGTATATATTTATAAATTGTGTTCTGTTTTGGCTTTTCAAGTATATATTTTGTAATTTTCTAATCCGGACAGCTATGAAATATGAAGAAATGTTTGCAAATCTACTATAATGAATTAATCATTGAGCATAAACCCTTAACCCTAAACCCATAAACCGTAAATGGTGCCACACAAGAATAAGAACGCTGAAGATGTTCCTGGAGGACCTGCGAAATCCATCAACTTTTCATCTAGGACCACGATGATGCAGGTCGTATCGGCCAGATGCTGGACAATGCGTTGAAGACTGAAATAAAACGTCAGAAGATACGTCTAAGATGGTATGAAGAAACATTGGGGAAGGGTAAAAGTCAAGCGAAATTACACCTTCGATCAGTCAAACTAATGAAACTGAGGGTTAGACTTGCGAAAGGAAAAGGTTGTCGAAGGTTCTGGGGTTGAATGAGGCAGTGCAGATGAGGGAAGCAGAAGCACGTAAGGGATTTGACCAGTTCCGAGAGTATGCAAAATGTGTTATCCCAAGCTACAACTTGGACCGAAGAGGCCATGGAGTAAACCGTCGCTGGACAACGTTCATTTTCGTTATTTTCAGGAAGTTTGTTTGGAAAAAATGCGTAAACGTTCATTTTGACTGCTTTTGTTCCAAGTTTGTGTGCGCTCCTGAAGGTGTAACCATTTTGCTTTGGACACTTCAGATGGTATCTTCTATGTATCCAAGCTGTAAGACGTGAAGAAAGAGCGAGTGAAAAATATGGGAAACTACTTTTGGTTGATTATGAGTACTTTTGTAAAGCTAAATGGGTATACTTTAATTGAAGTATGTTTACATTATTTTCTGTCAACATATTTAATTTCTCTTTACAAAATGCCTAAAAGGAATGTGATAGTTTTTAGCATTGATTGGATCTCCCTCATAGGAGTTGTTGTTCCTAAAATGGTAATATGAGGTGTGCTTATTCGTGTGAAATATATAATATATGACCAATGAAATAACAATAAAAATATTGTGTGTCATTTGAAAGGAGAAAATAAGACTAATTTTTTCCAAAAATTCCAAAAATTACATACGAAGCAAATGTAACCGATAGTTGTGTTATTTTAAATTAGATAATGAACATGAAGGAAATAGACGGAAAATGTTTGCAAAACATAATGTTACGATTGAAACGAAAGCGAGTTAAACCATATTCCAAAGATGAAGTGTACACTCTGGATTATCACATCTTATGAAATTGAGTACGAAAGTGAGTTGAAAAAACACTTTCGACGATTTATAGCTTCCCCCAGTTGTGTAATGCCACAAGGAGCTGGTATCAATTTTGGGGCATTTTTTCCGATTTTTCTCCTTGTTATTACCATGTCTTCAATAATTTTCCCTAGTTGTGTAATGAAAATAACGAAATACAACACATGGCCTGACCTGACCGCATCAACCTTCGGTAGGTGCACACGTGCACGTCAATGACCATTCTCTCACCCTTCCTTTGCAAACATCGGGATAATAATTCGACAAATGCTACCACCTCATTCAAAGTTGAAAATTCAAAATTCATGTGTATGCTATCTGGAATTAATACGAGGCTTTAATCCGAATTCAACCTAAATCAAATACTCTCATTACTGAACCAAAAAACAAAACTGATGTGACAGATGGGGAAAAATAGAAAACAAACTGCGGAATACTCTAGGACATCATATATAAACGTTGTCGTATGGCTATGGGATACTCATTGTCGTACATCAACATCTTGTTTTCTTCCTGACTCTTCTTTGGAGTTGTGTTTTGTGCATACAACGAATCCCCCAGTCTTAAAGAAACTGAAGATTTGTCAACATGTCAACCAGTTCACACGGCAATGCAAATCAGGGGGACTCCGATGGGTCATGGGAATATGCCCCCGATTATCTCAGGTCCCCTCTACCACCGCTGCCACTTCCAACCTCCTCGGCAACCGAGGGCGACTCCGATGATCCTGCTTTGGAAATAAATGATATGAAGAACAAACTGGAACACAACTCCTCCTTGGTCCATTATTGGACTCAAAAGTGTGTCCGAGCTTAGAGCAGAAGTTGGCGTATTTGACGCGCCAAGTGAACAAAGCGCGTTACAGAAAAAGAGAAGCACAGAATTCGTGGCCAAAGAAGAAAGCTCAAAGCAGAGGATTTGCAAATGACCCTGGAGGATGCTACGTACGAATCTTTGAGCATCCACAAAGGAGGAGACAAGCATGGGCAGGCAATGTCCGTGGCTTTCAACGAAGGTTTTGAGCAATTCCGACGGTTCGCTGCAGATGTCCACAAACATATTGACTGGGACGCCATGACTCCGTCCGCTGCATAGCAAATCATCTCCGGTGTACACCCACCAGAACTAGGCCACCAACCAGCAAAAGCCAACGATAATGGCGGCTGGTAGCCATATCAATCGCTAGGCAATCGCTATTCACTTGTTTGTTTTTTGTTAATGCCAGATCTGAGTTTGTGTTTACATGTTTATGCCCGATTGTAACTTACGTGCAGCTTATTCATGTTTAAATCTGCTATCACAGCCTTGGGTTCTATGTTCTTACCAGAGTTCAATCTTATTTCTTCGATCACTAACTACTGGATTAGTAGAGTTCAGTTACTAATAGTGCTCAAATTTTTGGTTTAAAAAATTGTCGGTGGTCGATAAATTTTTTCAAGATTATCTGCCATATATATTCGGTTCTTTGACACATTACTGGCACATAGCGATGGTTTCAAGTTTCCTTTGCTGACACACAGTGATGGTTTCAAGATTCCCTTACCTACATATTTCATTTTCCTTGCAACCGTTGCGAAGGTGTATAAAATGTTACCCAGAATTGCATGAATCCCAAACGAATCCTTTCAAACACTGGCTCCACGTTCTGAAAACACCAAAGCCCCAGGATGGACATCCACCTTCAACCAAAGATAGATCCGAAAGTTCGAGTTGCGCATAATTATTGCAAGCATGGTGACGTTCACGACCATCCTTGTGGGACGTGCACGGATCTATTCGACGTAGGTCCAGACAATGTGCAATACTATCGGTCCCCGACCCCTTCTCCCCCAAAGCCCCCATCTCCCATTGTTTGCATTACCCCCAGAGTGGTGCAAGAATTGCTACAATGACAAATGCATTCTAGATTGGGAGGAACGTAGCCGCTTTGAGTCAAGTGATGACTTTGATGCTGATAACTACGTGGCTCTTCAAATAACTTATTGTTGACTTTAATGTACTTTTTTTAATTTTATTTTTCCAGGGGGTCGAATGTAAGTCATGCGATACGTGTGTGACACTTAATAATTATCGAATACAAAAGTTACTTTGTTTTTGGGCGGTTTCACTTGCGCTTTTCACATACCTTAGTTCAGTATCAACATGAGACACTTACATAAGATTCACTAACGGTTCCAGATGGTTTCCAAAAGACGCAAATTGGTATCAACAAATATTCAAACTCCGGGACCGTAAATGAAATCAAACTCTTGCAGAAATGACTCTGTCATAGTAGGTTCCCTGTCCTGCGTGCTCTGACTTGGCCGCAACTTCTCATCAACTGCAGCACCAACTTCTGCATCGGAAGATGAAGAGCTGCAACATTGAAACAAAGAAACAAGTCAACAGAATTTCTTGTACAAAATTCAAACCCAGACAATTACATATTCACTTACCCGCTCACAAGTTTTGGACAACTCCGTCTATCATAATCAGTCTTCCTACATTCACTGTATCGCCGTTTATGTCCTTCCGCTGCCTTCTCTTTTTGTCCTTTCACTCTTCTCGCACGCCCTTTTGATTTTACTCGATGGGGATCCTTAATTCTGACTTGGGAAGAACTAGTTCCAACCTCTCCATTGGGTTCTTCTTCAACACGAGCTCTTGATGACAACAACCTTGTAAGCTTCCCACGAATGTCATCAAATGAATTTTTCAGCAACTCAAAACCTTCATCACACAACAAAGCAGAATCTATCAACTCACCTGCAACTTTGCCAAGTTTCGATCTCTTAACCAAAACCAAACCGTCCACGCAATCTTTAACTTCTTTGTCATTCTTATCATATACTACACCGCACTTTGCACTTTGAAGCCATCATTTCACTATGTAATTGTCTGGCAAGTGCTCCACCTGCTTCATTCTTAAAAATGCTAGGATGTGTCGGCACAGGAATACCCCAAAATTCAAATCCTTTGCAGCTGCAATAAGCTTTATCGGCATCTTTATCATGCACAATCTCCTTCATCCGTGTCACCCCCGGATTTACCCGCTCACTTACTTTGTACCTGCACTGGGTCTCATCTTACTCTATAAGTTCGAACAAGCATAAAAGGCTTCGGAAGTCTTCCCTCTCAAACATTTCAAGAATTTCCCGAGTGTAAATGCGTGTCATTTGATGTTGCATTGGTGTTCCAAATGGCAGTGGAGGCTTTTCATTGGTATCAACATGATCACCCATTAACTCCTTGTGCCTCTGTGAACCAAGAGCTCTTTCAAAACGTACAATGAATTCCATCAATGTGTTTTTCCAGTTAATATATTGTTTGAAAAATGCATGACAGCTTTCAGCCCGTTGACTACTTGACATCCCAGCCAAAAACACATGTTTTACATATGATGGAACCCAATTCTCCTGTAAAGCACGAATCGAGCTCAGCCACGGATTGTCTTTCAGCCCATTGCTTGTGACGATTTCATCCCATTTCGCATCAAATTCTTCTTTCGTGTCCATACCCCATATGCATTTGCACATTTCCGAAAACATTCCCCAATGCCGGGTTTCTCCATAAACTTATTCAAGATATGCCATATGCAATATCTATGGAATGTTATTGGGAGAGTTAAAGCAATTGCCTTTGACATGGCTGCATCTTGATCAATGATGATCATTTTGGGTGGCTCACCTGGCATGGCTTTCTTGAATTCTTCGAACAACCATACAAATGAATCCGTGGTTTCACTAGTTAGGAATGCACAACCAAACAACACTATCTGCCTATGGTTATTAACGACTAACAAAGGCGCAAAGACTATCAGTTCGTGTTGAACGTCGTATCAAATACCACCACATCCCCAAAAAACCCATAAGCTTGTCTTGACCTTGCATCTGCCCAGAAAATATTTCCCATCCTTCCTTCCGAATCTACCTCCATATTGAAATAAAATGATTCATTTTTTCCTTGCTCAGCCAAAAAATGCTCCTTCAGCAGCTGTGCATCATGCCCAATCACCTCCCCACGCACGTCCCTTGCATAATTATAGACATCTCTCCTAACAAACCCAACATTTTCCAATCCCCCTACTTGCACCTCAAGAAGGCTTACCTGTTTATGTACAGGGATATTAACTTTGCTCATATGTGCATTATAGGCCTTTTGTAGACTCTGTTAAGTTACGGTGAGATCTCAATAGATGGACTTTATCAACTGTGATCATGTCATGGTTGTGTACCTCATTGAATCCTACAACAGTGTACTTATTCTTCTCGTTTACCTTCAAAATCGCAAGTTTAGCCTTGCACCCAGTTTCAAGTACAACCTCGCTGTCTTCTCTTACGACTAACAGTGCTTGTCAACGCATACCCTTGTTTACATCATACATATTATTTCCTTGTTACCTCTCTTGTGAATGTGCAAGTTCTTGTTGTAGAACACCGAATGCAGAATCCGGCTTTCGCGGCATACATATTATAGAAATTAAACACATCCTCACAACAATCAAATTCAAGTCCCAATTTTGGTTTCAATTCCAAACTAACTTCCGGTGTCACCTGTCCTTCTCACTCCATTTCACAGGACTTGCAATTTAACCCTGAATATCACATAATAACCATCATATATGACATTAAAATCACTATCTGTGAAACATTAAAGACCTACATACACACTAACGTAACTCGTGCTCCTAATGCCCAATATTTGGCACAGGCTTTTAAAGAACTTTAAAATATATATCAACTAACATATGACATCCAAATGACTCTCTGGTGAAACATTAAAGACATACATACAACCTAATCTAACTCATACTGATGCCCAATATTTGGCACATGCTTTCAAACAGCTTTACAAAAAATATTAACTAACATATGACATGCAAATGACTCTCCGCTGAAACATTAAAAACATACATACAACCTAATCTAACTCATGCTGATGCCCAATAATGAAATTGACAAATACAGTATATGGCTTACCTCGTAACTGATTTCCAACTTCAAATTTTCAACAACTATGACAACGTAATCGTAGCCCTTTTAGATCTGGACGTCAACCCAAAAACTTTTCTTCTTCCTCAACCCCTTTTCGCCCCCGCTC
This sequence comes from Prunus fruticosa, assembly GCA_018703695.1. NCBI lineage: Eukaryota > Viridiplantae > Streptophyta > Magnoliopsida > Rosales > Rosaceae > Prunus > Prunus fruticosa. The sequence continues at coordinate 32,880,906 of CM031918.1, forward strand.
AAGGATTTCAAAACCAACAGAGCAGGACCATAATGGTACGGTCAGCACTTTCCAACTCAAAGCCAGTTTCGACGTTGCTCAAGGATTGACGTATGTCCCGACTGATGAGCACAAAATAAATACAAGTTTTATCCTTAAATTTATATTTGTTAGTATTTTCTTTTGTATTATGTAAATTTATTAGAGTATTTGTATTGACTATTTTCAATCTTTGTTTTTGTATTTAATGAGTGGTTGTATGTAGATATTAAGTGTCTTCCACCAATGGCATGAGGAGGAGGAGGAATAAGCAATGTGTTGCAAAAAGAGAGGAAGAACTCAATTTGGATTTGATGACTTTGCCTTTTACAGCTCATGCTGTACAGTCCATTTGCAGACCTGAAAAACGAATTTTCCCATGCTCAAATGAATAAATATCCTTCATGACACTTGTTCAATAAGATGTCGACTAAAACATATCCAAAAATTGGAGCAATTGGATAAAAACTCAATCCACAGGCTGTCAAACACCAAGACAGGTTCATGACTTTGCCTTTTACAGCTCATGCTGTACAGTCCATTTGCAGACCTGAAAAACGAATTTTCCCATGCTCAAATGAATAAATATCCTTCATGACACTTGTTCAATAAGATGTCGACTAAAACATATCCAAATATTGGAGCAATTGGATAAAAACTCAATCCACAGGCTGTCAAACACCAAGACAGGTTCTAGAAGACAGCTTGCATATGCAGCTGGAATGAAAGGGACTTCATGCTTCTATAAATAGGCAGCAACTCAAGAGAGAAAGGGTGCAGAAATTCAAGAGTGATACACAGCAGAAAGGAAGAGAGAAAGAGAGAGAGAAAGTGAGAAAGAAAGAGAACAAGGATGAAAAGGAAAGAACCGAGAGCTAATAACTCTCTTAAAATTGTTCTTCACCTTTCTTAGTTCTCATTTAATTCATGTATTTTAGTTTCTTTGTTTTGTTTTAATTATTCATTATGTCTAGCTAAATTACTTAACTAAGGTTGGATGAAACACCATTATTAAATAAAGTTCTAGTTTTTATCTTCAATTCTCAAATATTGTGGTGTTCAATGATTATAATTTTCACTTCACATGATTAATAGATTAATATTCTTTTCACCACTTCTATCATGTATTGTGACATATAACATGTATTTGTGGTAGTTAAGAGTTTGGATTAATCTATTAATTCATCCTTGGTTTATATTTCTAGTTTACAAATTTCTTTGATATTTTGTTATTCAAATAAACTTTTTCACATAGGATGCTTAGGAAACTTTGATCCTTTGTAGTTAAATAATTTTGTTTACATATTATGCTTAGAATTTGTACTTATGAAGGGAAGGAAAATTTACTTATGATCTAAAGTACAAGCTTAATTGATAAATCTTGAGAAAGCAGTAGATTGATTTCTAGATTTCTACTCCATGGGAATTGAAAGATAAATAATTAGGATCTTATGGAATAATGGTGTGGATTCTAATACCTTAGTTATTTTTTCTCATAAATTTAAATCTTAATTTCAGTTTATTGTCATTTCCATATTTGTTTCATGCTTTATTTAATTTTCTTTATCAACAAACAAATCACCATTTGAATCAACTAGGTTGGCAATGAAATTAACTTGGGTATAATTGGTTTTCTATCTTTACACGCAATCCCTTGGGTACGATCTCGCTCTTACACGCTTATGCTATATTCGATTCGTGCGCTTGCGAGTTTATAAATTTTAAAAAGACACCCCTTTTGGTGACAACAAGTTTTTGGCGCCGTTGCCGGGGATTGCAACGGAAAACTAATCAAATTTTGGTTAATTAAATTCTTCCACTAGTTATAATTTAGTTTTGTAATATATATAAAAAAGAAATTTTTTTTTTAAAAAAACGAAATTATAAAAAAAAAAAAAATTAGATTTTGTCAATTATCTTGTTTCTATTGTAATATATATTAAACTTTTATAAATAAAAAAACTAAAAAAAAAAAATTCAGATTTTGTCAAATCTCTTGTTTTCTATTGTAATATCACTGTGTATTAATTTTTCGCTTCTTTGTTTCAGTTGTATCATCTAAGCTTCTTTTGGTGTAGCCTTGAACTTGAAAGAAGTTTCATATTTTATTTTATTTTAAGAAAGTTCATTTCTTTTTCTTTATGTCAATTTGTGTGCTTGTTTTTGCTTGAACTGATTTGTGTGTTTGTTTGTTTTTACAGGTATCATAAGATTTTATTAGAGGAGTGAAATTAAAGGTGCGTCTAGGACACCTGGTAAGAAAATTCTAATTCTTCTTTTAAATTCTTGCTTGAATTTTCTTTTTGTTTTATTTTTATATTGTTTTTCTCGCATATAAGTAATTAGTAAATTTAAAACTTATAGGCCCTTCTTGAAAGATGTTAACTTGTGGTAACTCCAGTGAATAACTTCTAAACATTACAGTGTCTAGGAAAGTTCTTTAAGGAGGCACCTTCGGTGTTTAAGAAGGACTGGGTTTTAAGTGGGACCATTGTGACCCCTCCACCCTTCCCCAAAAAGACCTGGCTGTGATTTTTGGAAGCCTTTAACTGGTCATCCTTAAGTTTGCTCTTAAGAGGAGGATTTGTTTAGAGCTTTTAAATAAATAAATAAATAAACCTATATTTTTTTATTTTTTTATTTTGTGTGTGGTTATTTTTGTATTTTCTTGTTTGTTTTATGTTTGGTCGTCGTTCTCAAAATTTAAACTTAGAGCCTTTCGACCCAGAAATTGAAAGGACGCTTAGGGAAGAACGAAAACCTAGGATTGTGATAACCAACCCTCTGTTTGAGATGGCAGAAGCTGAGCCAGAAAAAACTCTTTTGGAGTGCTTTGCTCCTGTCACCACTAATTCCCCATCTTGCATAGTGTTGCCTAACACCAATGCAACCAGCTTTGAGTTGAGAGCTCAAGTCATTCAACTTTTGCCCAATTTCCATGGTTTAGATCGAGAGGATCCTTACATGCATGTCAAAGACTTTCTTGAAATTTGTTCAACTTTCAAATTTCAGAACTTTTCTGATGAAAGTGTCCGACTCCGTCTCTTCCCATTCTCTTTGAAAGATAAGGCCAAGTCATGGCTCAATTCCCTTCCTTCTGGTTCCATAACTTCTTGGGACCAACTTGTACAAAAATTATTGGCAAAATTTTTCCCCATGTCTAAAACCAATGGGCTTAGGAGAGAAATTTCTGAGTTTAGACAAAGTGAAAGCGAACAATTTTACGAAAGTTGGGAAAGGTTCAAAGACCTTATTCTTAAATGTCCCCACCATGGTTTTGAAAAATGGCATTTGGTTCAATCCTTCTACAATGGGCTAACTCAAACTAGTCGCAATATGATTGAATCTATGAATAAAGGAGCTTTCTTACAACTTAGGGAAGTTGCAGCTTATGAATTCCTTGAGAACTTATCCGTGAATTCTCAACAATGGGATTTTTCCAACACCCCTGATAAGCAAATTAGGGAACCTAAGAAAGGAGGGATGTATGAAGTCAGAAGCGATTCTGATCTTGGGATTAAAATAGAGAGTTTGACCCGTAAAGTTGAGGCTTTAGCATTGAGCCAAAACATGAACTCTGTCAACAAAGTCCACACTGAGATTTGCTCTTTGTGTTGTAGCCCAACGCATTCAGAACAAACATGTCCTTCTAGTCATGGTTATGCTGAGAACAATGAACAGGCAAATGCACTCAATTATTATAGGAACCAGTTTCCTAGTCCATTTTCTGAAACATACAATCCAAATTGGAGGAATCACCCAAATTTCTCTTGGAGGTCAAATCAACCTCAAATTTCTGGAGGAAACCCATCTCAAAATAATCAGTTTCGTCAACCTCCTATCCCTCACTCCACTCCACAGTTTGTTGCAACACAGCAACAACAATCATCCTCTTTGGAGGATTCAATCCAAAAATTCATGCAATTAACTGGTCAGGCTATTAATGATGTCAAAGCTTCCACCCAACAAAATACTCAAGCCATCTCAAAGTTAGAACAACAAATAGGCCAGTTAGCAACTGTTGTGGGAGAGAGAGAGAAAGGTAAGTTTCCTAGTCAGCCTGGGCCGAATCCAAAAGATCAATTTGTGATTCATAACCCATCAAGTTCTCCAAATTCTAATGAACATGTTCAAACCATCACCACTCTTAGATCTGGGAAACAGATTGGTAATCATGATTTAGAGCCACACTTGAGGGATAAGAATGAGTTAAAAGATGTAGAAACACAAAAGTCTAATGAGAGTCATCCACATGCATTATCATCAACTCCATCTGATCCTCCTAGGAATTTCATTCCAAAAGCTCCATTTCCTCACCGGTTAGCAAATTCAAAGAAGAGTGCACAATTTGGTGATATCCTAGAGGTGTTTAAGCAAGTTCAAATCAACATCCCATTCCTAGATGCAATCAATCAAATTCCTTCCTATGCTAAGTTCTTAAAAGATCTTTGTACATTCAAGAGGAAGACAAATGTTCCAAAGAAAGCCTTTCTAACTGAGCATATCAATTCCATCATTGAGAATAGGATTCCTATCAAATACAAGGACCCCGGTTGTCCTACCATCGCTTGCATGATAGGTGATCACCATATTGAAACGGCTTTGTTAGACTTAGGGGCAAGTGTGAATTTATTGCCATACTCAATGTATAAACAATTAGGCTTAGGAGAGATTAAACCAACTAAGATATGTCTCTCTTTAGCTGAGAGACCTGAAAATCCCTAGAGGCATTGTTGAAGATGTTTTGATCAAGGTTGATAAATTCTACTTTCCTGTAGATTTCATTGTCCTTGATACACAACCTGTACCTTCAGGTCAAAAACAAATTCCAGTCCACCTTAGGCCGTCCATTCCTTGCCACATGCAATGCAAATATCAATTGTAGGAATGGATTAATGAATATCTCATTTGGAAATATGACTGTTGATTTTAATATTTTCAACATAAGCAAGCAACCACCAGATGATGAAGGGATTAGTGAGACCAGCTTGATTGAAACTATGGTGGAAGATTCTTTTCATTACTCTAGCATTAAGGACCCATTAGATGCATGCTTAGCTCATTTTGGGGCTAACTTTGACTTCCAAAATCTTTTGATGAAGTCAATGCATTGTTAGATTCTGTTCCGTATATTGAAACGCCCACTTGGAAACTTAAGGTTGAACCTCTTCCTCTTTCCACGTCACCCCCACTTCCTTCCATCATAGAGCCCCCTAAGCTGGACTTAAAGCCATTACCTGATACTCTCAAGTATGTGTTCTTAGAGTCTTCTGAAACCTTGCCTGTAATCATAGCTTCGGACCTTAATAACAAACAGGAAGGTAAACTTGTCAAAATGCTTAAAGAACATAAGGAAGCCATAGGGTGGTCTATAGCTGACATTAAGGGTATTGCTCCTTCTATTGTCATGCATAGGATTCACTTAGAAGACAATGCCAAGAATTCCCGAGAACCACAAAGGCGGCTGAATCCTTCCATGAAGGATGTTGTTAGAGATGAAATATTAAAGCTTTTAGATGTTGGGGTGATATACCCAATTTCTCGCAGGAAGTGGGTGAGTCCTGTGCAAGTGGTGCCAAAAAAGTCTGGTATCACAGTTGTCAAAAATGAGAAAAATGAGCTCATTCCTACACGAGTCCGAACTGGATGGCGTGTATGCATCGACTATCGAAAGTTGAATTCTGTCACGAGGAAAGACCATTTTCCTCTACCTTTCATTGACCAGATGTTGGAGAGATTAGCGGGTCATGCATATTACTGTTTCTTGGATGGTTATTCTGGATATAACCAAATTCCTATTGCACCCGAGGATCAAGAAAAAACTACCTTCACATGCCCTTTTGGAACATTTGCCTATAGACGCATGCCCTTTGGGTTGTGTAATGCACCTGCTACATTTCAGCGGTGTATGGTCTCTATATTCTCTGATATGGTAGAACGATTCTTAGAGGTTTTCATGGACGATTTTTCAGTACATGGATCATCGTTTGATGAATGTTTGCACCATCTTTCTCTGGTATTAATTCGTTGCAAAGAGAAGAATCTTGTGCTTAACTGGGAGAAATGTCATTTCATGGTAAAAAAAGGGATAGTGCTAGGACATGTAATTTCCTCTGATGGTATAGAAGTTGACAAAGCCAAGGTAGATTTGATTTCAAATCTTCCACCTCCACGAACCGCTGTGAGAGAAATTAGATCATTCCTAGGCCATGCTGGATTTTACCGTAGGTTCATCAAGGATTTTAGCAAAATCTCTCGTCCTTTGTGTAGCTTGCTTGCCAAAGATTCTGCTTTTATCTTCAGTGATGATTGCAACCATGCTTTTGAAAAACTCAAGGCACTTTTGACTTCTGCACCCATCATTCGTCCTCCAGATTGGAGTGTTCCTTTCGAAATCATGTGTGATGCTTCTGATTATGCGATTGGTGCTGTCTTGGGACAGCGGATTGCCAAGCTCCCCCATGTCATTTACTACTCTAGTAGAACTCTTTCTGATGCCCAACTCAATTATTCTACCACTTAGAAAGAACTGCTAGCAGTTGTCTTTGCCTTAGACAAGTTTAGATCTTATCTTTTAGGATCTAAAGTCATTATCTACTCAGACCATGCAGCGTTGAAGTACCTTTTGTCTAAAAAAGATGCTAAACCTCGTCTTATCCGTTGGGTTCTTTTGCTTCAAGAATTTGACATTGAAATTCGAGATAAAAAGGGTTCTGAGAATGTTGTAGCAGACCACTTGTCTAGACTAATTGTTGAGTCTAGTGAGGATTCCATTCCAATCACTGAAACATTTCCTGACGAGCAGCTTATGCATGTCTCATCCATTCCTTGGTTTGCTGATATCGTAAATTATCTTGTTACTAGTGAGATGCCCTCTCATTGGTCAAAGCAAGATAAATCAAAGTTTTTAGCCATGGTCAAACATTTCTTTTGGGATGATCCTTATTTATTTAAGTATTGCCCCGATCAGATCATAAGGAGATGCATTCCAGAATATGATCAGACCAATATCCTATCCTTTTGTCATGACCAAGCTTGTGGTGGTCACTTTAGTGCCAAGAAAACTGCCGCTAAGATCCTACAATGTGGATTTTACTGGCCTTCTCTTTTTCGTGATGCTTATTCATATTGTAAAGCTTGTCAGCGTTGTCAACAATTAGGGAGTCTCTCTAGAAGAAACATGATGCCATTAAACCCTATCCTCATTGTCGATGTATTTGATGTTTGGGGTATTGACTTTATGGGACCATTTCCTAACTCTTTCGGTAACTTGTACATTCTTGTTGGAGTTGATTATGTGTCTAAATGGATTGAGGCAGTTGCATGCAAAACAAATGATCATAATGTTGTGGTCCGCTTCTTGAAAGAAAATATATTTTCTCGTTTTGGTTCACCTCGTGCTATTATTAGTGATGGAGGTAAACATTTCTGTAATAGGCCATTTGAGCAATTAATGAAACAATATGGCATTACACATCGAGTTGCAACTCCCTATCACCCCCAAACGAGTGGTCAAGTTGAAGTGTCAAATAGGGAGATCAAGCATATTTTAGAAAAAGACAGTTAATCCTAGTAGGAAAGATTGGTCTTTAAGACTCACTGATGCTTTGTGGGCTTACCGTACATCATTCAAAACTCCCATAGGAATGTCCCTATACAGACTAGTGTATGGAAAGGCATGTCATTTGCCTGTTGAGTTAGAGCATCGAGCCTACTGGGCTGTGAAGCAACTTCATTTTTCTCTAGATAAAGCAGGAATTCAAAGAAAACTCCACCTCAATGAATTAGAAGAAATTCGAAATGATGCATATGATTGTGCTAAATCATATAAAGCCCGGATGAAGGTGTTTCATGACAAACAAATTTTGCGAAAAATGTTTGAGAATGGTCAGAAAGTCCTTCTGTATAATTCTCGTTTGCATCTTTTTCCTGGTAAACTAAAATCTCGTTGGTTCGGGCCCTTTTATTGTTCGTACTGTTTACCCTCATGGAGCTATTGAGATTGAAAATCCCAAAAATGGAGACATATTCAAAGTGAATGGTCAAAGACTGAAACCATTTTTTGAGTTGAAATCCCCAAAAGTAGAGGGGATACTTCTTAACAATCCTGTTTATCACGAATGATATTATTCTGCGTGTCTGGATAGATTTTAGTTTTTTTTTTGTGTGTTTTGATTCATTTTGGTCTTTATTTATTTTTGCTTGGATTTTTTTATATATATATTTATTGTCTTTTATTCTGCAATGGATAAATACCAAGGGGATTGGCACGCATATTTTCCAGGTATTATCTTTCTATATCATTTACCCTCTTATTTCATACATTTTCTATGCTTTGATTTTGAAACATTAAAGACAATGTTTGATTTAGGTTTGGGGGTAAGGTTTAGAAGTTTTGTTTTGTTTTATTTTTATTTATTTATTTATTTAATTTTTTAAGTTAATTCTGAATTTCTTGTTTCTCTTTTATTACTGTAATTCTTGCTTTCTTTTACTTGTTTATGTATTTAATTTGTTGTTAAGTTTGGGAAGTAGATTGCTTCATGATTGCACACACAGAAATTTGGCTCAAACACTTATTCATTTCATAAACATGTGATTACATACACAAATGTGAAAAATGCATACATAAAATTTCTCAATCACATGTTTGTTTCCAGATTCTTGAGCTAGCTGAGGCTTCTGCTAATTGCCTCTATCCCGCTCGCACTTGTAGAATCTGCAGCAGCTCTACATGCTCCTCAATTTTCCCCTGCAGTGTTTCCACTTGCTTATTGGCACAGGAGAGCCGTTTCTGGAGTCCGCCACCAGAGCTTTCAAGGAGGCCACCTCCTCACTCAGTGCTGCACACTCTCGTGTCCTCGCCAGGAGTCGCATGCCCAGATTGGTAGATGAGACCGCCTGGAGCACAGTGAGATTGTGGGACTCATCCACCGCCATCCTGCGAGACCTACGTGCCACATGCAGGTGACCCGCCTGGAGTGAGTTTACTGCCAATCAATGTTCCCAGGCAGCACTGACCTGTTCGGCATTGCCTCCGAAAGGTTCGGTATTGCCTCAGGAAAGTTTGAGGCTGTGCCATGATGATATGTGGAGTTTGGGAAGACAGAGGTTGGAGGAGCCCTTATCTAGGCATTTGGTGGTGCAAGTGATAACTCAATGTTGAGGTCATCAAGGTGAGTGCATGAGGATGCCATTTGTTTTGCTTCTGAATTTTTTGATGTTTTTCCTTAAGTTTGCAGGAAGAAATGCTGGGTATCATCCGCTTGTAAAGGCGTGGTTTAAATAGGCATATGCTGACTGAGAGAGAGCCAACACCATTTCGGATTTCCCGGGCATGCTCGACCTAATCGCTTCAAGGGGGAGCACTTTTACTTTCACTTTACTTTACTTTTTTCCGTGTTTTCTTGTGTTTTATGTTTTTGCCCGTTACTTTCATTTTCTAGTGCTTTGTGTTTTTACCTTTCCCTTTCGGCTATCATTTTTGTCTTATTTTAGTTGGGAAGTGTGTTTTCTTTTTCTTTTACTTCTTCTTTTTCTTTTTTTTTTTCTTTCTGCAACCTTACTCTTTTATTTCCGAAAAAAGAGAAATAACAAAAACCAAAAACCACAAAATAAAATAAAAACACCAATAATGTTGTAGAAATCATTTCTTCTCGGTTGTTGGTGTCTCGACCATTGGAGCTTTGAGTTTGGCCCTCTGGTTGTCCTCTTCCAGGGCTTCACGCACAGCCTCTTGGGGCTCACCACTTGAGTCAGAATTTCCCTTCAACCCTCAAATAGTTCATTCTCTCTCTTCAACATAAATTTGTCTGAAAGTTTTCGTTCTCCCAGCTCTCTCTCAATATCCATGTAAGTACGTAGATTCTCTAGTCCCTTTAACCCTAATTCTCTCAGCTCTCTCTCAAGCTTTTGTTATATTCTCTCAGCTCTCTCTGAAAGCATTGGGTACGTAGATTCTCCAAGCTCTCTCTCAAAGCATTGGGTACGTAGATTCTCCAAGCTCTCTCTCAAGCAGTTGTTATATTCTCGCAGCTCTCTCTCAATATACATGTAAGTACAACCCTAATCTCTTCTAAAATCCATAAATGTTTTTGTTGGTAGCCTTGTAATAATTGCAGTTGTTATATTAGGGTTCTTTTATGTTTTGGTGTTTGCATTTTTGTAATAATTGCTCTCTGTTTGGGTTCTTTTATGTTTGTTTGGCCATGGGTTCTTGGAAATGGAATGGGGATTTAAGTTTTTTTTTTTTTACTTAGACGACGGTTGGGTAATCAAACCGTCATCCAAATGTTTATTATACGTCGGTTGTTAATTTTGTCCCGTCGTCTGATTTTTAAGCCGCAACTGGTAGCATATAGACGACTATTTCTCCATTAAACGTCGTCTTTAGGCTACCAGAACATCGTTGAAATTTCTGGGTTTGGGTGTCTAAATGACGACGGTGACTATAGATGCCGTCGTCTGAATGAATATTAAACGACCATTTTTTTTTCAAACCGTCGTCTTGTCTATGTTTTTTCATTTTGTTCTCTGCTATTTGAATGAGGAAGTGTTTCATTGATGGTCTTTCCACTTTAATATATATATATATATATATATATATATTTATATGAATTTTATAGAGTGTGAGATGGATAAGTCATGGATGCATGCGGATAGAAGATCGAAGGCATATGAGTTAGGGGTGGAAGGATTTTTGAATTTTGCGTCAGAAAATCTTAGAAATACAACTGAGATTCGTTGTCCATGTGTTAAATGTGGGAATATTCGATTGTTTGGGGTTGGAATTATAAGGGAACACTTATACTTTAATGGAATTGACCAAAGCTATAATATTTGGACATGGCACGGAGAACCTTGGGAATGGACTACCAATGCTAGTATAAATGTGGAAGAAGATGAGCAAAGTAGGGTCAGTTATGTTTCTGAAGAATTAGGGATGGATGATAATGATTTTGCCAATATTGGATATGATCCTTATGAGTTTGCCAATGTGATTGGGGATGGCGATCAACCCTTGTACCCTGGTTGGAGGAAGTACACGAAGTTGTTGGCTTTGGTGAAGTTATATAATTTGAAAGCAAAACATGGGATGAGTGATGTTTGCTTTACAAAATTATTGATACTTCAAGGAGAATTTCTTCCAGAAGGAAATACACTACCTTCATCTATGTACGAGGCAAAAAAGACTTTGTCTGCTTTAGGGGTGAGTTATGAGAAAATCCACGCATGTCCCAATGACTGCATTTTGTATCGGAAGGAGTATGAGAATGCAACTAATTGTCCTACTTGTGGTATCTCAAGGTGGAAGGAAACTAAGGATGGGTTCTTGAAAGAGGGTGTGGCAGCGAAGGTGGTGTGGTATTTTCCTCCAATTCCAAGGTTTAAAAGGATGTTTCAATCACATAAGACAGGTAAGAGTTTGACTTGGCATGCTGCAAGAAAATCAGTTGACGGTTATATGTCTCATCCAGCGGATTCCCCGTCTTGGAAACTTGTTGATGAAAAATGGCCCGACTTTGGTAATGAGCCAAGAAACTTGAGATTGGCTCTCTCATCTGATGGATTCAATCCCCACAGTTCTTTAAGTAGCAGATACAGTTGTTGGCCAGTTATGTTAGTTACATATAATCTCCCACCATGGCTATGCATGAAGCGGAAGTTCATGATGTTGACTATACTGATTTCCGGTCCTAAACAGCCTAGAAATGATATAGACGTCTACTTAGAGCCTTTGATTGATGATTTGAAATCTATGTGGGATGGGATTAGAGGAGTGTATGATGCCCACATAGGAGAATACTTTACACTTAGAGCTGCATTATTGTGGACAATTAATGATTTTCCTGCTTATGGAAACTTATCTGGTTGTGTTGTTAAAGGATATAAAGCTTGTCCAATATGCGGCGATGATACGCCTAGTCACAGGTTGAAAAATGGCCACAAAATTTGTTACATTGGGCATAGAAAGTGGTTACCAATCAATCATCCATATAGGAGGCAACGTGCAGCTTTTAATGCGATAGTATCATTGCTACATTGCTAGAGATCCCTGGAAAAAATAAAGATGGCATTGCTGCTCGGTTAGACTTATTGAATATGGGGGTAAAAATTGATTTGCAACCCGAGTATGGAGAAAGACGTACTCGCTTGCCTCCAGGGCCTTGGAATTTGTTAAGAGCAGAGAAGAGAGCGGTTTGCAATTCTTTTTATGGTATGAAGGTACCTGAAGGTTATTCTTCAAATATAAAAAATCTTGTATCTTTAAAAGATTCAAGACTTCTTGGCCTTAAATCTCATGATTGTCATACCTTGATGCAACAATTGCTCCCTGTGGCAATTCGTTCTGTTTTGGAGAAGCCTGCAAGGTATGCAATAACTCGATTGTGCTTTTTCTTCAATGCTATATGTACAAAGACGGTAGATGTTTCCAAGCTAGATGAGTTGGAAGAAGATGTAGTAGTTACTTTGTGTTTGCTTGAGAAGTACTTTCCCCCTTCATTCTTTGATATCATGGTTCATCTAGTAGTACATCTTGTCAGAGAAGTTCGTCTATGTGGGCCAGTATATTTTAGATGGATGTATCCGTTTGAAAGATATATGAAAGTGCTAAAGGGGTATGTTCAAAATCGTACTCGTCCCGAAGGTTGCATTTCTGAGCGGTATATAGCTGAAGAAATTGTAGAGTTTTGTACCGAGCATTTATCTGATGTTAGTACAGTTGGAGTGCCTTCAAGCAAGAATATGGGAGTTTCAAAGCCATTATCAGGTTGCACGGTGAGCTTAGTTGATATGGACTTGTTGAACCAGGCACATCTATATGTCTTGGAGAATACGGAGGAAGTCCTACCTTATATCGAGTATGTATGAGTTTAATTTTTCATATGTAGCCATTTTAAATATTATTACTCCTTATGTTTATCTTATATACAAGGGACCATAATGCGTGTTTTTTTCGTGTCAATTGTAGGGAACATATGATCCACATCAAGACCAATTATCCGAAATTTAGAAAGAGAACGAAGTGGCTTCAAGATAAGCACAATAGCACTTTCATTCAATGGCTACGCTTTAAGGTATATATGTTATTGAATGACATATTGAACTTATTTTACTTTTCTTTCTTTCTATATATATGTTAGATTGAATTAAGATATGTGTTTAATTTCCAGGTTCAAAGTGAATTTAATGGGGAAGACTATAATGGCATATCATAAAATTTGAGGTGGTTAGCAGCTGGTCCAAGCATGGCAGTGCCATCATATAGGAGCTATCTTATTAATGGTGTCAAATTTAACACCAAGGCACAAGATGATGTGCGAACTATCCAAAATAGTGGAGTTTATTTACTTGCACATACTATGCAAGTTGCTAGTGCCAAGGATAAAAACCCTATTGTCTCCAATATGGGTTTTTATGGGGTTATTCAAGAAATTTGGGATCTTGACTACCAAAAGTTTAGAATCCCAAGTCTTGAGGTGTGATTGGATAGATAACACTTCGGGCCTTGTAGTCGACGAACTTGGATTTACCCTTGTAGATCTGAGTAAAATTGGACATAGGAATGACCAATTTGTTATGGCTTCTCAAGTCAAACAAGTATTTTATGTTGACGACCCAATGCATCGTGGTTGGTCGGTAGTGTTATCAATGCCTAATAGAGAATATAATGATGTTATTGGTGATGATGTGCTAGGTGATATTAGAATTGAGTGTGAGCCATTTTCTAGAGGGATACCAAATGTTGACACATTTGATGACCTAGTGGGTGAGTTTGGGAGTGAGAATATTAGAGATGGGTGTGAAGATATATGGATTGATTGATTGTTGTAATGTATGACATAAGTTATGCAGTTAATTGTATGACATTAATTCATAGCTCTGTATATCATTTTCATTCCGATCACATTTTCATTCTGCAGGCTTTGGGCACGACAAATCAAAAATTAAAAATAATCGGTGAAAGCTGAAAATACGACGGTCAAGTTACAAAAATCGCAAAAAGAGACGTCTACAAAACAACCAACGTCGGGTTTTCACAACCGACGTGGAATGACAACGCAAAAATGAAATAAAAACTGCCATTTGAAAAGGAAAACACGTCGGTTAATTAAAATTCATTTCAAAACGTTTACTAAATATATAAACAACGACGGTAAATAAAATAATCAACGACGAACAATAATGTATAACACGACGGCAGAGTTCAAACCGACGAATTTAGGGATGATGATTAACGTCGTAAAAATATTGTTGCACGTCAGTTATAATTAAACAATTGACGTCTCGGAAAAATACACACGTCAAAAAGGTTATAAAAGAGACTTAACAAAGACTAGCCACGTCATGGAATAAATAAATAACCGACGTAGTAAGGAAATAACAACGTCAAATAATTATATGCTTGGGACATAGTAAAGTATAACCACGACCTACATTTTATAATCACCGACGTCAAATGCATAACTCAAGGCGTTTCCCTACTTATAATGACGTCTCAGAGGTTACACACGTCTAAGCGGCTCACAAAAGAGACTTTTAAAATGCCAACCACGTCAAAGTCTACCACCACCGACGTTGTAAAGAACTAACAACGTCCTAAAATGTGACTCCTAGGCCGTAGTAAATGGATTAAACATGACAGGTATTTTAAATAACCGACGTGTAATGTCAAATCCCCGTCGTTTTTTTTGTGTTAAAGCCGTCAAAATAATTTTCAACGTCCGTGGTGACATAAAGGGTCGTGGTTATTTTTGTTATGTGTTTTAGACGTCAGTTTTTTTATTTAGTGAACGTAGTATTTATTAACCACGACAGTTTCTAAGTTTTATACGTCGGGTTTGTTTGATTTTGAGACGTTAATAATAATATTTACGTCGCTTTTGTAGTTGTTCTTGACATTTAACATTATTTAAACGTCTGTGTTTTACTAAAGCCGTCGTCTATTAAGTCGAAAGTGCTCTATTTATGCTTTATTTCTATAATAGATGACGGTTTTAGTTTCTTTATGACGTGTAATATGTAAACTACGTCGTTTGTTTGGTGTTCAAGCCGTCAAAATAATTTTCAACGTCTGTGGTGACCTAAAGGGTCGTGGTTATTGTTATTTTTACGTCAGTGAAAGTAAATATATGCCATGTTATATGTTTCAGACGTCAGTTTTAAATTTAGTGAACGTAGTATTTATTAACCACGACGGTTTTTATGTTTTACACGTCGAGTTTGTTTGATTGAGAGACGTTGATAATAATATTTACGTCGGTTTTGTAGTTGTTTTTGACATTTAACATTATTTAAACGTCTGTGTTTTACTAACTGCGTCTATTATAGTCGAAAGGTCTCTTTTTATGGTTTTATTTATGAAATCTACGTCGGTTTTAGTTTTTTTAATGTCGTGTAATATATTAACTACGTCGGTTATTTACCGTCGTTATTTCATGTGTTAATAGACGGCGGTCGATTTCTCGTCGGTTTTAAACCATGATAGACGACGGTGGATTCCCGTCGTCTATTTCGTTTTTTGTAGTAGTGTAAGTTGGCTGCCGAAGAGAGACTGAAATTCATTTCATTTCATTTCTTTCCTTTGTTTTTGCTTCACATGCATGCACATGCTTCTATGTAATAGCTCAAAACCTGATCTCCAGCTCTAAAGTGATCTGCCAATTCAATTCCCACGTTCAAAGGCTGAAGCAAAATGCCTCTCATCATTGCTCCTTCTTCTCTCTCTCCTTTCCACCATGGCACTTTAACCTTTGTCTCTTCCTTGTCCCCTTTGCCATGATGTATTTTTGTCTTCACAAATATGCTCTTTATCTCAAAAAATCCCACTTAACTAAAGTAATTTGTTGTTACCAAATGGCATGGTAACAAGTAGAAATAAGATGCCATCAAGTGGAGGTGAAAGCTAGCCCAAGACAGATTTCAGAGCTGTGGTAACATGCTGGATTAGTTGGATAGGCTATACTTGTCCGATGGAGCTCAAATTTGGATATGTTGTAGTCAACATCCATTGGAACAAGTTTCATGAAGATCTTCACCTCATCCGAGCACCAGAGCATGCTGATCCAAGGCCAAGACGTTGACCTACGAAAATGAACAAAAACAGAATTTATAACCAATAAAGCACTTTTATTTCATTTTCATTCTAACCAAGGTAAAATCTATGAAAACACAAAAAGAAAGTAAAAAGCTATAAAATTTCAAGAACTAACTCAAAATGTTAGGTGAATAACATGATAAATCATGTGTAAAAATGAACCGAACACTAAGCACAACTCCAATTGCTTAAGATGCCCAAGTGGCTATGTTTTCTAGCAATCTTGTCATCTGAAAATTCAGACACATCATGAGAAAGATGTATAAGCTGAGGTTAATCACATTCTATATAGTAATTAATATTTACTTATATAGCTTACTTGTCCATGAAACATGTGCAGGGTGAGATTTTCAAGTTGAGCAAAACCAATTATGAGTGAAATGAAAGGAGGTATCTTGTGCTCTTTCCATGTGCAGAATAATATCTTTGTCAACTGAGGAGCATTAAGAGGCAAGACATCATTGAATTTGAGATGGCCGCGATGTTCAAGAACAGTGAGTCTTGGGGCAGAAATTGTAACATCCCATTTGTTGAAACAGTCAGTCCCCTCCAGACAACGAAGGGATGTAGCAACGATCTCAAACTTATATGGCAATGTGCACCTTCTCAAGGGCAAGAATTCAAGATAGGACCTATTGATTGGTTCTCAGCTCTTTTCTTCCTGGTTTTGCATTCTTTAAAAATGATTGAAAGTTGGTATGAATCCTCTTTACTGATATACCACTTTTGTAAATTAGGTAACTGTTCATTTGGAATGAACTCACTTTAAAGGTGAGATAGAGTAAAGTAGTACTTGCTGCTAGTGAAAGCAATTCCACTGCAACAATTGTGCAGCACATTGCTACGGTAGCTTGTTTCTAGAGAAAATTTGCATGTGTAGCCTGTGAGGATGGCGTCAAATATAAAAGTGATAATAGGATTTTGGCCATCAAATATATAAGCGATAATAGGATTTTGGCCGACATGAGGGTTTTATAGCCTAGGGAGCATCTCATCGTGTTATACAGACTCATAGAGGCAGAAGCATTTTCCATGACCTTTAAGTCCGGCTCTCCTACAATGATTCTCTGCCATTCTCTTCCAGTTAGGGGATGGAAATAGCGGAAATTGAAACGATTTCAAAGAGAACGGCAGAGAATCATTGTAGCAGAGCTGAACGTAAAGGTCATGGAAAATGCTTCTACCTCTATATGAGTCTATATAACACGATGAGATGCTCCCTATTCGGTAGTATAGCGTATGTAAGTGCGAGGTCAATTCCACTGGGATTGGTGATTGAATGATCCTGTTCAGTTTTCCTACACAAAATAGAAATGAAAACAAAAGAAGCAAAAAGGGTTTTGTACAACACTTGAAAACATGGAGACTTTTGGAAGAGATGAGAGATGTGTTTGAGAAAGAGAAGGGAGGAGTTTGGAAAAGAAAGGAAGGTTTTGGGGAAGCTTGAGGATTTTGGAAGGGAGTGTGTTTGAGAACTTTGAGAATTTGGAAGAGAGCGGTTGAGAACTTGGAGGATGTTTGTGAACTTGGAGAATTTGAGAACTTAGGGAAGGAAGAGAAAGGTGTTTGTGAAGTGTTTGAGACATGGAGACTTTTGGAGAAGAACGTAGAGAGATGTTTGAGAACTTTGTGGATTTTGGAAGAACATGTGTTTGAAAGCTTTAGAGAATTTGATGAAGGAAATGGGAGAAGTGTTTGGGAAGTGTTTGGAGAAGAGAGTGTTTGAAGAATTTAGAAGAAGAGAAAGGAAAAGTGTTTGAGATTTAGTACAAAGAAAATTTAGTAGAATGATCTTATTACAACAATTGAGAACTACAAAGGGAAACTAAGAGAATTTGAGGGAGAGAAGGGAAGGGAGCTCTAGAGAAGTGTTTGAGAGCTCCCCCCCTTGGGGTGTGATTACAAGCTTAGAGAACTTCCCTATTTATAGGCTTAGGGAAAATGAAAATCTGAATATACAATTGAATTCACTAACCACACTAACTTCACCTAACACACAACAATTAATTCACCAACCTAACCTAACACACAATTGCATTTGAAAACATAAACAAGAAATAATCGACATGCGACTGGTCAGTGAACAGTGATGATCGGTCGCTTGCCCCTTTTTTGCAGTTTCAACCTTTGTCTAGTTTTTAGCCTATAACTTTCCAACCGTATGTCCAAATTTCACGTTCTTTATACGGTTGGATTCAGCACACAAAAAGGAAGAACACAACGTGGACCAAAATCCAAAACCAAGTACAAAAACATTTAAAAAAACGATGACAAAAAGACACTACGTTCCAAATAATGTAAACACACAAACACTTTTTTTGGGGGGGGGGGGGGGGCTTTGGTTTGGTTCAAGTGACCTAATTCTAATGCATGAAAGTAAATGAACTCTAAATTTAAAGAAAATAACAGAGATGAAATATAAAGATGTGAAAATAAAATGTAACAAACATTAGGGTTTCGGAATCCACCCTAAACAATCCTACTCAAGTGATGAATTCTAAACGTGTTGATGAAGATGTTCGCAATCAAGACCGGTTTAGTGGCTCAAGATGCATGATTCTCTCTAAAATGAGTAGAGTGCAGGGTTAGTGCTACAATACTCGTGCCCTCCCCATAATCGAACCTAGGTGTGCTTAGTACTTCGATTCAGTTACAAGGAAAACCCATTAAGTTCAAAGAGAATATGAACATGACAAGAACCCTAATAACATGATGTTTGCATTAGGTATTCAAGAAACCAATTCACATGGATGATTCTTACTTCATCCATTTATTGCTTAGGAAAACATGAAGATACACATAATCCCAACAACCTCAAGAAGCATGCTTTCAGAGATGATCAACCAAAGAAAAACACACATCAAGGATAGATTATTTTAGTGAATTGGAATTCATCAACAACATCTAGAAATTCATACACTCAAGCATCAAAACAATAAAGTATTCATGTTTAGGGCTTCAACCTAAGCTGTAGCTATGGAGTTTAGCTCCTCATACTTATACAAAACACAAATTCAAAACAAAACTAGAAAGAGTTCACAAGTTTTGTGGAAGTGGTGGAAACTCAAGGTCTTCAATGGTGGAAATCTTCTTCACTTCTTGCTTGGTTGCCTTTGTCTTCCTCCTCTAGCTCTCTAGCTCTCCAAGCTCCAAAAATCTTTGCACAATTATTCCTTCAATCTGATCCCAATGGCTGATGCCTCTTTGTTCCCTTCTCCCCTCCTTTCCAACTCATTCTTCAATATTAAACTCCACCTTTTGCTAAAGTCTTTACCCCATTGTCTCCTTGTCTCCTTGTCTCCTTGCCAATGATGAATTTTTGTTTACAAGTATATTCCAAGGCTCCATTTGACTCAGAAAATCCAACTTCAAAGGTAATTCATTGTTACCAAATGGTATGGTAACAAGTAGAAATAAGATGCCATCAAGTGGAGGTGAAACTTCCTAAAACAGATTTCCAGAGCTAGAATCAATTGTTGGATCGGTTGGATATGTTGTAGTCAACATCCATTGGAACAAGTTTCATGAAGATTTTCACCTCATCCGAGCACCGGAGCATGCTGATCCAAGGCCAAGAAGTTGACCTACGAAAATGAACAAAAACAGAATTTATAACCAATAATGCACTTTTAGCTCATTTTCATTCTAACCCAGATAAAACTTAAGAAAACACTGAAAGGAAGTAAAAAGCTATAAAATGTCAAGAACTAACTCAAAATAGTAGGTGAATCACATGATAAATCATGTGTAAAAGTGCACCGAACAAACTTCCCAAACTTATCTTTTGCTAGTCCTCGAGCAAAACTAAAACTAAAACAAGACTCGAAACAATTCTTTCCGAACAATTTCCGAGGAGGCAGCGACTCATGCAAATGACTTAAAGGTTTTCACAATAAAAGCTCATTTTAGACATCATTCACAAGGTAGCAAAGTTCAGGACCCAACATGCTCAAGTGTAGTAGTGTGATGGCCAAATGCAACTCATTCTCCAATTTCAGTTTCCACACAATTTTGAAAATCATACCAAGCACAAATGTAACTTCAGATCTCACCAAAGTTGTCCTCTCACAAATGAATCACTCAGAAGAGGGTTACAATGCATCACTCAATAATAAATATGGGAATCGAGTTAAATCATGAGGGACTTAACTCACCATAAAAGGATGAAGAACATGCATGACTATGATCTCAAGAAGGATGTCGAACACTTAAAAGTTGAAAAATGTATGCAATTCAACCACATGACATTTGGAATCAATTTAGGTCTTTACCATGGGTTGTAATGGGGCTAGGGTTGTATGGTGAGTAAGAAATGAAGGATATGGATACACAAAGTCCAAGAAACTCACAGTGTAAAAGTATATATAGTAGTTGATTACAAGACTTTGAATCCTCATGCTTAAGATATATATATTTTTTTTACGTGATCACATAGACCACAAAGCATTATACCTCCATTTATTTTGATTCACACTCCTTCCTTCCATTTGAGCAACCATCAATTAATTTTTTTGGCCAATAACGAAACTTGTAATTGAAATTTGAATCCAAAGTCTCTTAACCACAATTTTCTCTTTTCTTTCACCCTTTGAGTGAAGTTCTCCCTTTTTTCTTTTCTAAGTAACAAAACTTCCCAAACTTAGCATGAAAAACACATCCAACTTAAAGCTCATGAGTTCCTTAGAAAGGTAAATTCTTGTTCTTCGGCTAAAGCTAGGAATTATAGTTGGTTAAATGAAAGAAAAGGCTTACATTTAGGCTCAAGGTGGTTACAATGGAAAATCATGCTTAAGCATGCATACGGTTAGCTTGAAAGGCTCAAACGGTCCAAAAAGGGCCTTAATATCATTTCTCAAATGTCATGTAATCAAATTACACAAAAATGAATGTCTTTTAAGTGCTCAACCAAGTCAATGAATAGTGAGATGAAACAACAACTCGGATGACAAGAAAATGAGAATATGTGTATAACACTCATGAATTGAAGATATACAGGATATATATTCCATATCCTTTTCAATGGGGGACCCCTACTTTTAATGCAGGAGAAGCTTTTGCAATGATTGCTGCTTCTTTTGTTTCTCTCTTCGAGGTTCACATCTCAATTCTCCTAAGTTTCTTAGAAAAGCTTACAAGTTTACAAATAATTTGATAACAACATTGAATTTGGCATGCAATTGGAGCTTGTTTTCTATATAGTGTTTAGTAAAATGCAATCAAGATCTGTCAATATTTGCAGTCCTCTAGTACATTTTATGCTACAGCAAGATATGGGAGTGCCACACCTGTACCACCTTCTGTCATTAGTCGCGGCGTTGGCTGCCTGGTAAGGGCATTTTTCCTTCAGAATTGTGACTCTTGTTGATTCTATTGGCATTTTGGCTCCATTGTCAAATTTTGACATTTTTTTCTTCATCTTTATTATTTTGAACTTTAGGGTGTAGGAGTGTTACTAAATGGGATGCTTGGTTCTCCAACTGGCACTACTGCATCAATGTAATGACCTCAAACCTAATGTCTATGTCTGTGTGTGGGGAAAAAAAAAAATTTACCTTGCAGACTATGTATTTATGCATGTGTAAAATGCTGATTTGATCTTCTAATTGCTCACTTCAAATATGCTGCATAGGGAAAATGCTGGCCTATTGGCATTGACATGAGTTGGAAGTCGTAGAGTTATCCAAATATAAGCTTTTTTCATGATTTTCTTCTCTGTATTTGGTATGCTACAAACTTTTCAATACATACTCTAAATGGTTTCTCATGGTGTTCTTGACCAGGAAAAATCGGAGCACTTTTCGCTTCAATTCCTGTACCAATCATAGCAGCTCTTTACTGTGTCTTATTTGGCTACGTTGGTATGTCTCTCTAAAATTTGATCGGAATTTTTTTACTATCAAAGCAACACAGTGGTCTTATATGATGTCTCTTGCAGCTTCTACATGCCTTGGTTTTCTCCAATTTCTCTCTTTTTCTATTATGTGCACAAAGAGAATAGATTATAAGATACTTGGGTTAAAATGAAAAAGGCTTAGCTCAACTAGAATAAGCATAATCAATCTGCCATTATGAATGTTTATGAATAATATTATGTTGTGGCTAAATTAATTTCCAAGCAAAATCCAAAGTTTCTTTCATACATGCCAACACAATTCGTGAAAATAGCCAAGGAGAGCCAATGCCAATAACTTTCTGGAAGCATTTGAAGCAAAGCCTTTCGGGATCTAAGGCACATTAAATCACAAAGATTTCATCAAACACAAGGATTATAAAATGAAGAATCAAAAGTATTTGTGAGAAATAAAGTCCATCAAATGAGCAAATGTCAAAGCCCAATCTCATGTTATGTGACTAAGCTTGCTTAATAACAAAGATAAAGTCGAACCAAGAAAAATCAAAGAACATAGGATAAACACACATACAAAATGCATATGGAGCTCACCACTTTCATCATTTTTTTTTTGTTATGCTAACTTTATTAAGCTTTGTACAATACCCATGTAATGGGTGTTAAACAAATGTGCTCAAGTCAGTTGACTTTTAAGAAAATGGGTGTAAAAGCCCCTCTAGGATGTACTAACCCGAGTCATGTAGGCTACAAAGAATAGTAATGTATGCAAGATCAAAGCTTTTTGACGCGAACCTCAACCGACAAGAGTCTCGATTACTTGGCTAGGATTAAGTACTTATTTTACTTTACTTTTAATTAAAGAGATATTATGAATTTGTAATGAGCCTAAGAGTAAGAAGGACAAATGCAAACCTAGTATCCAGACAATGCCAAGATGAAGATTCATTCAAGGTTATTAAGCAAGATTAGAGTGTATGTGTCATGAGTGAGATATGAGATTTAACATAGCGAGCATTTAGTTGAGTTTATAAAAAACAAAGACAATTGAAAACCATTCACATAAACCCAATAGTGATTTGCCCAAGGTGATCCAACACCAAAAATCCAATCTAAGATCATCAAAAGGTCCCAGACGTCAGCAGGATTGGTCTCTCTTAGCAATCCGTGCACGTGCTAAACAAAGTACTTAGAACATAAACAAAAGTATATTCAAACATAAAAATAAACATAAGGAGGATCTTTTGGTATGCATCAGAATACAAACAATTATTCAAAACAACAATACCTAAAGACTTTCTAAAAGTATCAAATCGAAGATTATCTAAAGGTTTTGCAACAAGACATTTAAGATCCAAAGTATCTGAAACATCAGGTTCACACACAACATTAGGAAAGGCAAACAAAAATTTATGATTTTCCTTTTTCCCCCAAACTAACTTTGTCTAGTTGACGGCAAATAATGAAAAGAAGATAGTTTGGATAAGCGTTTTCCCTCTTTCATAAGATTTGAATCTTATGTTGGATACTTACCTTGCTTCCCATGACATGAGAATTTGACCTTACAGTTCCATTGTGGAGAAGTTGCACCTTGGTGCAATATCGCCACAAGTGCCGCAAAAACGACAAATTGGAATGAATATCTTGACTTCACGAGCGGTAGAAGGTTCAGTAGGTGAAGAGGATTTGACAAACTTTGTTTTAGACACAATGAAAGACTTATTACTTGGTTCAAATCCCAAGCCTCGTTTGTCACCATCTCTTTTTCCCATGCTAATCATCTTGTCAATTTTTTCTGCACCAATGGTTAAAGAAACAATCCTTTCCTTTGAAGTTTTAAGTTCAAGTTCAAGGACTTTCATGTCAGAAGTTAGAGATGTAATTAATTTGTTATGATGAATTTCTGCAAAAACATTACTTTTTCATTCATACTTGTAGTTACCTTTTCAGAATTTGTGTCAGGGGATTGAACATCGTTTGCAATCCTGCGAATTTCCAACTTCAACGCATTAATAGATTTGACGAGCTCGCCATTTTGTTTATTGAGTTTTTGTGAGGCATCCAACAAGTCATCATATTTCTTCATTATATACTCAATATTCAGATCTTCATTATCATTATCACCCTCATGTGATTCATACTTGGAGTGGTGATGAGTGCAACCGTCTTTTCATCATTCACGGATTCCGATTCAGTATCACTCCAAGTTGTATTTAGTGTTTTGTTCTTCCCATCCTTTTGCTTCTTCAAAGTGTTAGCACATTCAGAAGATATGTGACCATAACCTCCACATTCAAAGAATTTGACTTTTCCTTTTGAATTTTTCTTGTCATTTGACCTGCAAGATTTTGAAACAACATCAATATTATAAATATTTCTAATTTTCTCAAAATTCAAACTTGAGTTGTTTGAGTCTTGATACTTAGAGTTTCTATTCTTAAGGAAACACTTGAACTATCTGAACATGGCATGATTGTAACATCCCGTCCCGAAATTTAATTTAATTTTCAAAATTCTAAAGTGAAAAGACGACTTTAACCTTAGGGTTCTTTGGTGGTTCATGGTTGACTTTTTGTTCAGGTTTGGTTTTGGAAATTTTCTTAGTTCCTTAGTGTAGTGCTCGAGCTCACAAGTTTGTAAACATGTGGTGGCCCCAAATTTGAGTTGAAACAAAGACGTTTTGGTCAACTGAAGTGCAGTTGCACAACCGTAAATTTTACAAAATTGATTTTTTAAAAAGGCGCATCACTCGCTCTCTCTCGCTCTCTCTCTCTCTCTCCTATTGGACGGTGCACAGTGCCGCTTCGACTTCCTGGCTAGGGATCTTCACCATCCAGCCACAGTTGCCGGCGACTTTGGTGGGGTTTTGCTCGCCTCTTCCTCCTCTTCACGTCTATACCCATTTCCAACTTTGATTCCACAAAATTAGCCTAAACAATTGAGCGAAACTGAAACCCAAATCGGCCCCTTCGAAGCAGCCATTTCCAGAGCCTTTTTCAACCAACTTTGGCCACCACTAGCCAAGATATGGGTCCTAAAATGACCACCGGCCTCTCCTTTGTATTTCCCATCCAAGACCTAGCCTATTTTTATGCCGGATTGTTCAAATCGACGATGGAGGTAAGTTAGGGTTTTCCAATGGAAAACCATAGATTCCGGCCACTTCCCGGTCAACTTGGAGGTCAGTGCACGTATGAAAATTGCTCCCCTTGTTAGTCTGATTGTGTTCATATAGTGCTTGATTAGAGTTTCAAGGGTTTCTGGTCACCAAAAATCTATCAAGCCACCCAGGAGTTGCGAACGGTGCCTAGTGAATTGTGCGACCCATTGTGACGGCCTGTTAGGTTCTAAAGTACTCCCCACGTCGTCTTGAGTACTACAGTATGCTCAGATTTTAAAGATTCTACCATTTGAGCATTGAATGGATTTTCACCTACTATGTGATGATCGGACCTTTGGATCGGTGCCGTTTTGAGATATGTTATTCCTCGTACCTCTAGGATATTGCAGGAACTTGTTGATCAAGAATCGGAGTCCTGGATATCCAAATCAACGAATCTAGAGTTAGGCCAACTGGCCGCAATCTAATCGTGTAATTGATGTTGATCCGACCTCCTGATCGAGGTCAAATCTTTGAGACTTGTTTAGTAGACTTTGTTGGACTTATGAGAACTTTTGGATCGGAAATCGGAGGTTGTGTGCCTCGTATGTCTAATTGACCTAGATGGTGGGCCTCGCCGGTCCGAGCGAGACCATTTGGTAAGGAGTTGTTTGTGGTTTGTTTGTTTGATTTTAAAATGGTATTTTTCTATAAGAGTTTTATTAATTGTTTATGAATAATTGTTCTATTGCTTTTACTTTCTAAGAATGATATATCTATGTTTATTTATACATATGTGTTAAATGGTTTGAAATTGGATTGTGTTGCCTTCGGAAATATTGTTGCCTTCGAAAATATTGATGTCTTCCGACATCTCGGTTGCCTTCGAAAATATTAATGTATTCGGTCATCTAGGTTGCCTTCGGAAATATTGATGTCTTTGGACTTCCCGGTTGCCTTCTGATATATGGTTGCCTTTGGAATGTCTTCGGACAAACAATTGCCTTCGGAATGTCTTCGGACATACGGTTGCCTTAGGATTGTCTTTGGAAACCCCAGTTGCATTCAGATTTGTCTACATGCGTATGACATTGCTCTACTAGTATCGGGGTGGGTCCTTTCAATAATCCATCCTACGGTAATCCAGATCTCGCTAAGTATGTCTAGTGACCGAGCTCTGATGCCAATTAAAAATACATGTTGGATAGCTTAAAAATGCCTAGAAGGGGGTGAATAGGCTAATTTAAAATTATAATCAATAAATAAAAATAAACTTCGGTAGTAGTATTGATATGGCTTATCAATCTTGGAACATGCAGATTAAAATAAGGGAACAAACAGAGAATTATTTTATGTGGTAAAACCCCACCTTCGGGGAAAATCCACTCGACTTCTGAGTCCAGAACAAATCCACTATAGAACGATGATTACAAGAAGTATTCACACACTTATCCTAGACACATTCTAGATAATGTTTAC
Source organism: Prunus fruticosa (assembly GCA_018703695.1). Taxonomy (NCBI): domain Eukaryota; kingdom Viridiplantae; phylum Streptophyta; class Magnoliopsida; order Rosales; family Rosaceae; genus Prunus; species Prunus fruticosa. The sequence continues at coordinate 32,907,450 of CM031918.1, forward strand.
CAACTTCTTTGTAACTCAGCTTCTATCATGAGATGATCTTTTGACACTCGTTATGTTGAATGCAATACTGGTCATGATTACTTCTAGCTCGCCGAAGTTCTTCCAACACTCCTTATGTTGAATCCGATACTGGTCACGATTGATTCAAACTCTCTGGATAAAAACCGTCACCGCAGTTTTGGTGCCCTCAACCGTATGAGTCACTGAACTATACAAATGAATGCAATATGAATGATAAAGTGTTTGATAAATCACCAAGTAAACATGGAACACTTGATGATTTTTCTTAAATGTGTAAGCACTCAAAACTATCGTTAAAAAACAACAAAGAAGACAAATGTCTTGTTTTATAGGATTTTAATTCCACCAAAAAAGTAACCACGCGTTCAAAACCAATTTACTTGATTTGCACGAATTGAAAAAAATCAAAAAGATATTTTCCTATTTTAATGATGATCACACGTGAAGCCCAAAACAATAGAGAAGGAAAATTCCAATTTTAAAAGAATATTTTTTATTTATAATTAGACTATTAAAGGATTCCTAGTATTGTTAGCTTAATACCAAGAATATATCACCACTTTTAATATTGTGATATGATTAAAAACATGATTTCCAAGCAAGTTACTTAAAAGATAAGTAATGATTTATTCATTGAAGGAAGAAATAATAAATAAAAGATATTGCAAAATATGCCTAAATGAGATGCATTCTTAAAGCGATTCTAATTGATTAAAATCATGGAAGATTAAGGAAATAAAATCATATAAGACTCCACAAAATCATTCATATCATGAGTGCATGAAAAATGACATGTCTTACCCTTTAGATAAAATGTCTCATACGTGTTAAGTCACAATTATGGAATTCGGGGATTGCTAAGCTATTTCAATTGACGCAGCACAAGCAAATAGGTTTTCAAGCGAAAACCTTAAAGAACAATAATCTGGAATCCCCCAGGAAATTAGAGAGAAATTCTCTTTGAATTATTTGATAAAAGTTGAGCCCCTGAACCATACCGTGGGGCTGTCTAAATACATTATTCTCCCCTTTGAATTACTCATGGGAGTTATTGAAATTAAACTGAAAATTAAACAAAAGTTGAATATTAACTACAACTCTTTAAATGCTCTTTTGGAAGGCCAAACGACCTCAGAAGCCTAAAATCCACCATATGTCATAGCAAAGCTGTTAGTTGCACTCGCGGCATGACAAGACCACGACCCAAATTCCACTTTGGAATCTAAGTTCGAAACCCTGTGCGTCTTCGACAATTGGCAGGTGTTGTGCATGAATGACCAAAATACCTTTTTTTCCCTGACCTGCAAAAACGAAAACAAACTTAAGGGTTTAACTTCTACTAGAAAACTGGCAGTCTCCCCTAAAAATTGAACATTTTCCAAATTTACACTTGTATAAAAATACATTTAATCTTCCTAAACTTCAGCACGCACAAGAAATAACACACACAACTACGACATAGGCCTCCAGACTTTAAATGTCATCCTTTAATATACGTTCCTGCTTACATCCATAACAAATTCACCAACTTCTTGCATGCAAGGTCTACACTCTAACCACCGTTAAAAGAAATTCTAAAGTGGCTCAAGATTATATTGGGCTTATTCTTAACAACTAAAATGAGTTATTAAAAGTAGCAACTTTAATTCTCGCAAGTGCACGAACCATTTATAGTATAGCTTATGTAAATACGAGGTTCGATCCCACAGAGAATGGTAACTTGGTTCCAATTTAAATTACTTAGAATGCTGGAAAAACATAAAACAAAGAACCTGACTAACTAAGTAAGGACAAGGTCGACTTCAACAATGCCCCTTGCTAATTACTCAAGGTCTAGGACAAAATCCTAGCACCACACACACTCTCGAAATGGGGGGGTTTTGTTGTTGAAATGATGACATGAAAGTGAAAAGAAAATGCTGGAATGTAAACACTGGCAGCAATCAACAAGTTGTGAAACAATGATTGAGAGGTGTTAGAGCCTTGGAATCTGCCACTAGTCTTCCTATCCAAATTATGAATGCATAGAAATTGACTCAAGCTTCATCAACAATAGATTATAGCATACAAGCCTATGGTATCTAGGTGCAGGATGCATGATTCTTTTAAGGCATGTGATTGTGCATGGTATCTATGCAACCTAAGCATGGTAATTAAGCTCCCTGAGAATAAAGCATACAAGAGTCATTAAAATCCTTGAGAATATGATAATCACACAAGTCCTAGAACATGGTATCTATCCTAGTCAACCTGTGGTTATTGACCCCTTGAATGATTCTTAGGTCATTCATGTGTTGCTTGTGAAAGGAGAGTAGAATTGGTGAATCTAAACCCCTTCCCAACATGTGCTAGATGCATAAAATTCCTAGTTAGCTACTCCAAGAAAACATACATGAAGCACATAATAAACTGGAGATTAACAACTTGATAATGAAAGTAAGGAAATCAATTAACTATGACATCATCCATAACATTGAATATTCATGACTAGGACTTCATCCTAAGCCCTAACTAAATGGATTAGTTAGACATAACTATGAATACAGAAAATAAGAAATACATAGATAGAATAAAGAGAAGAGAAGAACTAGCTGGTGGCAGCAAGGTAGTTCCCAGGACAGCTCCAAACTCTCCTTCATTTACAACTAGCTTTCTTCTCTCTTTTGGGTGAATGATGGAATCTGAATGTGTGTATGAGTAATGGATGAATTGAATGTATCTCCCTCTTGAATGAGTGTGCAGCTCTCTATTTATAGAATGCTAAATTCGTCCTCCCTTTTGGCTGGTGAAGCACACCTCAGTTGCCCAACTACCTCATTTGCCCAATAAATGCTAACTGCTCCAGCAGCCCAATAAATGCTTTTGGTGGACTATTCTTGGTCTCTTCATGGCAAGCTTGAATTTTGTTCATCTTTTTGAGTTCCCAAGCTGATTTGTCTCCTATGTGTGGCTGATTTTAAGTGTAGCACATGGCTCCAGGGATGTAGCCACATTAAATGTGATGGTAGCCAACTATGACTTTTCTGTGAACTTGGTTGGGTCTTTGACCTGCTGAGGGCTCCCGATTTATCCAATTGGGCTGAAATTTGGATATCTTATAATAGAAACCCATTGGGACAACTTCTATCAAGGATGTCTTTTCCTCCAAGCTGTGTAGGTTGCTGAAATGAGGCTTGCAATATGACCTATGAAAACTGGACTGACAAGGAGTGTGGCCCAAATTGGGTTTGTCTTTAAGCTCATATTCCTCTCATCCCAATCAGCCCAAAATATGCATGGATAGCATCAAATGTGATCTCTTGCTGTGTTATCCTACAAAACATACAAATAGAGATGAGTAACTCAAAATAAAGAGAAACTAAGTAAAATCACTAAGTAAAGAAGGCATGCAAATGTATGAAATTATGAACTTGTTAGCTTTGTTATACATATATAATTCAAAACTCAATCGGGCTTTGGGCCCACCAAAACAAAAAGAATTCTAAACCTTATTCACAAACCACTTCGAGTTTAAGACTCAGGAACCATTAATAGATTCAATGATATATTTTGATGCAATTCAAGCACAACTCGCACAGTTTATTCCGTGGCTGCACCTAGGTTAACCTAGGTTTCCTACGTACCCTTACTGAGGGATCAAGCCACACGTAGTTCTTTCAGTAATGATATTATTCGCATACAATCCAATAAACCAGTCTAAACTATGTTTCAAATCAAACCTTACTTAAAGATACCAATGCATGTGCAAAGTAGTCTCATTGCACAAACTCAAGAAAACCCCACCGTAAATAACAATATTAAACTCAAACTGACTTTCTCCCACCGTTGTTCCGATTATACCTTTATCTTTACATAAACACATTTTCCCGACACGCACGACGAAATCCTCAACGCCCGTGTGGCTGGAACTCAAAACCACTATCCCAAATCTCAAAACACTAGGTCATATAATTATATAATAAAAACTCAACCCACAACCAAATTTGCAATAAACCAATAAACATTAGTCATTTACTTAATAAATATAATAAACTCAGACAAACATGTAAAATATTTATAATAATGTTCGACATCTAAATAATTCAACACCAATATCCGAACATCCCTTTTTCCCCAACCATATATATTCAAATTCCAGGCTTGCACATATAGTAGCATCATTCAATATCAAAACAAGCATCAATTCGGACTATCCCCATAACCCAATTTATATCACATATAACACTCACCCTTTCCTTCTCCTAATCTTATACCCATTATCTATATATATATATATATATATATATATATATATAATACGCAACCCACATTATAATCATGTACCAAGGGAAAACAATCCAACATGGGGATTGTTTTAACTAGACCACATGGCAGAATCCTCAATACTCATGTGGCTAGGGAATGAGCAGTCCAACCGGGGACTATTGATCCTTAGACACGCACAGTAGAATCCTCAATACACGTATAGCTAAATATCCCTCCTAAGCCACAGACTACAGGTCAAGGCCTTCAATACACCCAGTCAAGGGTGCCTAGTATCCCAACACACCTCCGAAGAGTTATTGCGTATCTAATATATCAAGTATCAATAACAGGGGAGGTACATATCATACTCATGTGGCTAAGTAATGAGCAGTTCAATTGGGGGACTATTGCTCCCCAGATATGCATGGTAGAATCCTCAATACAGGTGCGGCTGAAACAAGGCCTACGAAACACCCTTCCAAGGGTGCCCGGGTCATCAACATCTCACACGTCGGAAAATTCCTCAACGCAGGTGTGGTTATCATCCATATCAAACCAGGGAAGGTACATATATTCCAATATTATATATAAAAATATGGCCCCACTTTCCACTCAACATGCAAACCTTTATACATAATAATGATAATGACAATAATAGTAATAATACCAATAATAATCCAAGAAAAACCCATATCACATTCGGATAAAATCATAGTCAAACATATATCAAATCTCAATAAACCAAATAAGCCAAGTTCTAAATCAAATCTCATTTATGCATGCAATTCCATATTGGAAACATAATGCTCATTTAAAACAATGTCCACTCATTTCTTAAGAATCATAGCCGAGTTGCAAGACTCGCTTTCACAACCAATCAATCAAGTATCCATAATCATATATTCCATAACTTCAAATATCAAAATAACATCTAATAACCCCATAATTAAAATAATAATATAATCCCATAATCCCAACATAACGAAAATAACTCAAATAACAATCAAGACTCATTTATGAGGTCATTCTAGTACTTTTCGAAGGGTGAAACTACCTTGGAAGACTCATGGTCAACCAAGGGGTCAAACTTCCTATGTTGGTCAACCGAGCTTATGGGCACCAAGACCTCTAATTTCCGATCCGAAAGTTCCTACGTGTTCAACAAAGCCTACTCAACACATCCTATGAGTTTGGTCTCGAATTCAGCAGTCATATCTAAGCCAATCGCACGATCGGAATGCGATAGCTTTGCCTAAACCTGGAATCATTGATTCGGAGTATTCGGGACTCCATTCTAGATCTGTGAGTTCCTACATGATCCTAGGGGTACAGTTTGAAAGTGGGACCAATCAAACGGTATGAACATATTGAACATGAATATCGCATATTGGGTACAATAACCGTTTGGTTGTCATACAGTAACCAATTCTAAATTCGAGCATACCATCATGCTCAGGACGACAATGAGAACATTTTAGAACACAATGGACCACCACATAGTGGCCCATGCATCCCCACCAGCCGTCGCCAGAATATGGATGTGTTGAGAAATTTTTGGCGACAGAAATTTCTCGAAACACCCTACAATACCTATACCAACACGTTCAAACTAACAAGGGGAGCATTTTTGGTTCTTGGACCACGGCCAAAAAGTGGCTGGAGCTAGCCGGATCGAACCCAAACTGTGAGCCCTAACTGTGTGTTTTGAATGAGCTCTAAAACCTTAAAATTGATCCTAGATACCCGTACTAGCAGCTAAAGCACGTCAAGGGGATGAAGAACCATACCTTGGTAAACGGAAACGGTCACCAGTGGTTTCAAGCTACGAAAAGTACCTGGGTTGTGTAGAGGAGAAGGAGATGAAAGTTTTGGAAGAAATTTTGTTGGATTTGGTAGCCGGACAGCGATGAAATCGTCACCTGAAAAAGAGGCATCACGGTGAAAGAGAGAGAGAGAGAGAGAGAGAGAGAGCCACGACCCACAGCAGAAGACGAAGAGAAATAGAGTTGGTCCGGGACTATAGCAAATGTACTGTAGTGGTACTATTTGCTACAGTAACAAATTTTAAAATTCCACTTCCGTCCTTTTCGTTTCTAGACCTTTACACGTTCGTTACAACTCGGACCTGAGCATGCCTCCTATCTATGAACTCGTATCGGCGAACTCTACGTAACAGTGCCACTTAATTCCCCAAAATCCTTTCGGATAAAAAAGTGACTAAAGTCCCCGTATCCACAAGGGCAAAATTGTAATTTCATAATTAAATAATGAAATAAACCCTTAAATTGGGTTGGGATGTTACACACCACCGTTCCTTTTCTAGAAGGGTATTGTGCGCCCCGATTAGAGCTCGGACACCAAATTTGTAAATTCCCTCTACTCCCTTTTCCCATTCTTCGCTCCAATTCTTCTTCAATCCATTTAGCCATTTGTTCTACATCAGTCCCCTCCACCTCTGAAGAACTTGACCCTGAGTTATGTTTAGGATAAAGGGTTTCATCTTCACAAAACTCATACAAATCAGCAACATTAAAAGTGTTGGAAATTCCTATGGAATATGGTAATTCAATAACATAGGCATTGTTGATGATTCTTTTCAGCACCTTATAAGGACCATATTTCTCTTTCCTCATAAACACCATTGTAGAATCACCTTCTTGAAACAACCTAACTCACCTATGCTTGTCTGCAACGGCTTTGTTATTAGCATTAGTTTGCTCAACTTTTTGCTTCACTTCATCACGAACAACCACCACTTCTTTAGCCAAATTCTCCGCTGCAACCCTAGTTGTCTAGCCTTTAGGCAACTTCACCAAATCTACAACATGATTAGGCACAACAGTATAGACAATCGGGAAGGCCTTCAAATGTGATTTTTGGCCCAGTAACGCAGATGCTGCCGAATTTGACCTTAGGTTGCCAAAACATGTATAACTTTCTCTACAAGACTCGGAATCATGAACCGTAAAATTCTACAGAAAATAGACTTCCGTAGCTTTCCAATGATGTATGGTTCATTATCTGGTTCTTCTTGAGCAAGTACAGTCCAATCCGTGAAGTTGACTGATCTGCAGACACCGTTTTGAGCTAACTTGTCTCCAAAATGCAATTAGTGAGTCTCAAGCTTATAACACTGAAACAAACACAAAACTTATTAAAAGCACAAGTTTAACTCAAAAACATAACCAAATCATATGTTAAAAGGATACAAAATAATATGTAATTATGCACCGATCAACTACCGAACGGCTCGTGCACTTGCGAGTATCACAAGTTGAGGATGCAGCTGAATCCATTTTGGTGCAGCTGAAATCTACGCAACAAGTTTTTGGCGCCGTTGCCGGGGATTGGTAACATTGTTTGATTCTATTTGTTTTTCCTACTTTTTATTATTTTTATTTTTTGTATATAACTAGACAGTTTCATGTTTTAAAGTTAATGACGTTAATTGACAAGTTGTGTTTGTAGTCCAACGGACAAGGACAATTGCCTGACAAGCAAGAGAACTGGGTTTGAGTCCCAGCTTACACAACACACAAAAAAAGGTTCAAGTAGCATGTTGATTATTGCTAGTTTCTGGTTTCATTCACTTGCTCTTAATTAAATATCTTGTTCAAGTTTACATAAACACCATATGACTATTGGACTGATTAGTGAATGAATGGGTAGATATTGAAGACAAACACCATGTTTAAATTCTACTTGGTTCTTTATTGTTCTTCTTGTTCTTAATGGGTTCGGAATTTGTGTTTAGACTAAACACCATAGCTAAATGCTTTTTCTGAGTACTTGATTAAAACCACACACCATATGGATAATCATATTTGAGAAAGAACGAACTTCATAAACTAGTTTAATTTACTTTGTTGCTTGTTGCTTTGAAGCATGAAATTGGATGTGTGTTGATTTTCCTTTTATTTCCTAACCCTTTTAATTCCATTTCAAGTTTGTGTGTTTGTTTTAGCAATTTATGACAGCTTAATAAAAATGGAGAGAGATAGCAACCTCAATCATAAGAATGGGAAGTGTGGAGCAGTGGGAGAAGTCGCGACCTCCAAATGCATCCATACTCGACCTAATCGCTTCAAGGGGGAGCATTTCAATCCTTTCTCTTCTTTAAATTCTGTTTATTTCTTGGTTTGTTTCTTTTAGTACAACAATTTATGTCATTTGTTTGAGTTTGTTTAGAATACTTAGTTCATTTTCATTTATGGTTTGTTGTCTCATTTTATCTTAATTTTTTTTCTTATCTTAAAAACTAAAAATTCAAAAATCAAAAATTCAAAAAGATTTTTCATATGAGCTGACTTATGGTAACTCCAGTAAGCACTTCCGTCAATAGTGTCTAGGAGTTCTTTAGGCGACACCTTCGGTGTCTAAGAAGTTTGGGTTTTAAGAGGGACCATTGTGACCCCTCCAACCTTCCCGGATCCCCTGGCTGTGTTTTCTGAGGCCCTTAACTGGTCATCCGTGAGTTGCTTGTATATTCGTGTGTTTTTAAATTAAGTTTTTTTTTATTTTCTTTGTTTTCTTTTTTTGTTGAGTCTTTGCTTTTGTTTTTGTTTTGTTAAGTTAGTTTATGTATTTATTTACGTGGTTTGGTTGGTTAGTTTATTTCTGAGTGTTAAAAAAAAAAAGAAACAAACAAACAAACTTTATTTCACTTAAAAAAAAAACAAACAAACAAAAAAACAAAAAAACAACATCATCATCATTTTCTTCTTCTTCTTCTTCACCTTCATCTTCTTCATCTTCATCATCTTCATCATCATGGCATGCCTCTATTCTCTCTTACTTGCAGAATTTGCAGCAGCTCCACATGTTCCTCATTTTTCTCTCCAGTGCTTCCACGTGCTGATTGGCACAGGAGAGCCGCTTCTGGAGGTCCGCCACCATAGCCTTCAAGGAAGCTACTTCCTCACTCAGCGCGGTACACTCCCGTGTTCTCCCCAACAATCGCATGCCTAAATTGGTAGCCGAGACCGCATGGAGCACCGTTAAATTGTGGGACTCCTCCACCGCAGCCTTGTCGGACCTCTGTGCCACACGCAGATGATCTGCTGATGTGAGTTTACTGCCAATCATGCTGCCCAGCAGCACTGCCCCTGTTCGGCACTGCCTCAGAAAAGTTCGGTATTACCTCAGCAAAGTTTGAGGCCGTACCGTGATGATATGTGGAGTTTGGGAAGACAGGATTTTGAGGAGCCCTTATCTGGGCATTCGGTGGTGCAAGTGAGAGCTCAAGGTTGAGATCATCAAGGTGAGTGCATGAGGATGCCATTGTTTTGTTTCTGGATTTTTTGATGTTTATCCTTGAGTTTGCAGGAAGAAATGCTGGGTATCATCCGCTTGCCTGAGATGTGGTTTAAATAGGCATATGCTGATGAGAGAGAGCCAACACCACTTCGGATTTCCCGGGCATGATCGACCTAATCGCTTCAAGGGGGAGCACCTTTACTTTTACTTTACTTTTCTTTTTACTTCCGTGTTTTTCTGATGTTTTATGTTTTTGCCCGTTACTTTCATTTTCTAGTGCTTTGTGTTTTTGCCTTTCCCTTTCGGCTATCATCTTTGTTTTATTTTAGTTAGGGAACTGTGCTTTCTTTTCCGTTTATCATTTTTGTTTTATTTAAGTTTGAGAAGTGTGCTTTCTTTTCCGTTTGTCGTTTTTGTTTGATTTAAGTGGGAAGTGTGTTTTCTTTGTCTCTTTCTTTTTTTCCTTCTGCAACTTTACTCTTTTATTTCTTGAAACAAAAATAACAAAAACAAAAACAACTAAAAATAAAAAATAAAAACAGTAGAAATCATTTCTTCACGCGCTAGGTGTCTCGACCATAGGAGCTTTGAGTTTGGCCCTCTGGCTATCCTCTTCCGGGGCTTCACGCACAGCCCCTTGGGGCTCACCACTTGAGCTCCCAAAGATCGCAATCTTAGCTTGAGCATAACTACTCTCGCGATCTGCTTGCTTGCGTTTACCCGGTCGGTCTAGGTCCTCCAGCTGCTTTCGCATGTCGCGAGAATACAACTCTACCATCTTTGATAGACTTTTATTCTCGTCCCGCAATACTTCTAGCTGGTGTCGATTCACCTCCACTATCCTTACCCTCTCCCTTTTCAAGCTTTTTATAGCACTCTGACACTCTTCAACCATACTTCGCTCCGCCGTCACTGACCTTTCAGAATCTCTACCTCATGGGACTTCGCAAGTAGGCGATGACCCAAACTTGCAACACATGCTGTACTCTGCACGCTCAGTGCCAGGGCATCACTCGTGACCCGGTTGTCATCCCTTGTCCCGAACACACGTATATCTTTAGGAGTCACTAAATTTCTACCAACTCCAATGGCAACATCGTTGTCCAGGAGTATTGAGTCATTGACAGTCACAGGCCCCCTTACGGAGGCAAAGTAGGGTACCCATTCCTGGTGCCGCTGCTTGGCCCCATGTCTGAGTCGGTGGAGCTAGGTTGAGATCCAACGAAAATGGGTAGGAAGAGGCCATTTGATTTCTCACTTTTTCCTTTTTCTTGCTTCTTTTCTCTTTTGTGTTTTTGAGTTTGTGTGTTTTCCCTTCTTTTTCCTTCTTATAGACATAGTCTTTGACAAACCCTAGCCATTGCAGCGTCCTGAGCATTTTCTGAATCTCCAGCATTCCTCCAGTCCCACCACCTTCTCTCTTTCCAACCACACCCAACTCATTTATCACGACGTGACCTTTCTGAATGGACGCGTTCAGTAAAGTCATCACGACTTTGTATGGCCCCATAATTTCTGGTTGTGGAGTCTGCGGCGCCTATATGCGTCGACGCGTGTCTCGTTCAGTCTGCCCATGACTAACTAAGAGACAACATTAGGGACCACGTGCTCTCTTTTCAGAAATCCCGCCTTTGCACTCCCAATTCACGTTTCATCTTTAAAATAAAAAATTAAATTAAATTAAAACAATAAAAAACGTGTGGGCTTCGGATTTCATTTTGGGTCGGTTTTTCACCTTGTTTGGGTTTCAAAGTGGGTTAAATTCACCATGGTTTGTATTTCGAAATTGTGGGCTTTGGGCTTCAATTTTTTTTTTTTTGGGTTTCAGAATTGTGTGATTAGGGTTTACTGTTTCATTTTTATTTTTATTTGTTTGTTTTGTAATTTTTATTTTTGTAATTATTGTATTTTATTTGTGTATTTTAATTCTTGTGTGTTTTATGATTTTTTATTTACTTTAGTACCTTTCATTTCTTGTTATGACATTGCTTGTGGCTAATTTTTAAATATTGAGGACAATGTTCATTTCTAGGTTTGGGGGTATTGGAGTTTAGCAAGTAAATTTGGTTTGTTTTTAAAATAATTATAAAAAAAAAAAAAAAAATTTGCTTGTTTTTCTTTTAGTATTGTTTTGTTTTGTTTTGTTTTTGAGTCACTTTCCGAACACATATGATGAGATTGTGATAAATGTTGCATGACTTAAATGAAAATTGAATTTTTTTGTAACTTTTTATTGTTAAAAAAAAAACTTAAAAATTAAAATTAAAATAATTATAAAATAAAATTTGGCATTGTTCTAGCATGATATGTTTGAAACATTCTTTACACTTGCCATTTGTTTCATAATTTTCCAATTAAAGGATTTGTATGATCTAAAGAATTGTATGAAGCATAAATTAGACTTATATAACCAACCATATAAAGTGAGCTTTTGAGCCTTGTACTTCAATTCATGAGTGTTATATACACATACTCTTATTTTCTTATCATCTAAGTTGTTGTTTGATCTCATTATTCATTGATTTGGTTGAACACTTAAAAGTCATTCATTCTTATGCAATTTGATTTCATGACATTTAAGAAATGATATTAAGGCCCTCTTTGGATCGTTTGTGCCTTTCAAGCTAACCTTACGCATGCTTAAGCATGATTTTCCATTGTTAACCATTTTGAGCCTACATGTAAACCTTTTCTTTCATTTACCAATTATATTTCCTCTTCTTAGCCTGAAAAATAAATATTTACCTTTCTAAGGAACTCATGAGCTTTAATTGGGATGTGTTTTTCATACTAGGTTTGGGAAGAAGTGTTACATTTCAAAAAATATATATATTCACACAATTGGTGAAAGAAAAGAGTAAAGTTGTGATTATGTGGTTGTTGATTGAATTTCCATTTTTGGGCCTTCAAAATAAATTGGTGGTTGTTCAATAAAGGAGTGAATCATTGTAATGAAGGTATAAGGAGTTTTGATCATGTAAAAAAAAAAAAAAAATCTCATTGTGATGATTCGAAGTCTTGTAAACAATTGTTTTATGCTCTTATATTTTGAGTTCCTTGGACTTTGTTTTATCCATACCCTTCATTTCTTACTCACCTTATACCCTTGGCCCCATTACAACCTATGTTAAAGACCTAAATTGATCTTAAATGTCATGTGGTTGAATTGCATACATTTTTCTACTTTTAAGTGTTTGACATCCTTCTTGAGATCATATTAATGCAAGTTCTTCATCTTTCTATTTCGAGTTAAGTCCCTTATGGTTTAACTCTAATCTCATGTTTATAACTGAATGTTGCATTGTAACCCTCTTCCGAGTGATTCATTTGTGAGAGGACAACTTTGGTGAGATTTGAAGTTGAACTTGTGTTTTGTATGATTTTTGAAATTGTGTGAAAACTAAGATTGGGGAATTTGTTGCATTTGGCAATCACACTACTACACTTTGAGCATATTATGTTTTGAACTTTGCCGCCTTGTAAATAATGTCTAAATTGAGCTTTTATTGTTAAAACTTTTGAGTCATGTGCATGAGTCATTTCTCTTCAGAAATGTTCGGGAAGATTGTTTTGAGTCTTATTTTTGTTTTGTTTTTATTTATTTATTTTTTTTTTGCTTTTATTTCTGTTTTTGTTATTTTGCTTAAAGGACTAACAGATTCTAATAAGTTTTCTAACCATTTTGTTTTGTAGAGTTAGAAAAACGTTTGTGGGTATTGTAATCTGTTAAACCCTCAGGAGACACAACTCCTCCTACTAGGGATGCCTAGAGGTTTAAAGGCTTGTTGCATACGCTAAATGCAATCGAGTTACCTACGAAAGTGGTCTAGTTAACTTCTTATTTATTTTTTATCTTTGTTTTCCTTTTGTTTTGCTCGAGGACTAGCAAAATCTAGGTTTGGGGGTATTTGATCGGTGCATAATTACATACCATTTTGTACCCTTTTAACTTATGATTTGGTTACGTTTTTGAGTTAAACTTGTGCTTTTAATAATTTTTGTGTTTGTTTCAGTGTAATAAGCTTGAGACTCACTAATTGCATTTTGGGGACAAATTAGCTCAAAACGGTGTCTGCAGATCAGTCAACTTCACGGATTGGACTGTACTTGTTCAAGAAGAACCAGATAATGAGCCATACATCATTGGAAAGCTACGGAAGTCTATTTTCTGTAGAATTTTACGGTTCATGATTCCGAGTCTTCTAGAGAAAGTTATACATGTTTTGGCAACTTAAGGTCAAATTCGGCAGCATCTGCGTTACTGGGCCAACAATCACATTTGAAGGCCTTTCCGATTTTTCCTTGAGTTGGGCTGCATATGCTTGGAAAGATAAGACAAAGAGCTTCAAGATCCATATTTTTCCAGATTTTTCAGACTGGAGCCATAAGCCCAAAACAAGCCCACAAGCTGGCTGCAATGCATTGTCATGCATGACATATGCATGATGAAGTGTTGTTGATTGTGGGAAAGTTTGGTGAAGCATATTCAATTCCTATAATTGAGTGGAATTTTGCAGCAACCAAATGAATTGAAAGATGTTGAAGTGGATGATGCAACACTAAGCCTAAAGACAAGAGGAATTGTTTTCAAATGCAATTGTGTGTTAGGTTAGGTTGGTGAATTAAGTGTTGTGTGTTAGGTGAAGTTAGTGTGGTTAGTGAATTCAATTGTATATTCAGATTTTCATTTCCCCTAAGCCTATAAATAGGGAAGTTCTCTAAGCTTGTAATCACACCCCAAGGGGGGAGCTCTCAAGCACTTCTCTAGAGCTCCCTTCCCTTCTCTCCCTCAAATTTTCTTAGTTTCCCTTTGTAGTTCTCAATTGTTGTAACAAGATCCTAGTACTATAAATTTCAAACACTTTTCATTTCCCTTCTCTTTCTCAAACACTTCTCTCTATTCTCATCCAAACTCTCCATGTTCTCAAATGTTGTACAAATCCTTTTTGCTTCTTTTGTTTTCATTTCTGTTTTGTGTAGGAAACTGAATTGGATCATTCAATCACCAATCCCCGTGGAATCGACCTCGCACTTACATATGCTATACTACCGAACGGCTCGTGCACTTGCGAGTATCACAAGTTGAGGATGCAGCTGAATCCATTTTGGTGCAGCTGAAATCTACGCAACAGGCGTTCTTTAGGCTGAATGGCATGACCACCCATTCGTAGGTTTCGATTTCGCACCTGGACACCTGAACGCCATCTTGTGGACATTTTCCTCGGCGATGAAAATCTGATTGTAATCAGCATGGCTGTCCATAAATGAAAGGAGTTCGTGTTTCGCGGCTCCGTCCACCAAGAGGTTGGACATAGGCATGGGGTACTCGTCTTTGGGGGTTGCGAGGTTCAGATTTTCTATAATCGGTGCAAACCCTCAAAGCCATGGTCTTTTTCAAGACCGGTACGATGTTAGCCAACCATTCAACGTACCAAGCCGTACGGATGAAGCCGGCTTTAACGAGTCGTTCAATTTCCTCCTTGACTTTAAGTTGTAATTCAGTCGAGAACTGTCTTGGCGGCTGTTGGAATGGCTTAAAACCTTTCTTAATTTTTAATTCATGCTCGACCAAGCTTCTCGGCAAACCAGGCATCTCATGATAGTCAAAAGCGAAACAATCTTTATACTCATGGAGCAGGTCAATAATTCCGGCCTGTAACTCCGAATCCAAAAGTTGACTTACAAAAAGAGGCCGTGGTTCCGCCTTTGTTCCTACATTTATTTCTAATAAAGGGTCTTGAACCTCAGGATACCCATCTTCCATCTCGGTGGGTGCCGTTTCCAAGTCGTCGATGGTCAAAACGTCCATGTCATCTGATTCGTGGAGGAACTCGATTAGGTTGATTGGTGAGTTTGGCCTTAACGACTCTCCCGCCCAATACTCCAGCAGTCTCTCTAGCAGGTCGGCCACGGCCGCTGCCCCTTCTTATTTAGTCGCTTTGTTCATCATCTAAAGACTGGTAAGGTCGATCAACACTTCGTGCGCCGAATTCTGCCCAACATTTTCGGCGCCTAGTTCCAAAACTTTCTGGGCTGTCGTTCTAGTTGGTCGGCCTTTTGCATCGTGGCCGGTGAGGACGACCCATCCGACGTCGTCGTCGTAAATCCGCGCTTGCATGACATTGGCTTCAAACGGCCTTTCATCGGCCAGATGTATGGACACTCTCTGGCTGTCCCAGGAAAGCAACAGTTGAAAAGGGAAGACGGTATGCACCCGGATTGATGAATCCATTCGCGGCCGAGCAGTATGTTGTAGTTTAGGCTGGACTCAACCACGTAGAAAGCCGCGACTCTCGTTCGGTCGGACACGGTGATTTTTAATGGCAGGACCACAACGGTCTTTGATTTATCGCCAACGAAGCTGCTCATGACCACGTCGCTGGGAATGAGGTCTTCCTTCGATTTGCCCAGCTTCCTCATGAAAGAAGAAGGGAGGATATTGACCATCGCCCCACAATCGACGAAGACTTTGGACATGGGTATCCCCTCCACATGAGCCGAGATGTACAACGGCTTTAGGTGTCGGTATTTGTTTGGCTCGTCTCTGGGTATCACCTCGTTAAAGGCCACGACCAATAACTCCTCTTTTGTCTTCGGCCTCGGGTCAAGCTGTTCATTGAACTCATCACTGTCCAGGGCGCTGATCTGCCCTCCTAGGGCCGTGAACTCGGCAGGTAAAACAAACACCATGTTCATGTTTACCTCATTCGGCCGTGCAAGTTCCCTTTATAGGCTCCTACTTCGACCATACAGCCATCCCCGGTGAAGGCTCTTTCCTCGACCATCCTGAGAATCCCCTCGTATTCCTCTTCGGAGATCCCTAACATGGGGCTATCTTCGGCCTCGATCTCGAAGAAGGGACTAACGAGGCCATCATTTATTGGGCGCGCGGTCTCGGGATGTCGCTTGTGGAAGTCTCTGCCGCAAAGAGAGCCGAAACCTCACACTTCCTCATGAGGGCTCGTCTAGCCTGAGTCAACGCATCTCTAGCCGTTACGTACTCGTCCGATTGGCTGACCCAGACCTTCTCCTCGGCTGTTAAACCGAAAACGGAGTCGGCATGGATTACGATAAAGTCCTGGCGAAGGTATTCCAGTCGCCCTTGCCAAATGGAGACACGGCCTTGATGGTCGGGTCGGACCTGTGGGTAATGAGGAGCCCTTCCGCCCTAGCGTTCTTCATGGCCAGCTCCATAATTTCACGGTTCTCAGGGATCACGCCGTATAGGTCGGTGGCAGAGTGGTCTTTGTGGAATTCCGTGAGGAAGGACAAGCCATTGGCCAAGAACGGGGAATCCCTTCCATGGTAGACATCGATGATACTCTCGCCGGACCCTTATGGGGCCGCAGCCCTTGACTCCTTGGGAATGGCCGCTATTTCGTGGGAGTCTCTATCCCGCCGAGGATGCCACGCCTTTGGGGCCTCGGAGCCAGGCCTCTTGGTCACAAAGGCGTCAGCTGGCTTGCGTGGTTGCCCATCCTGCGGCCGTCATTTTCTTCCGGCATTTAGGGTCTTCGGCATGAGCCGACTGTGCTCTAGCTTGCTGAGCCTGCCTCTGCATCCTCTCCGAGCTGGGTCTTTGTCAACGGCTTGGCCTTGCCCCCAGGTCGTGCGTGGTACCATCGATCATCCTGCACGGCCTGTGGTCTGAAGGTCTTGATGTTGGGGGTTCGTGCCCCCAGCGATCATAACGGCCGTGCTACCTGATTGACGACCATAGTGCTCGGTGACCTTCATCGCAGCGAGGCTGATCAATCTCACATTTGCATCGGTTGCACAACAACGACGCTGGTTTGGGTGACGACTCTTTCCCTTTTGCCGGTTTTTTTATCGACGTCGATCCTTCTGCTGTGGCCTTGCTAGGTCGGTGACCCTCTCTATATTCGGCCCGGAACTGGGCATTGACCATGTTGAGGACGGGCGGAGGGAATGGCTCGGCGTCTACTTTCATGGCGTCCTTATCTCAGAATTGGAGTTTCTTCTCGTCTATCAGCTTCTAAATAACGTCCCGTAGGACGATACAGTTGTTGGTGCTATGAGACCAGGAGCTATGGTACTTACAGAAAGTCTTGCCTTTAAGCTCCTCGGCCTTCGAAATTTTATGGCCGAACGATAACTTCACCTTTTTCTCGGTCAATAGTAGGTCGAAGATGGCCTCGGCCTTCGTCAAAATGAAAGTGTAGGCCTTCGTTTCCCGGGCCGCGAACTTGGCGTCGGTAACCTTCATCCGACTGTTGTCGGTCTTGACAAGCTCATTGCAGATGAATGGTTTGTCTATGTTGGCTTCGGCCAACCTCACTTCAATCTCGCCACTCTCGGGCTCTACTTGGCCGTCTACCTCGGCGCAGCCAACGATGGGGTTCTTATAATAAGTCCCTTTTGAAGCTGTTTTCTTCTGCATCTCCTACTTCAACAAGGATGCATATCTGTCCACCTTGCTGAATCAGGTCATGCATGTCCCGAATTCGATCCCTTGGAACTTTTTTTGGTACTCGAATTCCAGCCCCTCTTCACCCATCTTAACGAATTCCTTCTCAGGGCAGGTTGGTTTGGCACCAATTCCTGCACGTCTTGAATCGTTGCAGGTAGTCGCAAGGTGATTCGTCTGATGCCTGGCTCATTCTTGCCAACTCGGCGACGGTTATCTCCCAATTGGTCTGATAGAAGTGCTCGTGGAATATCCTTTCCATGTTAGACCAATCCCTTACCGAATTTGGTAACAGGCTCATAAACCACGAGAATGCCGCATCGGTCAAGGAGTGAACGAACAACCGGAGCTTCTAGCCGTCAGAGTCTGCCTCACCACACTAGGCCGTGAAATGGCCTATGTGTTCGATGGAGGAGGTGTGGCCGTCTCCTAGAATAGCATAAACTATGGCAACCGGTAGTTCTGGGGAAGAAGGGTCCGGTCAATCTTCGGCGGGTACGGCTTGGTATACCTTGGCGCCTCCCGGCCGTCTCTGCCAGGCCGTCCTGGATCATTCGCCGAACGTCCTTGACTCGAAGCCCTTGAGGAGGTGGCTCTGGCTGGGCTGCGAACCGTTGCTGGGCCACGACCGCTGCGCGTCGTTTGGTGGCCTAACCTGTTAGGTTACCCGACCGAGGGGTTCAATCATGTTGACCGAACCGAACTGCACTTGATAAGTATTTTTGGGTGTGGCGATTCAACTATGACGAACCAGGCTGCCCTGGACTTAAGAACCCACAGGCGTTTGGGCCGCCGTTGGGCCGGTCGGGCCACTTGGTAGCTGCGAGCCGAACGGGAAGATCGGGGCCTGCCATGGTTGCATGACGATCAAGAAGTTTTGATCGTATTGCGGTGGGGGTGCCACGGCCGTGTTGCGTGGTCCGGCCTGTGTTTGCATGGGCAGAGTATGGACTGGGCCGAACTGTTGGACGGCAGAGTGGGTGGGGTTACTCTGCCCTAGCGGCACAGCTGCCTGGATGTGGCCGTGCGGTGTCTGCTACATAGGTCGGACCAAGAGTTATCCCCGTTTGCTATGGCTGCCCCCAACTATATACCGACGGCTGAAACGCCTGACCGCATCTTGACACCGGTATGCGGCCAGAAGCCCTAAGACTGCTGCCTCCGCCCTCTCGCGCTCCTGACTCCTTTGTCCTGCTCCGGACGGAGTCGTAGGTAAGGTCGTCGGCATCCTTTCTTTAAAGAGGGTCCGTAGGTCTAATGAAATTCTATCCATCGCCTCCATAAAGGAGGTCTCTATTCTGTAGGTCTTCCTAGCCATCAACTCTTCCATCTGCGACTGCTCTGGTGCCGATTCGGCCACTCGGGCCGTTAATATCGGTACGCTGGCCGAGACGTTGGCCGTTTGCTCGGCCTCGGCATTCGAGATCGGCGAAGTCGATTCTGGAGTCTCCGAAGTCATCTCCATCGTTTTGTTCTTGAGCTTCGCTTACGCTCTAGCCTCCACCATAGAGTCTTGACAAATAACAGTGTCCCACTGGCCGTGGCAAAAGTGTTGGCTCCGCAAATCTCACGGCCTATTGTTATTGGCCGAGGGGATCTGCGTCGACACGTGGCATCTTTCTTTTGGTGCGGTACGTTGTGCGCGAGCGTGCCAGCATGGTTTACCGTGCGTCTGAGAGTGATGGGGTTGGATAGTAAGGTTGCGTGCCTGTTTGAGTTTTGACTTCTCAAATGATTGTGGCCAAGAGAGGAACTGATCTCGACCGTCGAGTTCACGGCCTGAGCTACAAGGCTGTTTAGTGGTGGTGGTTCTGGGGATTTTGGGCGGTGCTCCGCGCATTGCTGGATGGCAACGATCGTATGATATATGGGGTGAATGAGAAAGTAACCAAGATGGTGCTCTGGCGCCTTGGGAATCAAGGGTCGTATGATATATTGATGAATGGATTTTCCTACAAACTACCACTACTCCTAGGAAAGTAAGTAAAAGTATTGAAAGTGCATTACAAAGAAGTAAATGACAGGAAAATATAATCTGCTCCATGGGAGGCTTGTGTTTGGTGTTGAACCCTTTGAATGTAGTTTGAGCTTGGTATTTATAGGAGGAGCTCTGTAGCGATAATCGAGGCTGAAAATCTGCATGATGGGCCTGATCTGAGCAAGTGGGTAGTCAAATCGGCATTTGGGATCGTGAAGCATGGTGGTGTGAACCCATAAATCCCGACCGCCGCCCTTACCGTAGGTTCTGCACCTTTGGCCGTGTGGATGCATTTAATGCTCTGGTCTAATGGTTGGTGAACTAACCCGTCAAGTTGTAAGGACGTTTGAGCCTAATCACTCTGATTTCCCTCACGAGACCTTGACTCCAATCACTTCCCCCCTTCCCCTCGTGCATTAAATGCCCCTTTGCTGCTAGTGGGTTAGCTGCAATAGCCAGAGGTGTTACTTCATTAAATGGGGCATGGGACCCTGATGCCACGTGGCGACGCCACTCGACTTTCCCACTCTGGCCGTGCAGTTTGAATAATTACTGTATTCGGTATCAGCCTGAAATGCCGAAGCCGTGGGGTTTTCGCCTTCACATCCCATTTTGGTTGTATGAAAGAAAACGGAAAACACCAAACAACACCCTGTCATGTTGGTGTTTTCCGAGCAGGTTCTAAGGCCGAGAGGAATTTCCCTCGGTCGGCTTTTGCGGCCGAGATTTTATTAGGCATAAACAATAACTGGTTTCCCTTGAACAAAGACCCTTCATTAAGAAAGAAATCTGCCATTGGCTTATGATTAGCACATTTAGCCCATATTTCCTTGAAATAATCATCATCTTCATATAAATCCTTGAGTAAGAGTAACTCACAAATAAGCCCTTCTACTCAAGGCGTCAACCAAACGATTTGAGGTGCTAGAAGTATGCTTGATAACGAATGAAAGTTTTTGCAAAAAAGTCACCTATTAGGCATGCATTTTATCAATATGTTTCTGGCTATTAATATACTTCAAAACTTAATGATCTGTAAGCAAAACAATCAATAGGAAGAATTAAATGGTGGGATTTAATTCACAATCAAATTCGAGGAGTTGAGACAACCCATTGCCCACTAAAAGGCACCTACATATCGCACACTAAAAAATGTAGTTAGAGGAACAAATGAAGAAGAAGAAACTTGATTGACCAAGTCATACTTTTCGAATTGTGGTGAGGACTTAGGGGTCGTTTGGTACAACGGACTATTATGGACTGGACTAAATCCTGGGACTGTCCTGGACTAGTTCGGATTGGACTAAGCTGGATTAAGTCCTGACCCACGTTTGGTGCTACGTCGGACTAAGAAGCTAGATTATATAAATAGTGAAGACCTATGTTTGGTGCTGTATCTGGACTACTAAATAATTATTTTAATATTTAAATGTAATTAAAAATTAAAAATAAATAAATAATTATACAAGCCAACTCTTGTGAATTGAAAAATAGCCCCACCTCTATCAGCCCTCCAACTCTCTTTCTCTCTCTCCTTTAATTTTTTATTATTATTTATAGTATCCTTGTTTTTTAAAATAGTATTTTATTGTTATTTTCCTTGTTTCTCTCTCTTTTGTATACTTCTCTTTTTTTTTTTATTCTCCTCTTCTCCATCATTTCTTTCTGTTCTGTTTTTTCTTCTTCTTTTTTTCCCTCAATTGTGAAGAGAGATCCAGGAACCAACTGGCTTCATCGCCACCATTTTTCTGTGGGTCTCCACCAACAAGGGCATCAAACCCTGTAATCCCATATGAGCAATTTGGCAACATCAGCAAGATGGCTCCATTTTTTCCAGCACTGCCGTCTTCATTGGCTGCGCGCAATGGAGGGTGTGTTCGGATGAAAATAAACTAAGCCGACTCAACACAGATCAAGTGGTTTCAAGACACCTCCAAAACATAATATTTTTTTCTTCCTTTTTCCTTCTTTCTTCTCTCTGTTTCTGGTTTCATTATTTTTTGCTTCTCTTTTTTTCTTTGGAATTGGTACCAATTGGACTCAGATGGCGAAGATACATGGTTCTGGGTTCTGCTAGTAGGTGGGGTGCGAAGAGAGATCGTTCTGAGAAGAAATCCAGGTGGAGCTTTGTTGGATCTGTGGCGGTGGGGTTTTGATTCAAGCGATAAGGAAGTCGGACTCGTGTGTTCAAAATAGCGAGTGTGCTATTTCACAAACCCAACTTCGGACTCACTATATTAGATGTACGAGTCCGGGCTTTTTTGAACTATTGGGCTATATAATCTCATTTAAACTAATCCCCTCCCTTACCAAACATGGGTTTCAAGGACTATTTAACACAGTCAAATCCAGTGAGGCATAGTGAAGCATGCCAAACATGCCCTTAATGGTTAAGTCACAAAAATCATATTTTAAATGTTAAAGGGAGAAATAGTCCAAGGACTTTTCGAGCCTAGGAACATGCGGTGTATGACAACCCAAGTGAAATGAAGCCCAAAAGAAGCCCAAATGGACCCAGGGCCGAAATTCCCTCTTGGGGTTTCTCCTCATCTTTCGTGTTGGCCTATATAAGCAACACTTAGGCTATTCTCAAGTTAGGGTTTGAGTCTCCTAAGAAATTAGGTTGTGGTGTTGAGAAGAAGGAGAAATCCACTCCTCCACCTTTGCTAAAATCGGTCACTAAGAGAATGAGTCTAGCAACTCCACTCTCTTGGTTGTTTCCTTCTTCATCCTCTAAACATTTGGTGTGGTGAAGGGTAGCTACTTTGGTACCTTGTGAAGAATCTATGAAGCAAGCAACAAGGAGGAAGGCCTCTACAAAGATGAAAACTTGGAGACCGTCCAAGAGATCTTCAAGGGTAATAAAGCTTCATCCTTTCCTCCATTTTCTATTTGGGCATATATGAGGTTAGACCTAGAAAGATACTTGGGAAATTGGATAGCATTAGGCTCATTAAGAACTAAAATTCGCCTCCATCTCTTTGAATGTTTGATGCTTTTAACCCACAACCTTGCTGGAAAATAGACTGCCTAACAAGGATGTCAAAATATATTGGAAGTCAAAATCACTGGCGGATCCAGGAATTTTTCATGGAAGGGGCAATGTTTAACAGACTAATTGATAATAGTTTATATAGTATATAAATTCATGTCAGTTAAACAATTACTCTACCAAAATTCATATCAAATCGTCAATTAATATAATCAAAATCAAGATCAATTAATCCAATAAAAATGCATATCAAATTATCAATTAAATAAACAATCATAACTTATTCTTCCTTGAGTTGTTCGCGTAGTCACTTTCTTCTCGAGTTTGCTATTGATCATACGATTATTGAGGGAGCCAAAGAAGAAAAGAAAAGAAATTTTAATTTAATAGAAATTTTAAGTAAAACAAGAAGAAGAAAAAAGAAACAAGTAGTCAATAGCATATTGATCAACCACTTAGACAACATCATATTGATTTTGGTTAGAGAATATATAATATAAAAGACTTTCAATAGAAGTTAAACTAAAACCAAGAAGCCTGGTTTAGTTTCTTCGCTGTGCACATTTCCTTTTCATTTTTTTAGCCTGGTCCAAAACGCTCGTTTTGGCCAGGAAATTTTAAAAATAAACAGGTGCAGCCTGCTGCACAGCGCTACGCAATAAACAGGAAGCCTCTTTGAGGCAATATATCAAGCACATGGTGGACGCACCAGCGGAGTTGCGGAGGGGCATATTTCTTCATCTACAATGGCTTTCCGGCAAGAGGAGGTGGATGCACCTCCTTGCGCCTCTGTAGATCCGCTAGTGGTCAAAATAGTATGATGGAAAATGGTTTGTCTATAATTTTGTCAAAGAGCATAACCATGATTTCTATTGAGAGCATATGTTAGTATGAAAATTGTATTGGCATTTCTTAGACTCTAGCATAGGTTGTGAAAGAATCTAGGTGAATATCCATTAGAGCCATCATTGGTGCAACTCAATCAATTCAAGATTTTTTCCACTTGTGATTTGTTAGAAGGCATCTGATTTCAAGTAAATCATGACTTAATCAGGCATTCATTTTAGGATATTTGTTTAGAGTCATTATCAATCAAGTCTCTATGTGATAACCTATTTTTAAGGAATCTGGTATTTGTTTAAGAAAGCTTTTTTGAAGATATGCTCTAAATGTGTCCTTGTCCTTGTCTTCACATGTAAGTAATTTATTTTGTCCTTGATTTCTGTTTCTTTGGAAGCCACGTTTTTCTCTTCGTCAAAATTAATTGAGATTTTCTTGGTATTAATTTTGAGGATATTTGATTTTATTTGATAGAGTGATTAAATTATTATCTGTCACGTCCCGGACTTGGGGTACAGTGAAAATCTCATGCCTGGTGAGTGAGAAAAATAAAAATAAAAATAAATAAAAAGAAGTCGAAATAGGGTTTAAAATTAACTTCTCTTATAAAAAAAACCTCCAAAGTCTTTCAAGTGTACAACAAATAAGTAAACCTCTATCACTCTCATCTAATTCAACCTCAGCTCACCTAACATCTGTCCTTTTCAGTTTTACAAGGGTGAGCAAAACCACATCTCAGTGGGGACATGAACCTTTTCATGGTAAATTAAGTGACATGCAATCACTCAGTCAAATATCATATCAATAATAATAATACATGTGTGCTCTTCATCTATTGCCGTTAATTCATATAACCAATATCAATTAAAATATAATTTAAATTATAAACTAAATAAATATTTAAAATATTAATATAGTTTTAAAATATAGGATTTCACATTATCCCTCGATATTAGCAATCAAGGGATAATGTGATCCTAGAGAAAACCAGTGAGTTTAAATCAATTGCAACTAGTATCGGATTCAACATAAAGAGACTTGGAAGAACAACTGCAAGCTTAAAGCAATCATGACCAGTATTGCATTCAACATAAGGAGTGTTGGAAGATCATCCCATGAGAAAAGTTGAGTGACAAAAAAATGGTAAACTTTATTTAGAATGTGTCTAGGATAAGTGTGTGAGTATTTCTTGTAATCATCATCTTATAGTGGATTTGTTTTTAGACTGAGGAGTCCGTGGATTGATGTGGGGCTTCCCCAGGTAAAATAAATCTCTATACAGTTCAAGATTGATGTGCTTTATCAATGCTGACGCTTGAGTTTCACTTAACTTGTTTATTCTTGCGCACTTTAAGATTGAATCACTGTATCAAGATTGTCATTCCTATTTATTTGTTTCAAGTTTGTTTAACAACTTATTTGTGCTCAGAATTTAATCACTGTTTCAATCCAACCATCATTGTTTATCTTTATAGATTAATTTGTACACCCTCTCCCCTTCGGATTTCTTTGTCATCCAACATGTATTTTCAATTGGCATCGGAGCAAGTTGTTGAACACACTCGACAAGATTCGACATGAATTAGGATTGATCAGGCGACGAGGTGAGTTGTACATCCACCATACTTTGACGGTAACAACTATAGTGCTAAGAAGGCCAAGATGAAGTCGTTCCTTCGGTCTTTGGATAAAAGTGGATGGCACATGGTTCGCCATGGATATTCTGAACCTGCAACGACAACTAGTAAAGGTGAGGCAAAAGGCTTAATTCCCAAACCTAGAGAAGAATGGACTACCATCGAAGTACAACATAGTACAAATAATCAAAATTGGTTAAATGCTTTATTTACTGTTGTATGACATAACCAATCTCGTTGTGGTACTTTTAAGGAAGCTTGGGATATTTTGCAAGTAGCCTATGAAGGAACTGATACAGTAAAGAGCGCTAAGCTCCGAATGCACAACTTGAATTTTTAGACTCTCGTAATGGACAAGAACGAAATATTTTCACTTTTATGTAAAGTTTTGCGTTATTGTGAGTGCATGTGGTAATTTAGTTGAGAAGATTCTTGAAGATATAGTTGTGAAGAAGATTCTTAGGTCTTTGACTCAACGATTTCAAACCCAAGGTAACCGCCATTGAGAAAATCAGATGTCTAAATACTATAAATGTCTGTGAACTTATTGTCTTGTTGTAACATCCGATCCCAAAATTTAAATTAATTTTCAAAATTTTAAAGTGAAAGGACGACTTTAACCTTAGGGTTCCTTGGTGGTTTAGAGTTCACTTTTTGCTCGGGCTCGTTTTGGAAATTTTCTTGGTTCCTTTGGATAGTGCTCAAGCTCACGAATTCGTAGATACATGGTGGGCCCAAATTGGAGTTGAAACGAAGAAGTTATGATCTACCAAAGTGCAATGGCACAATTGTAATTTTTGCAAAGTTAAAATTTAAATACCTAGCTCTCTCTCCTCAAGCTCGACTCTTACTCTCTCTTATTTCTCTCTCTTCGCCCAACAGGTCAGCCGCTGCTTTAGACAACAATTTCTCCTCACTCCTACTATTTCAGAAGAGACTGGTCCCAACATCTTTGTCTCTTCTTCCTTTATCTAACCACCTTTTCCGTAGCTAAAAAACTAAAGGAATTTTGGCTGGAACAACTGGAAGTGTCTGCGATTTTTGAAGTTTCTTACGTCATTTTCGACGACTTTGGCCACTCGTTTTCGTCGAGTGAGGTATGATTCTTCATCCTTTTTTTCGTGCTCTAGCTTTTTATGTAAATGGTTTGGATCGATCTTGGAGTTTTAGAAGTCAATCAACACACCAATATAGGGCCAAAGGTTTGGCTGTGATTTCTTCTAGCTCCGATCCCTTTTTGGTTGGGGTCCGAGACCAAAAGTTGCTCCTCTTGTTAGTCTGAACATGTTGGTATAGGTATTGGCCAGTGGTTTGGAGATTTCCTGGCAACTAAAAATCTCTCAAGACACCCACCACTGCTCGCGGTGGATGGCGGCGCGTGGGACACTCTATGGTGGCCCATTTCATCTTGAAATGTTCCTTGCATCGTCCTAAGCATGACGGTATGCTCGGATTTGAATTTGGTCACCGTTTGACTATCGAACGGATATTGTGCATAATATGTGATATCCACGTTCAATAGGTTTGGACTGTTAGATTCGGTTCAGTTTCAAGTTATGTTGTTCCCTGTACCTCTAGGACAATGTAGGAACTTACAGATTTCGAGAATTGGCGTTCTGGATACGCCGAGTCAATGATTCTAGGGTTGGGCGAACCATTTGTCGTCCAATCGTGTGATTGGTTTAGATTCAACTGCTAATCGAGATCAAACCTTCGGGAATTGTTTAGTAGACTTTCGAATATGAAATCGGAGGTCGTGGGCCCCGTGAGCCTAATTGATCTAGATGGTGAGCCTTGCCGGCCTAATCGGGACCTTTGGTTAGGAAGTGTATGTGGTTTGGTTGTTTGATTTTAAATTGGTATTTTGCTATGAGAGTTTTATTAATTGTTTATGAATTATTATTCTATTGCTTTTACTTTCTAGCCATGATATATCTATGTTTAATTTTATGTGTTAAATGATTTAAAATTGGATTGTGTTGCCTTCGAAGGTATTGATGTCTTCGTACATCCCCGTTGCCTTCGGGAATACTATTGCCTTTGGAGATATCGATGTCTTCGGACATCCCGATTGCCTTCGGACATATCGTTGCCTTTGGAATGTCTTCGGACATACAATTGCCTTCGAAATGTCTTCAGACATACGATTGTCTTCGGACACCCAGTTGCCTTTGAATTTGTCTACGCGCATATGACATTGCCCCAGAGTCTTTGAGATGCTTGAACCATGTGGTGCTAGGATTTGCGTCTAGGTTGACCACTTATCCCTAGTTCTGCTAGGATTTGCATCTTGGGCTGACTTCGTGTCCCCTGATTCTGCTAGGATGTGCAACATGTGGAGTGGACTGTGTTGAGCCTATTCCTAACAACTAAAATGAGTTATTAAAAATAGCAACTTTAATTCTCGCAAGTGCACGAACCGTTTATAGTATAGCTTATGTAAATACGAGGTCGATCCCACGGAGAATGGTAACTTGGTTGCAAGTTAAATTACTTAGAATGCTGGAAGAACATAAACAAAGAAACAAACAATTTGCAAGGTCTAGGACAGAATCCTAGCACCACACACGCACTCGAAATGGGGGGGTTTTGTTGTTGAGATGAAAACAAGATAATGAAATGGAAGTGCTAGAAAGTAACAATGGCAACAATCAACAAGTTGTGAAACAATGATTGAGAAGTGTTAGAGCCTTGGAATCTACCACTAGTCTTCCTATCCAAGTTATGAATGCATAGAAATTGACTCAAGCTTCATTAATAATAGATTATCGCATACAAGCCTATGGTATCTAGGTGCAGGATGCATGATTCTCCTAAGGCATGTAATTGTGCATGGTATCTACACAACACGTGATCTCTAATATGCAACCTAAGCATGGTATCTACTTACAATAAAGCATACAAGAGTCATTAAGTTCCCTGAGAATATGATAATCACACAAGTCCTAGAACATGGTATCTGTCCTAGTCAACCTATGGTTATTAACCCCTTGAATGATTCTTAGGCCATTCATGTGTTGCTTGTGAAAGAAGAGTAGAATTGGTGAATCTAAACCCCTTCCCCAACCTGTGCTAGATGCATAAAATCCTAGTTAGCTACTCCAAGAAAATATACATCAAGCACATAATAAACTGGAGATTAACAACTTGGCAATGAAAGCAAGGAAATCAATTAACTATGAAATCATCCATAACATTGAATATTCATGACTAGGGCTTCATCCTAAGCCCTAACTAAAAGGATTAGTTACACATGACTAAGAATACAGAAATAAGAAATACATAGATAGATTAAAGAGAAGAGAAGAACTAGTTGGTGGCAGCAAGGTAGTTTCCAGGACAGCTCCAAGCTCTCCCTCCTTTGCAGCTAGCTCTCTCCTCACTTTGTGGTGAATCTGAATGTGTGTATGAAGTGAATGTGTGAGAGGGGGTTGTGAATCCCAGGATTTGAGTTGTGTGTCTTGAATGTGGAATGGGAGTGGTATTTATAGGAAGAGGGGAGGGATAAATCTGAATTTAATATGGTAATGACCTAACACACTTGCATTAGATAATCAGAATTGGTTGGTGCACTTCACCAACAAATCCCACCAGCAGCCCTAGCTCATCAATATGTCAGCATGACCAAGCATCCATCCAGAAACCAATACCTCATGCCTAGCTCACCATGACCAAGCATCCATCAGCTCATCCTTATGTCAGCATGATGTGTATTTTCATGGGCTTACGAATTGGGCTTGGCTGAATCAAATGATGACTTTAAGATGTCCATTGTGAAGTTCAGAATGTCTCTGATCCAACCACACAAGTATTGGCCCAATCCAAGCTCGGATGAAGAAGATAAGCCCGAAATGAACTTCTAACTCAATCTCCAGCTTTTGCACGTTTTTGCACCATTTTGCTCCAATGGATTCCTCTCATGCCAATCAGCCCTTAATATGCATGGATTGTACCCAAAGTGATCTCTTGCTGCCTTAACCTACATAACACACACACATAGGTAAGTGACTCGAAAATAAAGAGAAACTAAACAAAATTACTAAGTAACGAAGGCATGCAAATGTGTGAAATTATGAACTTATCAAATACCCTCAAACTTAGATTTTGCTAGTCCTCGAGCAAACAAAATAAAACTACAACTCAGAAAAACAGAAAATAAGCAGCTAGCCTGCCAAACAATATCCTCAAAGAATCACCAAAGTATATGGTTTCAAAGAAACACAACAATCACAATCTAAGTTCCATACATAATTCCAGAGTGTGCAAAGCTTACAATGACATCCGTAAGTGTAGTGTGTGAATGCCAAATCAGAACAACACCTGCAACTCAAATAAGTACATGCGCACACACTTAGAGCACAATCAAGAATTTCGAACCCCATAAGCTCGTTATCAAATCAGCTCTCCAGGAATATCATACAATACCAAGGATCAAAAGGACTTTACAAGGGTTGTAATGAGGCTTAGGGTAGTGGTTGAATGAATGAGAGGATATGGATAACAACATTTTGAGCACAACTAAAGCATAGGTAAAAGCATGAGAGATTACTGAACTTTTTAAAACAAGCAAGGACACATACATGAGCAAATTTCCAACATAATTTCAGCACTTCAAATGTGTTTATTTGGCCTAATTTTGTGGCTCTTTACCCTAGATCACCATGATCTCTCCTTATTGTTCCTAGGGTCGTGGCTACATTGGTCACACTTCATTACCTCTTTTGATTAGTTACCAATACCCCCAAACTTATTTCTTTCAACACTTGGGTTACGGCACTAATGAATCACTTTTGCTCCAAAAACCTTGCATCTTTATGACTCTCCTTTAAAGATAGCTTTAATTGCTCAAAGAATAGGTAAAGATAAGAAACAGAGATTTATTATGGTAGGAATGGTTTACACAAAGAAAGGCTTAACATAGGCTCAAATGGGTTGACTAGGGATGAATACATGTAGAGGGATGGTTAGAAAGGCTCAAACGATTTAAACATGGCCTAAATCACTTCCTAAGCATTGTATGGCAACAGAATGTCTCAAGAGATATTCAAATAAGTTCTAGAGTACGAAACCAAGATCATGAGATAAGTAGAATTGCATAACATCTCCAAGTAGCAAGAAATTGGACTAACTTGGCGAAGTGCTCAACAAGTGCAAGGATGGCATGCAAGACAAAGTTCACTCAAAATCACACACAGGCCTTAAACAATGACTATCAATTTCTGCAAAACCATATTAGAATTAAAACCAAGTCTTATCATAGGTGTTTGGAACGAAACAACACACAAAATCCTGCGTTTTTAGACACTAGACACACTTAAAAATTTTAAATTTTGACAATTTGAAACAACATAACTAAATCCTTCCCCCCAAACTTAAATGAAACATTGTCCTCAATGGTTAAAGTGTAAGAACAAGCAATGCCTCATAAATGAAAGGAAAGAAGATAAGGAAAAGATATAACCAAATGTTAGAGTTTAGAAAACAACTCCCCTTTGAAGCGATTAGGACGCAAGCAAGCTCCTTGCACGTTTTATCTTCTCCTCATCACCTTGGGTTGCCTCCCAAGAAGCGCTAAGTTTCATGTCTTCAGCCGGACATCCAAACTTTTTATAGTGAATGGGGGGGTTTGGGCTCAATCGACACCTCATGCACTGCAAGATTGGTCACCAAGCTTGTTTTCTTTTTCCATCGCTTCCTTGTTGCTTTCCTTTTCCTTTTATGATTATGAACAGAATGGCAATGAACTGGAGGAGTGATTGGAGGATCTCCAAATTTATGTGTAGGAATTGTAGCATTGAACATGTGGGCAGCCCCTTGCTCCTCCTTCTCTACTCCTTGCAGCAAGCATGCTTCTAGTGAATGGGAAAGACCATCAAATCTCTCTTTCCCTGGATTCTCCAATACTCCAATTTGAAAACAATCTTGAACATCATTTGGCAGATTCGTGGCATCAAACACTTTGAAAGCAACAGTTTCTCCATTAACAGTCATGGTGAGAGTGCCTTGTGCTACATCGATCGTGGTCTTAGCAGTAGCCATGAAGGGTCGACCAAAGATGAGGGGCAATTCATTGTCAGGAATTGGTGCTTCTTCCATCTCCAAGACTAAGAAATCGGCAGGCAAGATTAAGCCTTCTACTCTCACCAAAACATCTTCTAGAATGCCCTTGGGGTACCTAATAGTTCTATCTGCCAATTGAATGCTCACAGATGTGGCTTGCAACTCACCAAGGTTAAGTTTCTCATAAACATGATATGGCATAAGGTTAATGGATGCACCAAGATCAAGCAAAGCTTTTGGAATCTTGAAATCACCAACTATACAAGGTATAGAAAACGAACCTGGATCCTTTAGCTTTGGAGGTAGCTTTCTTTGTAACACTGCACTTACCTCTTCACTCAATGCAACCTGTTCATGCTTTTTGAATCTCCTCTTGTTAGTGCATAGATCCTTCAAAAATTTTGCATACTTGGGAATCTGAGCAATGGCACTAAGTAGTGGGATGTTGATTTGCACCTTCTTGAATATTTCCATTATCTCATCCAAGCCTTGATCTTTCTTTGACTTTGATAACCTGCTGGGAAAGGGTGCAATAGGCCTAAAAGCATTAGTTGAAATTGGAACTTGATCAGCATTAGATGATACCTTAGGGCCTGTGCTCTCTCCAGGAGCATTGAGGTGCTGTTTGGGGGAACCTGGGCTGCCCTTGTGGTGGCTGAATTATCTCCACGTTTTCTCCCTCTTCTTGCTCTTCATTGGCATCTCCAACCTTATTATCAACTTGTTTACCACTTCTCAAGATGTGCACCGCTTTAACTTGCTCATGATGCCTTGGATTAACCTCCGTTTGGCTCAGAAAGTTCCGGATGCTCTATTGCTCATGGAGGATGCAATCTGCCCAACTTGCACTTCTAGTTTGTTCACTGCATTTTGAAGATTCTGATTGGTTTGCATCTGCTGCCCCATGAACTTCTTGAACATGTCTTGCAATTCCCCCATTTGATCACCCCTTTGCTCTTGCACTTGTTGGGGAGCTTGCTGGAATTGCCTTTGTTGTATTTGGAATCCTGGGGGAGGTCCTTGAGATTGTTGCACATTTGAATTATTGCTCCACCTGAAATTAGGATGATTTCTCCAACCTGGATTGTATGTGTTTGAGTAAGGATCATTCTGAGGATTCCTTCCTTGAAGGGCATTTGCTTGCTCTAGCATGTGCTTTGCAAAAGATTGGTCTTGATCTTCCACTTTGTTTCCTAGAGGGCCAGTTCCTCCCTCTTGAAGCAAAGAACACATGACATCAAGTTTTGCATTAATCTCATTATTAGTACTTACCTCAGAGACCACAGCTTTCATAGGAGCTCCTCTTCCTTTATTGTAGCTCCATTGTTGAGAGTTAGCACTCAAAGATTCAAAGAGAGTAAAGGCCTCATCTCGCTGTTTTTGTTCATCAGTCCTTCTCCACTTGTTGCATCTACCATCATCCTTTCGGAATCAAGCAAACCTTCATAGAAAGATTGCATTTGCATCCAACTCTCTATATTGTGGTGTGGGCAAGAACTCATCATCTCCTTGTACCTCTCCCAGCATTCATGAAAAGCTTCTCCTTCTCTTTGTGTGAAACCAAGAATTTCCTTTCTAATCTTGTTAGTCTTTTGAGCTGGAAAGAATTTCTGCAAAAACTTATTAGAAAGCTCTTCCCAAGTACGAATTGAAGCATTAGGCAAAGAGTATAACCAAGACTTAGCCTTATCTTTTAAACTGAATGGGAATAGCCTCATCTTAATCTGCTCATCATCAAGTCCTTGAATTTTGATTGTAGCACATATTTCAAAGAATTGCTTAACATGCATGTACGGATCCTCAGTGGTATTACCATAATAAGTTGGAAGAAGATGAATCATACCACTTCTAAGCTCAAACCTGTCAATTGTGAGTTGAGGATAGACGATGCACGAAGGTTGATCAGTGACCTTGGGAATGGAAAATTCACGCAGGGGTTTCCGAGGTTGGACAACAAGCGCACCACCTCCTTCACCATCATTGTTGTTTGGAATCTCTGCCATCTTGCTTGAACCTTCAGATTCGTAGCTCTTAGATTCAACGCTTGAAGAACTATAATTCCTCCTCAAACCAGCACGTAGAGCAGCAGCTCTTGGTGATAGTGGCTCAGTTTCAGATTCGGACATATATGCACACACAATAACCAAATTAGTGCCTTCAAATGGAGATAACAAAGAAAAACTGAATACATAAAAAAAAACCAACGAAACGAAAAAAATTAAAACTTAACAAACACATAAACACTCAAAGTAATCTAACTATAGCACCATCGTTACCGGTTCCCCGGCAACGGCGCCAAAAACTTGTTGAGCCTATTCCTAACAACTAAAATGAGTTATTAAAAATAGCAACTTTAATTCTCGCAAGTGCACGAACCGTTTATAGTATAGCTTATGTAAATACGAGGTCGATCCCACGGAGAATGGTAACTTGGTTGCAAGTTAAATTACTTAGAATGCTGGAAGAACATAAACAAAGAAACAAACAATTTGCAAGGTCTAGGACAGAATCCTAGCACCACACACGCACTCGAAAATGGGGGGGTTTTGTTGTTGAGATGAAAACAAGATAATGAAATGGAAGTGCTAGAAAGTAACAATGGCAACAATCAACAAGTTGTGAAACAATGATTGAGAAGTGTTAGAGCCTTGGAATCTACCACTAGTCTTCCTATCCAAGTTATGAATGCATAGAAATTGACTCAAGCTTCATTAATAATAGATTATCGCATACAAGCCTATGGTATCTAGGTGCAGGATGCATGATTCTCCTAAGGCATGTAATTGTGCATGGTATCTACACAACACGTAATCTCTAATATGCAACCTAAGCATGGTATCTACTTAGAATAAAGCATACAAGAGTCATTAAGTTCCCTGAGAATATGATAATCACACAAGTCCTAGAACATGGTATCTGTCCTAGTCAACCTATGGTTATTAACCCCTTGAATGATTCTTAGGCCATTCATGTGTTGCTTGTGAAAGGAGAGTATAATTGGTGAATCTAAACCCCTTCCCAACCTGTGCTAGATGCATAAAATCCTAGTTAGCTACTCCAAGAAAATATACATCAAGCACATAATAAACTGGAGATTAACAACTTGGCAATGAAAGCAAGGAAATCAATTAACTATGAAATCATCCATAACATTGAATATTCATGACTAGGGCTTCATCCTAAGCCCTAACTAAAAGGATTAGTTACACATGACTAAGAATACAGAAATAAGAAATACATAGATAGATTAAAGAGAAGAGAAGAACTAGTTGGTGGCAGCAAGGTAGTTTCCAGGACAGCTCCAAGCTCTCCCTCCTTTGCAGCTAGCTCTCTCCTCACTTTGTGGTGAATCTGAATGTGTGTATGAAGTGAATGTGTGAGAGGGGGTTGTGAATCCCAGGATTTGAGTTGTGTGTCTTGAATGTGGAATGGGAGTGGTATTTATAGGGAGAGGGGAGGGATAAATCTGAATTTAATATGGTAATGACCTAACACACTTGCATTAGATAATCAGAATTGGTTGGTGCACTTCACCAACAAATCCCACCAGCAGCCCTAGCTCATCAATATGTCAGGATGACCAAGCATCCATCCAGGAAACCAATACCTCATGCCTAGCTCACCATGACCAAGCATCCATCAGCTCATCCTTATGTCAGCATGATGTGTATTTTCATGGGCTTACGAATTGGGCTTGGCTGAATCAAATGATGACTTTAAGATGTCCATTGTGAAGTTCAGAATGTCTCTGATCCAACCACACAAGTATTGGCCCAATCCAAGCTCCGATGAAGAAGATAAGCCCGAAATGAACTTCTAACTCAATCTCCAGCTTTTGCACGTTTTTGCACCATTTTGCTCCAATGGATTCCTGTCATGCCAATCAGCCCTTAATATGCATGGATTGTACCAAAAGTGATCTCTTGCTGCCTTAACCTACATAGGTAAGTGACTCGAAATAAAGAGAAACTAAACAAAATTACTAAGTAACGAAGGCATGCAAATGTGTGAAATTATGAACTTATCAGACTGTTCCACATGTGTAGTACTTGGAGTTGACGGATTATCCAAGGAATTGACGGATTATGTTTGGAGTACACCTATGTGGAGAAAGTGAGGACTGAGATGTTTATAAAGTTAACAGGATATTCTTCGCCACCTTACTCGTATTATCTGCACAAGGTTGGGCAGGATCCCCAACCACGTGCCCAACTTGTATACACTTGTGGGTGATTGTAGGACTTATGCACTATGCGGAGGGTTTGCCTTCGGAGGTATTGATGTCTTTGAACATTCCGGTTGCCTTTGAAAATACTGTTGCCTTTGGAGATATCGATGTCCTTCTGACATCCCGGTTGCCTTTGGAATGTCTTTTGGCGTAAAGTTTCCTTCGGAATGTCTTCGAACATATGGTTCCCTTCGGATTGTCTTCGGACACCCCAGTCTGCCTTCAAATTTATCTACGTGCATATGACATTGCCCCATGAGTTTCGGAGATGCTAGAACCGTGCGGTGCTAGGATTTACGTCTCAGGTTGACTGCTTATTCTTGAGTTCTATTAGGATTTGCATCTCAGGCTGACTTTGTGTCCCTCGATTCTGCTAGGATGTGCCATACATGTGGAGTGGACCATTCCAAATGTGTAGTACTTGGAGTTGACAGATTATCTATGGAATTGACGGATTATGTTTGGAGTACACCTATGTGGAGAACAGTGCAGGACCTAATATGTATATATTGTTAATAGAATATTCTTTGCCACCTTGCTCATAGTATCTGCATAGGGTTGGCCAGGATCTAGGGGAGGCAATTTCGGACACGACCCGATACACACGACTTGAAACGCGCACGTTAAAAAAACAGGTCAATTTCGGGTCAACCCGTTATGACCCCTTTATTAAATGGGTGAGTTTTGGGTCAACCAGCTAACCCACTATAATACATGTCTAACCCGTTTATTAAACGAGTCGTGTCAACCCACATCAGACCCATTAACCCATTTTATTTGTAAACGCTAAAACCCCAGCAGAATACTTATTAATAATTTAATACCTTCTAAAAAAATAATACGCATATATATATATATAAACATTCCCTCCCTCATACTTTACACTCTGATACTTACTCACACACAGCTACCCAGCCTCATTTGCTCACCAAACCAATTCTCTCCTCTCCAAGTCCAATCCAAGCCTCATCTTTACTCCCTATGCTTTGGTCTTATCTCCGTCTACCTCTCACTATCTCTCGTCTACCTCTCGAATACCCAAATGATGAGAAAGGCTCTGAAATTGCCATAGCTAGAGTCACCCTTCTGTCTTCAAGCATCATCCACCACGACCCAATATCAGGAGCCCCCAAAACGCCGCAATCAACCTCCACATGTAAGTGGTTGCTGAGTTTTCTTTATATTTCGTTCTGCCAAATGTCTATATTGCTTCATAGCAGCTTTTGACTGCTTGGATGTGTTTTTCTTTCATGCTTTAGTAATTTCTGAAAATGGCAACCATTTACATATAACAAGTAAATGGCAACCTTTGTGTTTGTGAAAATGCCCAAATGATAGATACCCAATGATATTTTGTCTATCTAATTGTATACGTGTTGTCTTCACACATTGTTGTTGGGCATCCATTAATGTCGCAAGATGCATTTTCATATGCAGCCTGTTTCCTTGAATAATTTTAACTTGTTTTACATGCAGTTATGCACAGATTATGCTTGATTTATTTTTTTAATATAAAATTATTATGTTTCATATAGGTGGAATGGATCCTTTTGAAGGTGTATCCGAAAGTGCTGAAGGTGGAGTTGTAGAAGTTAGAAACAATGTGGTTGATTCATTAAACAACAACAATGCAATCGTAACTTAGACTGGTAAGCGGCGTAGAAAAATCACATCAGTGGTATGGACTCAATTTGAAATTCTTCCTATAGATGAAAACAATGATCAAAGAGCAAAGTGTATGAAATGTGGTCAAAAATATTTGTGTGATAGTATATGTGGTACTGGAAATTTGAAGCGTCATATTGATTCTTGGGTGAAAATTGATACCTGGATTTAGGCCAGTTATTATTATCTAAATATGATGGGGCTATCTTAACAAGGTCTTCCAAGTTCGATCCTATCAAGTTTCGTGAATTATTAGTGATGGCAATTATCATGCATGACCTACCCTTTCAGTTTGTTGAGTATGCTGGAATTAGGCAACTGTTAGTTATATTTGTGCTGATATTAAACTGGTATTCGTAATACTGCAAAGGCTGATGTGTTGAATCTTTATAATAGAGAAAAAGCTAAGCTTAAGGAAATTTTGGGTTCAGTTCCTGGAAGAGTTTGTTTGACATCTGATTTGTGGACTTCTATAACCACAAATGGTTATCTTTGTCTCACTGTCCCTTTCATTGATGTTAATTGGAAATTGCAAAAAAGAATATTGAATTTTAGTTTTATGCCTCCTCCTCATACTGGTGTTGCATTGTGTGAAAAAATCTATAAGTTGTTGACTGATTGGGGGGTGGAAAAGAAACTTTTTTCAATGACTTTGGACAATGCATAATCAAATGATACTTTTGTTGAGTTGTTGAAGGGGCAACTTTATTTAAAGGATGCACTATTAATGAATGGTAAGTTTTTTCATGTTTGATGTTGTGCTCACATTTTTAACTTAATAGTGCAAGATGGGTTGAAACACATTGATGATTCTGTGGGGAAAATTAGGGAAAGCATTAAGGGGTCGTTTGGTACGACGGACTGTCATGGACTAGACTAAATCCTTGGACTGTCTTTGATTAGCTCGGATTGGACTAAGCTGGATTAAGTACTGACCTACGTTTGGTGCTTGTTCGGACTAAGAAGCTGGATTGTAAAAATAGTGAAGACCTATGTTTAGTGCTGTGTTCGGATTAAAAAATAATTATTTTATATTTAAAAATAATAATTTTTAAATAATTAAATTTAAGTTTTTTTGTTATTAGAATTACCAAATTGACATATACATTTCTTTTCCTCCAAACCAAATTTACATGTACATTTCATATGTGCAAAAGTTAGAAATTCTTCATATATGCCAAAGTCATGTACATGACTTAGAAATTAGAGGTTCAGTTCACTACACACAGTTCACTACACACAATTATACCATTAATACATACAAATAAACATCCACAATATCAAAATGAAACTAATAAGCCCCACAACCATTAACCATCTGGCTTTAATGTTAGCAAAATGTTATACAATTTGTGGTGTTTCCAAAATGAAGCCAATCCTATTAATGCATCATTTGTGGTGTCTCCAAAAAGATAGATGCATCAAACTTAGCTAGGCTATGTCCTCAAGCATCGTCACTAAGCAACTGCTCAACAAATACTTTCTTGATATCATCATCCAAAGACATGAATATAGATATATTTTGTGGCTTCTCCAAAATGAGTTTTAGTGCTGCAATTTGATCTAAAGAAGAAAATCCCATTTTCTTGAGTTCTTTGGCAATATCATATCGATCTTCATTAGCTTTTATTATAGCCTCAATCACCATTTGCATCCTTTTCCCAGATGCTTCAAACAATTTCTCCAATACAGTCACAATCTTCTCTTCATCACTTGAGCTTGCAGCTCTTTTCCTCTTATTTTGACTGTTCATGGATTGGCCTCCTTCTCTGTTTAAAGACATAGGAGATGCATCTTCCTGGACACAATTATCACTAGCATTAACTTCATTATTGCTTTGCTCTTCCATCATGTCAGCAGGGGCTTCAACTCTTTGTCCGTTAGCACGACCCTTTCCAAAGATATTAGAAAGTCTATCAAACAAAGGAAACGGTTTGCTCCTCCATTCAGCTGCTTCCTTGTGGTGCTATGATAAAACAAGGCACCATTTAGTTTATTTTCAGTATGTAAAAAAAATAGTAACAAAACCAAATTTAAAATCTACACTCAACAAAACCAAATTGAAAAATAGCAAAAATAAGTAATGATGTACCTGCACATAAGTTTCCCATGCATCATTACTGTCAACCTCAACATACTTTTTATATCATTCCAAGCAAATCCACTTGTGTTTATCATGTCATAGACTATACTATATTGCCTTTTCCACTTCTTCAATTTTGATTCAATATGAGGGCATGTCTTTAGCCCCAAATCAGGACATTTAATATTCAAAGGCTTCTCCATTTGGACCATAGTACCAGATTTGAAACTACCAGTCTCATAGCGGTGGCCTACAGCCACAAAATCATCTAGCACGTTCAAAAATGCATCTTCTTCAAACTTGGACCATGACCGCCTAGTTCCTTTCTTTCCTTGTTCAAAGTTTTGACTGTTACCTTCACTTTCCATCCCTAAGAATAATCAACACAAATAAAATAATACCACAATCAATAATTGGAATCTGCAAAGAAAACATAACTTTGTTTCAAAGCATGACTCTTCTCTAGTACATCGCATAACCTTAAAAACAAAATGAAAAATAAAATCTGCAAATAAATTGATAAATTGACTACAATACACAATCAATACATTGTTAAAGCTGAATTATCATGCCTCAAATACAAATTACAATCACATAAAAAAGAAAACACCTTAAGAACTCAAACATAAATAACAAGAGTTGGCTAGGTATTCGCATTTCCTTGCCACTCATTATACATTTGGAAGGCCAAGTCATTCCTCCAAGTAGTCCATTCATCCGATGCTCCAATGGTGCCAACCATATCACCTTCTATCACATTTTCCGTCTCTTCAATTTGAATTATTTCATGCTCTAGTGGATCTCTAGACATCTCCCTCCTAATGAGATTATGTAAAAGACAACAAGCCGTAATTATTCGACATTGTGTCTTTATTGGATAAAAAGATGGACTCCTTAGTATGCCCCATCTAGCTTTTAGCAACCCAAAACAATGTTCTATTACGTTTCTTGCTTTCGCATGCTTCATATTAAAATATTCTTGATGATTTACAGGTGTATTTCCTTCTCTCCATTCCGATAGATGATACCTTGTCCCTCTATATGGTGCAAGAAATCCCTCACCATTTGTGTACCCACCATCTACAAGGTAATAATAACCTAATAACCAAAAGTAAAAATAAAAGAAGTCAATTCCTATTATTGTGTGGTAATTATATAAACTTACAATTATTTATAAAGTGGACACTAATGGCCTTACCAGGAGGAACTTTTAATCCATTAGGCCTAGTTATGGCATCTCGAAGGACTCTAGAGTCGAATGCGGATCCCTCTCAACCCGGCAACACAAATATAAATTGCATGTCACATGAGCAAACGGCCAACACATTTGTTGCAATTTCTCCCTTTCTAGTCCGATATCTCGGTTTTTCAGTTTCAGCTATTCGCACTTTAATATATGTTTCCATCTAGTGCTCCCAAGTAATTCTTTTTTTTTTTTTTTTTTTTTTAAAAGACAGGAGAGCTTTCATTAAATTTATATGCTGCACAGATCATAGAAAAGAAAGCCAAAACATAATAAACATACCTTAAACCATTTCCAGCTATGATTCGCAGTTATCACCTAGGTTTCCGAGTACTCTCAATAGGCTACCTTGTAATATTAAAATGCCTTGTAACACGGAATTGAAGTACCTACTAAGAGTCTCTCCTGATTCGAACAAATCTATTTCTAATAGTGGGATTCTTAACATGATGAGCAACCATATGCAAGAACATACATACTTGCTCCTCCACACCACCAAACCGTCATTCTTTACCTTCCATCCGTGTGAAGCAAATCACATAATAAACCAAACGTCTTTAAATCCATTCGTAGTTCACTCACACATGCTCTGTCATTGCCTAATATACTGTTCAAATAACGTAATCGATTCTCATGTCTAACAAATGAACAGTTATTGAGGGAACGTCTTTCAAAAAGTCTTCGATTTCTTCTCATATTTTTTAGCATCATAAGCACAAGAATCGTGCAAGCACACATGGTCTCTAAATGCCACATCTCCAACAATAATATCAACAACATTCGTCTTTGATCCATATCTATTAATATAAAAAATAAAAAAAAAATTATTGCACTTAACCAATCCTACTGAAAGTGAAATAACCCCAAATTGAAAACAAAAAGTTTCATATGCAAATAGAAACATAACAATTAATGCAAAGCCATAATTAATACCATTTGCAAAGTATGGAAAATTCACCCCAAATGGACCAAAAATTATCAACCAATATGTGCCTAATACCACAACAAATATGAAGAAAATAGTTGTAGGATTATTTCACTTTTGGCCAAAAGATGCTGCTGCTGCTGATTAACACCATGTTATTTGTTGCATTTTCTTATTTGAGAGACCAAAACCAAGTGATATTCATGCAGGACGCAAATTGCTCTGTCAAATGACAGATACAATCAATCACGAGCAATTGCAAACTCCAAAACTATAAATCTTTCTCGAAACAAAAAGAAAAAACAAAGCATGACTTTTCTTTGACATGGCCAAAGAAAAAAGAAAAAAGAAAATTGAATCACCAAATCACCAACGAAGAAAAAAGAAAATTGGCAAACTCCAAAACTACAAATCTTCCTCTATGTAATCTTTTAGCACTAAATCACCAACCAAAATAAAATAAAATTCACAGACCTAGGTAGTGCCAAAGTTAAGACAAAGGCCTGCAAATAATGACAATGGGGAAATAGGGAAAAAGATTTTTTTTAAAAAGGTACAGACATTCTTATGTTAGTTAATCTAATTGAATATAGTTTGAACGAGAGTAAGTTGAGGATGCACTTCAAAACTTACGCCTCAAGTCAAGAGTTGGGCATCCAAACTATTTCTTATCATCTCCAGAATCTCGGAGTTTCACATGTGTAGACCAATTAAATACATTAGATAGTAATGAAATCCATAAAAACTGAAACCACAAGGATGCATCATCCCACATGAACCAGTAAGTTCAATAAACTCAGGATTCATGTCAAAAGTCTACTCTACTTCTGAATTTCTAGGTTTTCTTAAATACCCAATTGCAAATTAATTGCCTATTAACATCACGTATATATATATATATATATATATGTCACTACAATAGATATGGATTCTACGAAAATTACAGAAGAGAATAAAAAAAGAACAGAGAAAAGGAAGGAGAGATTCTCAGAGCACACAGTCAAAAATTTATTTTGAGGACAATTGCAAAAATCAAAGAGATGGAAGAAGGAATGAGAGAGGTATCCAAAGGGAAAGAAAAACTTGCCTGGGTCAAGATTCGAAGAAGATGAGTCGATGTTGAACAAAGGAGGAGTGGAGTCGCAGAGGCGGAGTCGCGAACCACAGAGAGAGGCGTGTTCAATATAGCGAAGGCTTATGTTGCAAACCCATTTCCAGCTTCTCTGCAGAGCGAGACCAAGTGAGGCGTTTTTGGTACTGTTGGGCTCTACAATCCCATTTAAATTAGTTCCCTTTCTAACCAAACATGGGCTTCAGGTACAATATAGCACAGTCCTATCTAGTGAGCCCTACCAAACATGCCCTAAGTATGTTAGAGGTTCACAAGGGAGGAAACAGAAATTCCTAGATTGTGCTGCACAAGTTTCTTTAGAATGTAAAATGGGATTGCGCCAAGATGTACCCACTAGATGGAACTCCACATTTCT
Source organism: Prunus fruticosa (assembly GCA_018703695.1). Taxonomy (NCBI): domain Eukaryota; kingdom Viridiplantae; phylum Streptophyta; class Magnoliopsida; order Rosales; family Rosaceae; genus Prunus; species Prunus fruticosa. The sequence continues at coordinate 32,950,538 of CM031918.1, forward strand.
TATGATTGACTGTGCAACTTTTTTTATCAATGTGCATTTTTGCATTTACAATTGAGTGATTCTAATTACAAACATTCTCTTTCTCAAGATGAGTGGGGAAAATTGGAAAAACTTAGCAAGTTTCTTAAGGTGTTCTATAGTGTGACTTGTTTGTTTTCTGGAACTAAATACCCTACAGCAAATCTGTATTTTCCTCAAGTTTTTGTGGTGGAGGATACTTTGAGAAAGGCAAAGGTTGATTCAGATAATTTCATGAAATCTATGGCAACTCAAATGATGGAAAAGTTCCAGAAGTATTGAAAAGAGTATAGTTTGATCCTTGCAATTGCTGTAATATTGGATTCTAGATACAAAATTCAGTTTGTGGAATTTTGTTATAAAAGGTTGTATGGTTACAACTTCGAAGAAATGGCTAAAGTTCGTGACATGTTGTTTTCTCTCTTTGATTTATACATTTGGATATATTGTACTTCTAAATCTGTTTCTGGTACTTCAAGTGTCTCAAACAGTGCTCATTCTCATGTTGATGACATGGTTTCTAAAGAATGCTTGGATGTTATGAAGGTAAATAACTATTTATTTTTATTGGAATACATAAAAGTTTAATGTACATTTGACATTTTGTGCTCATATTAATGTTCTATTTTTAGGAATTTGATAACTTTGAAAGTGAGGAGTTTACCACTTCTGCCCAAAAGACTCAATAACAATTGTATTTGGATGAGCCCAAAATTGACAGGAAGACAAAGTTGAATGTTCTTGATTTCTGGAAAATGAACCAATTTCAATATCCTAAACTATCAATTTTGGCACCCGAATTACTATCTATTCCAATATCCACAGTTGCATATGAGTCAGCATTTAGTGTTGGTGGTAGAGTACTTGATCAGTATCGTAGTGCTCTTAAGCCTGAAAATGTTGAGACACTAATTTGTACACGTGGCTGGATATTTGGCGAAGGTATATTTGCTCAAACTTTAATTCTTTTTTCTTGTATATGTTTCTTTTCAACATCAGCTTAATCCTTATGATTTAATTTGTAGAAAATTGTACTTTAACACCCAACTTGGAAGAATTGACTGAGGATATTAGCAAGATGGAAATAAATGCTACAAATTTCATGGAGGGCTCTAATACAGTCACTGTTGGTGGACAGAGTTGATGTGGTTGAATGAAAGATGAAGACTGATTATTATTAAGTTGGTTTTTATTTGTATTTTGTGTTGTAATTTATTCACTTCTGTAACTTGATTTGAACTTTGTTCAATTTGGAGTTCAACTAGAACTGAATATGTATTTGTATTTAATTATTTACTTTGATTGTATTTGGGGAAAGTTTCATCAAACTGTTAAAACTCTTGATTTAGTTTTAAAAACAATGAACAACTGAACAGGTTACATGGGTTGGGTCGTGTCAACCCTTTTATAAACGGGTCGTGTTCGGGTTGAGAATTTTTGATCCGTTTATTAAACGGGTCATGTTTGGGTCTGACAATTTTCGACCTCTTTAAAATCTCGAACAGACACAACCCATTGCCAGGCCTACCAGGATCCCCTCCCATTTGCCTAACTTGTTTACACAGATGGTTGGCTAGTTTTCCCCTTCCCCGGTTGCCTTTGGATTTAATGATATTTTCCATATACCCCTTGCGGGTGATTGTAGGACATGCACTATGCAGACGTTCGCAGGATGGCTTTGAGGTAAAAGGTGTGGGTACATGTATGTTTTGGTGTACAATGATAAACTAATTGAGCAGTTAGGTACATAATTACTTGGAATGAGATGCAATTATATAGCTTGTTAAAATCAAGGTAAAGAATGATTCTAAAATTTTATTGTTGGTTTCACGTTGAATATTTTTGTATTATCTAAATTGTGATTTATGGTAGAAAGAACTACATGTGGCTTGATCCCTCAGGACGGGTACGTAGGCAACCTAGGTGCAGTCGCAAGTTTAGCCGTAGGTGCATAGGCAACCTGTGAGGAGGTTTTTGCTGACTTATTTATGTTGGTAAAGGGGGTCCTGAAACCCATTGAAACTTTTCTAATTGGTGTGTGGTTCAAACCTTATGCTTGCTGAATTCTTGGGAAGTAAATTGTGTTTTCTGTGCAAGTACATAGTTGGGTTTAAAGCCATTTTTAGGAAAGACTCTACTGATTTTTCGGTACAAGTCTATTTTAGTAAATTGGGGGCAAGAAGGGTATTTTAGTAAATTGGGGCAAGAAGGGTATTTCAGTAAATTGGGTTGGCACATGCCTAGTGTCGGATAAGGAGATGGTTCGTCATGTATTCCAATAGTGAGTTTGGGGCGGGTCTTTTCACTCGTTACAACCTTATGAGATGAAACATCTAGCTCCTAAAAATAGCAAAAATGGTGCTTTTAAAGTTGTCAACAAAGCAGATGATGGGCATTCAAATAAGGATTGCAATGAAGATGAATTCAATCTTTCCACAAGATGATTCAAGAACTTTCTCAAGAATCAGAGTTGAAGGATTCAAGATTCAAAGAATAATTCAGGTGTAAATTCTAAAAATAGGAATGTTGACTATATTGATCGTGTGTCTAAATCTCACAAGTCAAATGAATCGAAAGATCCCTCAAAAGCTTGGTCAAGTTTTGAGAAAGCATGAAAATTTTACAGGAGTATTTAATAATTGCATCTACAATTCATGGGTAGAAGCGGACTTTGAGCAAAAATGGCAGAATATGTTTGAAGTTTGAGTTTGATAGAGATGAGGGGATTAAATCTTTGTTCGAAGACGGTAAGTTTTGGGTTCCCACTTACATGAGAGATACATTTTGTGCTGAAATGTTACAACTCAAAGATCTAAAAGTATCAATTCTTTCTTTGATAAATATGTGGACAAGGAGACTAATTGAAAAAGTTTGTTGATAAATATAAGGTGGCGTTAAGAGATAGAGAGGAAGCAAAAGCCCATGCATATTTTAAGACATTACACAAGAACCCTACTTCAGGTCTTCATAACCTTTTAAGAAGCAAATGTCAGTTATTTACACATGTGAAATTTTTAAGAAGTTTCGAAGAAAATGAGGAAAGTATGAAAAGTACTTTTAAAGTTCAAGATTATGAAAAGAAGCAAGATGTTGTGGTCATCTTTGATGAAAGGAAATGTGAAGTTTGTTGTGTATAGTGACTTTTTAGGCATGCAATGGTAGTGCTCAAATCTTCTGGTGTTTTTATAATTCAAATTTGATGGACGAAAGATGCAATGAATGGATACACCAACATACATATTCAAAAAAAGTTAACCCCAAAAACCAGCGTTTCACTAACTTGTTTCAAAAAGCTAATTAATTGATCTCAAAAGAGTTATGATATTGCAAATTGTGCATTGGAGGAAGCCTTGAAACAATGTGCAAGCGTAAATCAGTCCCTCAATCGCACGTCATATGATTTTCACAATGTTGATATATAATAATGTGTTGTGTGATATCAATGTGGTTGATCCAAGAGTTTCAAATACAAAAGGAGATCCCAAAAGGGTAAAGAATCAGAAATCCAATAATAAAAAATATAACAAGAAGCGAAAAAAGCTATGCTCCTATTTTATTTTATTTTAATGCACATAAGGCATATTTTGATATCAACTTCTTGATATTGGTTTGACTAAAGGAAAGATTGTGTTTTTTCTCAAAAAAAAAAAAATAAATAAAAATAAAAAAGGTTCATCTAAGCATTTAATTAACAGAAATTCTATTAACATGCAATGAAAGACTTTAAACATAATTTTAGAGCTTAGAAAACAAAACCGGTCAAATGATCTTAAAGATTCAAGTGGTTGATGTCAAAAAATCAAAAATTTACAAGAATGAAAGAGGGAGATGAAGAGGAACTCACCCTTAGGGCATAACTTGAGTCCAACCCAAGTATTAATTCCACCAAAGTTTGGTGGTATGATCCACTTTCTCCTCCCAGTTGCAAATAATCAACCTCCAATCCACACAAAGCTTGTCTCTTTGGAGAAAATGAAGCACAAGAGAAGCTAGTGGTGCTAGCAACACTCCCCTTGTGTTAGCCAACCTTGTCTTTGTCTCCTCACATTTGCAAAACAAGAACTCTAGAAATGAAAGGAGGCAAAAGATGCTTTCATAAGCAAGAAAACTCTCACTCTCTTCCTCCCTCAACGTGGCCAGTTCTACACGGTAAGTGGGCGTCTTGGGCCTCTTGATCTAAGTTAAAACCATTAGACCACTTCAGAACCCCTTTTGCAAAAGCAAAATTTCAAACCCTTTTCATTTGTTATGATTCAACGTACTTAATCAACTTTTTAATTAATTTTCTCTTTAATCAACTAATCAAATTAATTGACTTAACCGTTGATTTCTTCATCTTCTATAATTACTTAAATTATGAGCTCATCGGTGTGCGCTCTATAGGGTTCTAATTAGCGAGGTTGTGCGCAATATTTGAACTCTTTCTTTATCAACTGTGAATTTAAACTCCCCTTTAATATTTCCCTATTACAAGGACCCAGTTATGGAATATCCTCATTGCTTCCATAAATAGTGAGTGACGTCTAGCAACATGTCACAGTTACCTAAGCTAATGTATATTGTGTTTAGAGAACTCATTCAGTTTGAATTATAACACAATTCCAAGCCTTCTCTTTTATCAATGTTCTTGTTCTCGCTAATAGGATATGGAATTCATGTCAAATCCCTAATGTGATCACTCTTGGCTATATGATTCAATTTGAGCATAACCATAAACTCTGTTCTCTACTGAACTCTAACTCTGGCTGGAGATTCTAGAATCATATCTTAGAACATTTTCTCCTTTTAGTCATAGAAGGTTTCATCTAATGATTGGCTTTTAGGGCATATTCTAACATTGACTATCTATTAAATATACTTTCATCTATTTCGTAGGCATAAGCAAATCATGCACTATGTAATGATGGGATTGAAAGCTCATTGCAAAGAGTGGTACAATATATCAATTTTCGTTCAGCATTAGCTTGTTGTTATGTGCATATATGAAAATCAGAAACGATATTGTTTATTCTCCCTCTCCCTTTTACGCACTCAAATTTCAAGTGACGGAACTTCGTCATCCAGATACTAATCGATGCCATTTTTCATGCAAAGTCATCCTCTCTTCCTTCTCTATTAGTCCCTCTAAAGACCCGACCTCAATTCCCACCATATGTGGCAAATGGAAGCCAGAAAATTTCCAGAAAATTGTCCCACCACCGCATATTTTGAGGGATCTTTTGGCCTATACTGGCCTTTGTAACCAAAGCCCCCTTCTTGACTTTTGTTTATCTGTCAACAAGGAACAACTTCCTAGTTGACAACACCCTCATCAAAGCAACATTCCCACCGCTATAGGGCTCCAAAGTTCATCGGTTTCTTGAGTTTTCCGACATTGTTTTTTATTCCAATGATGGTTTCCTGCCATGCCGATATGCATTTTCATCCTCTCATCATGTTGAACATGTTAGTTTTAGTGGGTAATGCTGATTTTACTGCTTTATCATTTGATTTGGAGCACGACGGCATGCTCAGATTGGCAAGACTCTATCGTTTGACCCACAATCGGGGTACACCTAATATGGACTTTTTGACCAGAACGATTGTATTGTTGGATCAACCCCAATTTGGAATACATTGTTCCTCATACCCTCATGAGTGCATAGAAACTTACAGATTCATAATTGCATATTCGGATCTCCTAGATCGATGATCCTAGGGTTATGCTCATCCATTCAATTGTGCGATCAATGATGAATAGACCATTGGATCGCCACCAAACTTATAAGATGTATTGAGTGGATCGTTGGATGGCAGCTAACCTTTTAGGGTTTTAATTCACAATTGATTAAGAAAGAATCTAAATCTCTCACTGCAGTGCCAATTAGAACCTAATGCATCACAAAGCTTTAAAGGTGAGAGATGGAAATCAATTAGGAGATGATGAACAATGATTAATTAGTTGATATAGCTTAATTAATTAAGTAAGGCTCGCTTATTGTACTAGGCCTAAAATTATATTTGGGTTAATAGATTTGTAAAATGAGTTGTAGATAACAACTTGAGTAATGAAGCTCAAAAGGCCCAATAAGCGAGGAACAATTGGAAACTTTGAGTTTTTTTTGCTTACCACTTTGTCAAAGTTAAGATACAATTCCTTGTACCTTTCTCTGGTTTCTTCAATATCTACGTCCTCTTCATCTGAAATCATCAAATTCATCCTTGTTTTCAAGAGCAACCAAAGCAATCTCTTCCTCCTCAACCTCTGGACATATCTGACTCACTGTCACTCCAAGAATTATAAGAGGCTTTCAGGGCTTTCTTCTCCTCTTTTTGTGTAGAGATAGCGTTTGCACACTCTTTGGATTCATGTCCATACCCTGAACATGCATAACACTTCCTTTCTTTAGACTTGGGAATGAATCTTTGAGACCCATCTTTTGACGTCTTGTTTATAAAAGGTCTTGTACCTGAACCACTTCCTTTAGAATTTTGCTTCTTCAGTAGTTTTTGAAAATGACGAGTGATTAAGGCAAGTTGCTTCGGATCAATCTCATTACAATCATCATCTTCTTCTTTTATAACTTTCAATGCTAAATTCTTGTTGGCCTTCTTTACAGGACGTAACTCTGACTCATAGGTTTGCAAGGCTCCACTAAGATCAAGTATCTATATCTCTTGCCTCTTCTATGGCAGTCTTCTTGGGATGAAGTCTAACAGGCAATGATCTTAGAATTTTTTTCTACCACTTCCACTTCTAGTATAACTTTTCCCAAGCTTGCACAACTATTGACTATCCCAATAATTTTTTCATAGAATTCAACATAAGGTTCTTCCTCTCCCATTTCGAGTTTTTCAAACTGTGATATAAGTCTTTGCAGCTTCCAATTTTCTGACCTTATTATTCCCCTCATGAACAATCATAAGGTTATTCCATGCTTCCTTTGATGTGTTGCAATTTCTGATATATGCAAACTGTTCAGAAAGACACAGCAGCAAATATGGCATGTATGCCATTCTGATTATAAACACTCATAGCCTTTTCTTCAACAGTCCATTCTAGCTTAGGCTTGGGAATTTGAAATTCACTAACCACAACATCTTTCTCTTCTACACCATCTTTTGTCTCAATCTTCCGTTTCTCAATAGTTCTCTCAGTCTTGGTAGGTGCAACATATCCTTCCAAAACCAGATCCCAAACATCATCTCCTTGTGCCCAGATATAGGCCTGGATCCTAGCTTTCCATTCTCCATAGTTTTCACCATTGAACTGAGGAGGATGCGAAGAAGACCCATAATGTCGTTCCATCCTGAGTAACCCCTAGGATCTCTCTAAAATCTTAGAGACCAGCTCTGGTACCAATTGAAATCGTGCCTCAAGTAGAGTAAATAGATAATCATAATATGATTGGACAAGGAATTCAATCCCAAATCTAACTAATAAAATCTTGCAGTAGAAGTAAATTAACACAAGGATTTTTGTACCCAATGGTACGAGGAAAAAACCCAACTGGGAAAAACCTCTAGAAATCCACTAAGAATGGACTATTACAAGACTCAAGAAGATAAACTCTAAACAAGAATCTATCCAGTACTTTTGTCTTGCCCTACTCAGTCCTTGCTTGAACTCTCTCGAATCGATGATCCTCACGAACAAGCATGCCAACACACAGCTTCCATTGCACATAGCTTCCAATATGGAATATGAAATATGAAGATGCAAACTAGAAATAAAAAGCTTTACAAAGTTGCTTTATCATTCTAATTTTTCATGAACTCACCTTTGCTTCTCTCAATATAAATCTCTCAAATCAATTTTTGCAGAAGTAAGTAACAAAGGTCTTCAAGCTTTGTTTTATATCAAGAGAAATCATGTTCCCAAAAAGAGTAGGAAAAAGTAGAATTGGTTTTAACAAGAAAAAGAGGACAACAATTTTTCTATTTGATTTCATTATGAATTTCATTCCTAATAAAACTAAATGACAAAAATATAGTTTTCCTAATATGGTATGCAAATGCAAATTACCTTGTAGACATAGTCAACCCTTGATTTGCTCAATCTGGATAAGTTTTGTGGCCCAAGTTAATTTGCCTAAAAACTAGGCCTAAATCTACACAACGAGGACGCAATTACAAGTCTAGGAAATTAAGCCAATTCCTAAGTAAATTCACATTTACAGAAACTAGAGACCAAGCAGGTTAGAAACCAAAGTCCGGAGGTCGCCAAAATTTAACAAAATAGTCACAAACCTATGTTACAAAGAACTTTCCACTCCGAGACCTCCAAAAGGCTGCCCACAAAAACTATACAAATCCACCATACCAAAATCAGCCTATTAGGTTTACACTATCTATTTAGTCAAATATTCATCATCAGAACTAATATCTATAATTTCAACGGGAGGGATAACATGCTCAGGGTTTCTTGGGAAGGAGGAGCTTCCAGCGGCTATAAGAAGGGGCCATCTTCTACCCAAAAGGAAACCACATCTAGAGAGCAAGCTTCCCCTATCATCCCTGAAACCTCTGCAATTTCGAGTTCCATTCCTCCATCTATTCCCATTTTTTCTTCTGGCAAGCTGTTTTAGAGCTTGAAAGAGTCTCCATCGAGCTGTCAGAAATTACTTAAGCCACCCATCATTCTTTCCCCATATTGTTCCCTCTTCAGCAAACCTTCTTAGAATCCCTTCCCTTTTTCCTTAGAACCCTTGTTTCTCATAGGAACTCAAAGCTCCCTCTTTTAAGTGCTAAACTCATAACTACTTTGCTTCCATGCCACAAGCTTCTCATGCCAAGCTAAAAGTCTATCCATAAGCAATTGTTATTTTTGTTGGTGAAGATAACCAGGGTGTTTCCTAAGGTTCCATTTCCCTTTAGAAACATTCTTGATGCCTGGTTCTTGAACTTCGAACATAAGGGGCAATTGCACACATTTGGCTCTTTGCAGCAGCCCAGCCCAATCTGGAGCTGCTGGAACAAAAACCCAAGATGGGCCAGACCATGTTGACTCGGAATCAAGGCAAAATGCCTCCTCTAGAGAGGAAGAACGTGCAAGTGACGGAGCTTTCACCCTCTCAGATCTCATTGCTGCCATCCATGCCATGGGAGAAACTCAGAGGGAGATGGCAGACACAATCAAAGAATTGAAAAGCTCAGTCTCCAAGCCAAATGAAGAAAACGAGAGACCCCCACAAGAGGAGTCTCCTGCGCCTGGAAAAGGGTCTGAACAAAAGGGACCATCTTTTGTCACCCAAGAAGATGTCATCACTTGATCAGTTCATAATTATATATCATTTTGTACCTTTCTAGCTTATGATTTAGTTATGTTTTTTACTTAAACTTGTGCTTTTAACCTCCTTTGTGTTTGTCATTCACTTCATTGAGCTCTAGGTACCACTTGAGGCATTTGAAGTAAAATGGTGAAAACAGTGTGTAAAATCTAAGACTGAGTTACAAATTCATTTCGGACTTATCTTTTTCATCTGAGCTTGGATTTGGCCAAATCACTTGTGGTTGGAAAGAGGAGATTCTGAACTGCAAGATGGACTGCTCAAACATACCAATTGATGAAGCCAAGTCCAATCCGTGAGCCCATCAAATTGCACACCATGCTCAAGTTTACAGCTGCCAGCTGTTTTCCAGCAACCAAAAGAAAACTCATGTGAAGAAAGCTGGAGGTGCAGCAGCAAAAGAAGTATGGGATGAAAGTGATTCCAACCACACTAACATAGACAAGATGAAGTGAGAGTTATGGGTTGTATTAAAGGAGGAATGGTGGTGCTGGAATTCTTCATGATGTTCCTCCCTCTTAGCCCTATAAATAGAGAAGTCCACAACCCCAAACACCATCAACCCCCACACAATTCACTCCAGCCATCCTCCACACTTCCATCATTCCATCAACACATCCAGAAATCATCCCCAAACATTCCCATTACCCTAAACACTCCAGAAATCAACCCGATCCTGTAAACTGCCCCAAATCACCAAAATAGCTCCAGAAAGCCTCCCTTCCATTTCCCTACGAATTTCCCCTTTCTCAGCCATCATCACTCACCTAAATTCATCCCAAATCACCTACTAGCTGTCATACATCATCCTAGACGTGGGGAAGTGTTGGATATTTGGCTCACATTTAGTATGCAAGTGAAGGAGTGAGCGACCGGTCGCAAGGTTTGGGCGACCGGTCGTTTTACACAGATTCGAAGACAGGAGAAATCGCAGGTAAGCGACCGGTCGCAGGTATCCCGACCGGTCGCAATGTATCCATAAGGTATCCGCGACCGGTCGCAATGTATCCCCGCGACCGGTCGCCAGCGCGCTGTGCCTGTCTGGTTTCCTACGCGTTTTCAAGTCCTCCTTGGTGTGCTACCACTTTCCACCGACTTGCAAGGATTTTATGGATCACTTCTGAGGTAATAGAAGGTGGCAAGCAGCTGGAAAGTTTGGGAGAACACTTTGGCAAATTGGTGACTTGCTTCAATAAGTTTTACTCTCTTAGTTCAAGAGAAAGCTGGCTGCAAGCAGCCATTGTATACTTGCTTTGTGGGCTGCCTAACTAGTTGTCTAAAGTTGGATAACTAAAGCAAGAACGTGCAGAACATAATGATGCCTTATCTTGGAGTCCAAAGGCTTGTATAAAAGGGAAGAGGAAGCAAGACAACAATAGAGAGGTTAAGTGCATAAGTTTATGCAAAGTAGAGAGAGTTGAAAAGAAGCTGGAAACTAGTAAGTTCAGAAAATACTAAGGGGGGAGCAAGAGAGTTCTCTAAGTGTATCAAGTTGTTGAGCAAGGGTGAGAGAGAAACAAATTATGAGGGTAGTGTTCTAAGGGGGTTTCCTTCTTTGTAAACCAAAGTTGTAACCTATCTTCATTAGTGAAAGTTCTCAAGGAGATCACCAAAGAGGAAGTAGGCAATTTGCTGAACCTCTATAAACACTTGTGTCATTTCTGTTTTTGGTTAAATTTCTGTGTGTGTGTGTAAGACTCATCCATCATTGAGTTTGTTACAAAGTCCATCAACAACAAGGTCTTAAGGGGAAGTGAGTTAGTATTAATTCACAACAGGAAGCTCTTGGAGAAGCATTCGATGTGGAGAAGCACTTGAAGAAGTCTTGTGGTAGAACTTCAAAAAAGGGGTTTTTCTACTCTTATTGCATTCCTTATGTTTTCTCATTTCTATCTAAGTTTCCTTTCCATTATGAGCAGCTAATTTCATAACTAGGGCTTTGATGTAACCTAACATGAATATTCTGGGTTTATAAGTTTGAAGTTTGGAGTTTCAAGTTTGATTCATGATTCATGTTCTTATTCATTATGCTTATCAGTTAATATGCTTGTTTGAATGATTGATCACCATTAGAACTTGTATGTTAGCTATCTTGGTTTGAATCAAGAGTAGACACCATGCTTTGATTCAAATTGATCTATGAATAGGAAGAGTATGTATGGACATTCGACAACAAGGATTAGATACATGCTTGGTTGTTTAAATTGTTCTTCTATGTTTAATGGGTTCCTAATGCTTAATTTTAGGTTAGACAACAAATGATCAAATTAGGGAATTAGGAACACAAGGTTAGAACCAGACACCATGGCCTAATCATACTTTAGCTAGAATCAATCTTTGAATATGAATTAGACTTGTTACTTGACTTCTTATAACCCAGGATGGAATTGTTATGGTGATTCAAATGCCCTAGTCTCCAAATATGTTTTTCAACCCTCAAAACCACTTTTTGTTACACTTGTTTACTTGTTTTCGTTTACAATTTCAGTTTGCCCATTTCCTTTCACAATCACAATCACCCTCACTTTAAATTCTGTTTTATACTTAACTCTCTAGTTTCTAGAATTCGGTAATCTAAGTACATAACTAATTTTAACTTCTTAGTCCTCGTGGGTACGACCTCATACTTGTCTTGCTATACTACTAATTGCCCCGTACAATTGCGAGTTAACATAATATTAACAACATCACAATGCTGGAAAAGGAACTAAGTCAAAGACAGGAGGATTGGAAGTATATTCCTCAACCACCATATCCATCAAGCTAACTCCAGGAGCCGTAAAGGCTATGAGGCACCAAGCTTTGTTCTCTTCGATGGGAGGAAGGGAAGCTCGAAGGAGCATGTCAACCGTTTCATTGATGCTTTAGGACCACATGCTGGTGATTATAATCTTCGACTCCAAGAGCTCTCAAAAAGTCTTACCTGATCGTGCTTATACATCGTACACAACGTTGACACTAGGCTCTGTCCGCTCTTGGAAAGATTTGGCAAGCAAGTTCTGTAAGAAATACTTCCAGCATGAGGAAAGTGTTACTACTACTCAACTCAACAACACCCGCCAGAAAACATGGGGAGGATCCCGTGGACTTCATGCGCAGGTTCGAGGACCTGGCACTAGATTGTTATGATGAGAAGGATGAACAGGCACTTGTCGAGATTTGCATCAGCAACATTGTGGCAGATTACAGAGTTTATTTGGAGAATATTGGCATCATCCTATTTTCTCGGCTGTTGGAAGCAGGAAGAAAGACAAGCATGTTTGTCAAGCCAACTGGACAGAGGACTTGGAGGAATGAGAAGAAGGAGGCGCATCAAACATTGGCTGTGGATGACAAATCATCCGGTGACTACAACTCACACAAACGAAAGGATAGGGAGACATATATGCCGTTACCATGCAAAGACGAAGAATTCCACGCCATCCTCGATACAATGATTGCTGACGGCGCAATCAACCCTCTTAGACCCTACAAAGTCCCTACTAGAGAAGAGAAGAATGATCCTAGGTACTGCCATTATCATTAGTTTGTAGGACATCTGACCACTGCTTCACAAACTCTAAGAAGGATCTTACATGCAAAAATACATGAAGGAGTCCTCGAGCTTCCCTCTAGGAAGCAAGTCATTGATGAGGACCCCTTGCCGAAACAAAAGGGAAAGGAGACAGCCTCCATCATCACATGCTCCGATGACTTACTCGACGACGACGAGTTGTGCCACCCCTGGACGAATGACCCGAAGCTACCGAAAGCTATTTGGGAATCTTGTGGAAATATGGAGAGGGCCTATTGGTGCAAATATTCAAAATTGTCAAGTTACAACACCCCATGGCCACTTGCTGACGGATGGGTTGATGGTTCAGGTGAAGTGTTCACATTAAACATGCCGGAAGAATGCTACTTGGGGGCTTCGTTTGTACAGCATGAAACAGCTGCTGTAACATTTCACAACCTTACGGAATCTGAAACAAGTGTGATGGAGCGCTACTTAGGTATGAAGCAAGGACCTACAGCCTCACAAGTCATCCAGAGGAATCCAAAATTTAAGTCACTCTTTGACCAACTTGGCTTCGGACCATAAGCAAGGGAAGCAGTTGCTGTAGCTCTCATGAACATTTTTGCAGAGTCTAATCCTTGTTGCTTCACTGCCCAACCACAAAGATCGTTCTTGGAAAATGGCAATGCTATTGTCTTCATGGATGAAGACATGGATGTCCCATATCTGGATCAATGATGTGTTTATAAGGAGAGCTTTGGTGGACACATGCTCTTCTGTCAACATATTGCCTCTGCCCGTGCTTTAGCAGCTGGCATCCCACTATCCATAGTTTTACAGTCCCAAAAAAGCATCAGCGGATTTGGGAATAAAAGCGAGGTTACCATTGGCTACATACAAATAAACTTGAAAGCAGGGCCAATTAGGTCGCTTACCAAGTTCTACGTGGTAGATGTGGATGTAGTTTATCATGCTTTACTTGGGAGGACGTGGCTCAACAAGCACAAACTCGTGGTTTCTGCTTACCACCAATGCGTGAAGGGGAGGATTGGGCTGAGACCAATTCGCATACCAGGGAATCAAGCGCCTTTCAACCAAAACGAAGCCCATTATTCAGAGGCGGAATTCTACACCGAATGCAGAGGTGCTGGAAGCAGCCCATCCAAGGATTTTGGAACGAAGTTCGTGATATTAGCAACGAGGAACTTATAACAATTGTTGATCGAGAGAGGAAGAGACACTCGGAGGTCAATAATCATGCTTACGATCCACCCCAATGCTCAAAGGTGACGCTGCCAGGCCGGACGTACGGTATATCGTTTATGATGGGTTTGGGTGCTCAATCGTATTCTACGAGAAAGCCCTGAGTACGGAGAAGAGGTGATGCAAGCGGACAGCCACAAAGGTTTAGATGACAAAGCACCCATGCCTTGCGCTTTCCAGGAACCTATGGTAGCACCAAGGCACATGCAAGATGGTTCAACTACAGTTGTTGAGCAGCTGGAAACGATCAATTTGAGTGATGACCCCTCTGTCCAAAAGCCCATCTTCATCAAGCGTGCACCTAACAAGCTAAGAGAAGAAAGCTGTGACTTCTCTCTCTTAAAGGAATTCTGAGATGTGTTCGCTTGGAGCTACGAGGAAATGCCCAGTTTGGATCCAAACTTAGTAAGTCATACCTTGAATATTGAGCTTGGTACAAAACCTGTTGTGTAGCAAAGAAGGAACTTCCACCCGGAAGTCGAGAAGCAAATCAAGGTGGAAATCGAAAAGCTTTTAGCTGCTAGGTTTATTAAGCCAATCAAGCACCCGACTTGGCTAGCTAATATTATCCCAGTGAAAAAGAAGACCAGTGTGATTAGCATATGCATGGATTACCGAGACCTCAACAAAGCTTGTCCAAAAGGATGAATTCCCACTGCCAAACATGGATATTTTGATAGACTCGACCTCAGGGCAAGGCTTGCTGTCATTCATGGATGGATTTAGTGGCTACAATCAAATAAAGATGTCTCCCAAGGATGTTGAGAAGACAACATTTCGAACGCCATATGGGAATTTCTACTACACGATCATGCTGTTTGGTCTTAAAAATGTCGGAGCCACTTACCAAAGGGCTATGACAGCTGTGAAGGAGGTGGAAGACTATGTGGATGACCATGTGGTAAAGTCAAAAACTAGAGAAGGCCATCAAGAGGTGCTAAGGAAGGTGCTGGAAAGATGTCGGTTGTACGGATTGAAGATGAACCCAAAAAATGCGCGTTCGGGGTTTCATCCGGTAAATTCTTGGGGTTCCAAGTGCACCAACGTGGCATAGATGTGGATCCTGAAAAAACCAGAGCCATAAACTCTCTTGTGCAGCCTAGAAATCCAAAGGAATTGAAAAGTTTCATGGGAAGATTATCATACATTCGACACATCATCCCAGGCCTTGCTGCCACAATGAGTATTTTTACTCCTTTACTCAAGAAGGGCAAGCGGTTTGTGTGGAGCAAGGAGTGCCAAGAGGCCTATCAGCAAGTGCAACAATTAATCACCAAGCTGCCCACCATGAGGGCACCCATTCCGGGACTTCCACTCAAGCTTTATTTGGTTGCAATGAATGCCGCAGTTGAAGCTATGCTTGCTCAAGATGACCGTGACGGGAAGGAAAACCAATTTATTATGTGAATAGGCAGTTAAGAGGAGCTGAAATGAGATACCTGAACACTGAGCTCTTATGCCTTGCTCTAGTCTATGCCGCACAACGACTACGACATTACTTCCTTGCTCACAAGCTGTAGCTCATAGTAAAGTCCGACCCCGTAAGATACTTGCTCACGAGGCCGGTGTTGTCGGGACTTCTTGCGCGTTGGCTGCTGCAGGTATCGGAGTTTCATATCACATGCACAACTCCTAAAGCCATCAAGGGGCAAGCTATGATTGACATGCTAGCTCTATTTCTCGAAGTAGATGAGTCCACCCTCTCCAAAGAAGTTCTGGGAGAGCTGCTAGAAATGGTGGCCATTGTTATAGAGGAAGAACCATGGACTCTCTACTTTGACGGTTCTTCTACATCGAATGGTGGAGGAGTAGGTGTTGTGCTCATTAACCTCGAGGGGCAAGCCAAGACCCTCTCATTCAAGCTGAATTTCCCATGCACGAATCATGTGGCGGAGTATGAAGCATTCATTATGGGGTTGTCTACTGAGAAGGAAATAGGCATAGAAAAGATTAAAATTATTGGTGATTAAAATTTGGTGCTAAGTCAATTACAAGGAAGTTTTGCTGTAAATGAGTCAACATTAGCACCATATCGAACAGCGCTGAAAAGCTTGTCAATTCTTTCAAGCAGGTCGTGCTAAAACATATTTCAGGAGTCACTAATAGATATGCTGATGCTTTGGCTACATTGGGGTCAAAGCTCCCATTTGTCCAAGAGCAGCCCAACATTACCGTGATAAAAAGGGATGGTTCGCAGTTGAAGCAACGGCTCAGGAGGCGCCGCTAGAAGAAAACGATTGGAGAAAGTCCTTGAAAGAGAAGTTGAGTGAGAGAGGCGACATCAAAGACTTGAAGGACTATGCGGTTATGTTCAGGGAGCTTCAGATGCCTACCAGGAGGTATTTTGACTCGCTGCATAGGAATGACAGAAGCAAGGAGGATGCTCCAAGAGGTACATGAAGCCACTTGCAATTTGGAGCCGGTGATCAGCTTATATCGACGCCTGCAACGCAAAGGTTATTATTGGCCAGAGATGAAGAAACAAGCAGCTGAATTTCAAGCCAATGTCCAAGTGTGCAACAATATCCTCCACCGAAGAATCTTTCACCATTTCATTTGCGGAAGATTGGAGGGCACTGTATTTAGCATTCTTCATTGAGGGAATTCTACCAAGCAGCACTAAGCATGCTCACAAGCTCAAAAAGACACTGAAAAGAGATACTTCATAGATGGGTCCACTCTCTATCATAAAGGGTTTAATGGTGAGCCATTGAAATGCTTAAGAGAATCGGGAGCGCAGGAAGTGATGCAGGAAATTCATGCTGGAGAATGTGGTGAGCACCAAGGGATGGAGAGGCTCCACCGACAGCTGCTGAATGTTGGGTACTATTGGCCTACCATGAAGAATGACACATACAACTTTGTGAAGAAGTGCCACACATGCCAAATCCATGCCAATTTAAGCCACAAAACCCCCACATTGTTACAGGACATGCACACTCCTTGGCCTTTTCATACTTGGGGGCTTGACTTGATCGGGAATATCCATCCACCTTCCGACGGCTTCATATGGATCCTCACAGCCATGGAGTACTTCACAAAGTGGGTCGAAGCAGTGCCTCTTCGAAAGGCTACGGGGGCTGCTGTCTCAAATTTCATTCGTGAATATATTGTGTGCAGATTTGGGATTCCATACAAGATCGTCACTGGCAATGTCACACCTTTTGTTAACAAGCAAGTAAGCTCAACACTTAATGGCTATGGTATCAAGCATCGTCGCTCCACGCCTTATTACCCACAAGGAAATGGCCAAGCGGAGGCTACAAACAAGACTTTGTTGAGAAATCTAAGCAAGATGGTATATGAGTATGAAGGGGGTTGGAGTGTCCATCTGCCGATGCTTTATGGGCTTATCGTACCTCTCCGAGAAGTGCCACAGGCTTCTCACCTTATTTGCTTGTGTATGGGTCCGACGCCATCTCACCTGTTGAGATTACCATCCCCACTGCCAGAGTATCAGCTGTTAATGACCTCAAATGGGACAAAGTCATGTTCGGATTGGCGCTTGCTGGACATTGAAGCCTTGGACGAAAAAAGAGCAGAAGCTGAAAGAAGAACAGTAATTTAACACAAAACTTTTGCCCAAGCTTACAATAGGACATCCAAGCCTCAAGCCTTCAAGCAAGGAGACCTCGTGCTAAAAGTTGTCGAGCATGTAAGGAGGCAAGTATCGGGACCTTCCAAGTTTGCCCTGCAATGGGAAGGACCGTTTGCAATCAAAGAAGTGTAGAGCGGTGGCTATTATTGCTTGGTCTCTATCAAAGAAGGAACGTTGAGAGATCCCATCAACGGAAAGGGGCTCAAGCCTTACTACTGCTAAGTTAACCTGATGTTCCGCACTTTGGTTATTGTATTTCTTTTCATTTTGGATATGAACTCCTTCCGTGTTGTCACTCGATGTTTTGGAAAACCTTTGTATGATGCACCACTATGGTAGCATGGGCTTTGCCATGAAAGTGAAGGAGTATTTTGAAAAAAAGAAGAATGAAAATTTGTCTCTGGATTGTTACTATATATATATATGTATGTACATATATATAATTATAAAAAAAAAACAACAACGCCACTTAGCAATAAGCATGCCAAGCAAAGTCACTTGGATGGGGTCTCGGAATATTAACAAGCATCATGCCTAAGCAAAGTAGAATGGGGTATACAAAGTCAAGCTATCACAAAAAGAATATGCAGTGTGTATAATGAGGCGCTGGAATAATGAAGCCATTATCTCTTATCGACAAGCAGTTCGGAATGACCAAAGAACTTTACAACGTCTGGGAAGTGTACAAAAGCTTTTTTTTTTTTAAAATAAAAAATAAAAAATCATGCACATGTTGGTCTGGCCCTTCCAAGCCATCACAAGAAAGTGCATTTCAGGCCAAGTGATTAGGACAAGCCTTGCAAAAAAAAAAAAAAGCAGTAAAGATTTTTGAGGTCCTGTTGAAATTTTGGCAGCACATACCCTATTTTTAAGGCTATCCAACTTGTCAGAAAATTTCAAGCAGTCTACAAGAACGAATTCTGGCAACCGAGCAATATATATAAGACATGTGGGATTACAACTTGCCACAAGCATTCAGAAATTAATACAAGTTTCGACGTTTAGGACTACATCATGAAGTCATAATGACATAGTCATTGGAGTAGCAAAAAATAGATAGATACACAGCCACAGAAAAAAAATAAAAATAAAGCTACACATGCTACAGGATTAGTACATCCTATGGTCTTGAGAGTGATGGAAACTATACGCCAAGCCAATTGACCCCAAGCCAAAGGAAACAACCTGCAAAGTAGAAGGAGAGTATGTTTCAAGACTAGGTGATTCCGGAAAGAAACAGTATGATAAAATAAAAGGAAATAAAGAACTAAGTACCTTGAGGCTATGGGGAATGCCCAAACAGAACGGAGGAAGTAATAGGAGATGATCTGGCTGCTGCTTGCGTCACGCATTCAGCATTGTCGGCATAAACACCTTTAGTAAGAAGAAGGGCATGCAATTCCCGGCGCTGGCTTTCCAATTCTCGCTGTCTAATGTTCAAGGTGTCGGCTGCAGCTTTACCTCGTCGCAACCAAGCGATAGTTTCATGCTATGGTTGGCCCGTGCTCCAAACATGGCATGTGTGATAAGTATATTATTTCCTATATTTTTATACCTCTTTTATTTGGTTTTTGTAGGGAAAGTTAATTAAAAAGAGCATTATTACCTTACTTTCCTTATTTTTAGTGATTCTGCGCTCTTGGAAGGATTTCAACTAAAAATTGACTTTTCAAATGAATTTCGCGCAAGGCCAATTGGAGAAGAAATCTAAGACATTGAAGATCATTGTGTCAAAGTTTCATTATTTCCTACCAAGGAAATGCTCTAGACTTGCAAGTCAAGACAGCCCAAGTTGAAATCCCGTTAGAACTGCACTGCTGTGGAAGATTGAAGATTTGAAGACCTTTATGATTTTTCCTAGTGGCGTGAAATATATGCTTGGAAAGCTTAGAGATAAAGCTACGTTTCTAATATTTTTTCAGAATTTTCTAGGAAGTGAAACAAAAACGTGCGTGCAAGTTGGCTGACGTGTTTCCAAGTCAAAGAAGGATTCTTTCCTAGTGTGTTTCCTTAATTGTTTGGTATTTTCTTTTTCTTTAGGAGAGTTTTTCCAGACCTTTTAAGAGTAGGGTTTAGTTGTTTTACACTATATAAGGTCACCCTAAGTATCTCTTCAGGGGATCATCTTCCCATATACAACTTTCATACACCAACAATTATATCAGAGTGAGAGCCAAGAGTTTGCTGTCCCAGTGCTTTTGTAGCTTACGAAGGTGTTGCTGGAGAATCCAGAGATTAAATCCATATGCCAAATCAGTTTTGTAACAACAATTCTCTGGTTTATCTTTTCTTTTGTCTTGAACTAATTTTCCTTGCTAGGGCTACGTTGTAGCCTAACCATGAATAGTTAATTTTTGTAGTTCTACTAATTTCTTATTACTATTCCATGTTGAGTATTTGTTACTGTTCTTAATGCTTTGAATATCTGGCCAATATTTAATTGATTTGATGATCCAAGCAGAGACCGAGAGGAGTTGTTTGATGTTTGCTTCTCGTAACAAATACCATGTCTTGAATGAGTGCCCGAGAGGGACTAACATGACTCATGCAGTTTTCTTGCAGGTTCTCATAGAACTTAATGGGTTCTTGATTTTCTATATCTGTTGCTCTAGAGAGAATGAGTTGTTAATGAAGAATACTTTTGGTTGAGCCCGAGAGGGGATATTGAATGAATTAGGAGAAACCAACTGTCAACATGGATAGTAATTAGGGTTAATTGGCTATAAGAATTAAGTGGAATTGGTTATGGTGGAATCGGATGCTCTAGTGTCTATTCAAACTTGATTTTCCATCGTTAATTAAATTGTAATTCTTCATAATTGTTTTAGTTTACTTAAATCAATCAAAATCTTCTTAATCAATTGTTCAGATAAACTTTTGAATTAATCATAATTGGTAGTTAATAGGAAATTACAGTCTTCGTGGAAACGACACTCTACTTATTTCTATATTACTTATACGAATTGTGCGCTTGCAATAATTTCACAACAATGTGCTAGGTTTCTCACCAAGTTGAGGAGGAAATCCACGTGAAATCCCAGAGTTATGGCCTCACAAATCTCGTCCCGCCAACAAAGCAGCTTATGATCAGTGATATCTAGGAGCTACATGGTGTCTATCCTGTGAAGTACCAAGATAAGAGCTCGGAAGGTAGCGCTCCTCGAGAAAGAAGATGTGATCCCAGGAATCTCCATGAAGCCTCCGTACTTGTCCATGAATCTCCTCAAGACTTCAACTGTTTCCGGATACACAAAGGCACTTTGGAATGTTGCATAACCATCGAATCTATGGCAAAGCGGAAGAAGCTCATCAATAGATCGGAGGATCTTGGAACCACCATCGAAGAAGGCTTTGAATGCCATGAAAAAATTTTCCCAATCCTACCAAGACATGCTTTTCTCCGATAAATGCTCCATGAGGGTACTCTTGGTGGAAGCATCACGAACCTGATGGCTCTCACCAGTGATTTCACCACAGGGCGGTGCTGTTAGAAGGTTCAGAGCGGGTGCCGACAGTTGTGTTGGATGCTCTAGGAAGAGGAGAAGTAGGAAGTGGTGCTGCTGGAAGGTGCATGGTAGTGCCGGCAGCTGTGTCTGGATGCTCTAGGAAGAGGAGAAGTAGGAGGCAGGACACTGCTAGAAGGTGCAGGGTAGCATCAACTGCTGCATCAATTAGAGGAGTAGAAAGTGTATCCTCTGCATCTTGTGGAGCACTCTCAATCTAAGAAAGGAGGGGAAAATAAATCAGGATGATAGATGGCACGAGATGAGGCAAAATCAGAGGATAGAAGATGACCAAAAAAAAAAAACAAACAATGGATACCTTGTTGGCAACTTGCGCGGTGTCGGTAATAGCAGCAAAAAGACTAGGGCCGGCCTTTGGCGAATGGTCAGCCATATTCTGAATGGTGGAAACGACCTCCAGAAGAAAGTTGGAGCATGAATTGTGAATCAGAATAAGCAGCATACAATTCATACACACAAGTAAAATGAGCAGGGAAAGTATCAAATACCGATTTAGCATGTTGCTCATGATCGCTAGCATGTTCGGAAGGCATGTCTGAGCCATCCCGCTCTTTCGGACGAGTGTTAGGACACGTATATGTGTTTGTGCCTAATAAATCACGGTCGTGAACTGGCCGAAGGAGCCCCCTTTCTGGGCCCTAGTACTTCCTCGAGAAACTAAAAGAAAAATGCTAAGGCATGATCATCTCGTCCTCGAAATCGTAAGCCGAGGACGAGGCCGAGCAAAGTCACGGCCAGATGCATTAAAGTCAAATCATCACGTGATGGCAGGGTCCCTTACTTCATTTAATGAAGTAGTGCCTATTTATTGCAGCAAACCCACTGGCCACAACTAAGCATTTAATGCACAAGAGAAGGTGGGAAGTGACTGAAGTCAGGATTTGGCAACAGAAAAAAGAGAGTGATTAGACGTGGACATTCTCACAAGAATTCTTGCAGTTTGAGAGATTAGGTCACCAGCTATCAGAACAATAAATGCGTCTCCACGGCCGAAGTGCAGAACCCACGATCAGGGCGCGGCTGAGATTCACCAGGATTTATGGGGTCACACCACCATGCTTCAAGATCCCAAATGTCGATTGGACTGTCCACTTGCTCTCAGCAGGCTACCACCATGCTTCACGATCCCAAATGTCGATTGGACTCTCCACTTGCTCTGATGAGGCTCCACCATGCAGATTTTCAGCCTCGATTTCTCATCCAAGGGCTCTTCCTATAAAAACAAAGCTCAAGCTACATTCAAAGGGTTCAAACACCAAACCAAAGCCTCCCAAGGAGCAACTTATATTTTCCTGTAATGCACTTTCAATATCTTTACTTGCTTTCCTAGGAGTAACGTTAGACTGTAAGGAAAATCCATTCATCAATATATCATACGACCCTTGATTTCAAGGCACCGGAGCATCATCCATGATTATTCGCTCATTCACCCCATATATCATACGACCGTCGCTCC
The DNA here is from genome assembly GCA_018703695.1 of Prunus fruticosa. Classification (NCBI taxonomy): domain Eukaryota; kingdom Viridiplantae; phylum Streptophyta; class Magnoliopsida; order Rosales; family Rosaceae; genus Prunus; species Prunus fruticosa. The sequence continues at coordinate 32,973,162 of CM031918.1, forward strand.
CTGAGCAGCGCGCAGGAGCACAGCCCAAAACCCACCAACACCATCGCTAAACGGCCTTGTAGCTCAGGCCGTGAACCTAACAGCCGAGATTAGTTCCTCTCTCAGCTACAATCGTTTGGTTAGAAGACGAGTCCAACAGGCGCACCCTCGGCCCGACAACCCAGGCCGTGATATTTGCGAGGTAAACACTTTTGGCACGCCCAGTGGGACTTGTCTTTGTCAAAACTTATGGTGGAGACTAGGGCGTAGGCAAAGCTCAAAAACAAAGCAGTTCGAAATGACTTCTGAGACTCCTGAGTCCACCTCACCAATCACCACCGAGACCGAGCATACGGTCGGGATCTCGGACAGCGTTCCAGGACGACGGATCGTACGGCTGAGTCCATGCAGGAACGGGCGGTAGTGGAGGAGCTAATGTCCAGCAGGCCTCCAGGATAGAAACATCCTTCATGGCCGCAATGGACAGATTCTCCTCAGTGCTGCGAACGCTTTTCCAGGAGAGGATGCCAGCAACCTCGCCTGCGACACCTCCCAGAGCCGGGCAGAGGAGCCAGGAGCGCGAGAATCGAGCCTTACGGCGAAGCAGCAGCCTCGGCATCTCGGCCCACACCCAAGCATCAGGCTGCGACCAGCATTCTCCGCCGCGACGACAGCTGGGGGCAGCCTCAACCCACATGGGCGAACCTCGGACCAACCTACTCGGCAGAGACGGCGAGCGGACCGCTCCATGTTTTGGCCGTATCACCAGGGCACGGCAGCCTCGCGCATCCTGCGATCCATCCACTCGGCCCAGTGCACATTGCGGCCATCCACACCCATCCAGCAAAAACAGCATGCGGCCCACTCCGCGCTTTAGCCAAAGCATTAGGGCGGGGTAGCCCTGCATTGTCTACGGTCCAAAATCTCGGCCCAACCCATCCTGCGGCCTACCAGACGCAGTCCGGCCAGAGCAACATGACCGAAGCATCACCACAATAATGCGATCAGAGAGGCTCAACCGCTGCACTACCAGGACAAACACGCGATCCGGCCATTCCGACGACAACACAAACGCCCCTAGGCTCCCATTATGATACGATCCAGCAGAGCTAGGCGGCCATACCTCGAAGGCCACCGGACCAAACGAGACTCGGTCAAATTCACGGCTTTCCTCTAATACCACTCGACTCGGTCAGACCTGTCGAGCCCTTTACTCAGAGGACCCAGCACATAAAGCCGCGAAACGATGACCAACAGGAGATGCCCCCTCGAGGGTTTCAGGTCAAAGATACACGGCGTATGACCGGGGGCACCAGGGTGCACAAAGCCGTACCTATCAAGGAAACCTAGAGTTTGGCACAACTTATTTCCTAAGGCTTTTTGGGCTCGCCGCGCATCAAAAAGCTTGGCCATGGAGACATCTCTTTGTGTCTCGGCCAACGGCCATGACATTAATAAACTGTTAAAGCTGAGGGTTCCATTTCTTTAGGATATCAAGCGACATAGCCGAGAGAAGGATTACTCGCAAATGATGCTCGCGTTCAGAGAATTCAGAACAGTTGAAACTCGACGCCTACAACTCGGTGCTAGCTCAAAAGAAAATGGCGCCGAGGACCTACGACAAAAAAGTCAAAAAGAAGAAAAGGGGGAGGTAGGCGAGCAAGTTAAACAAACGGTACGGTCAATATAAAGCGAAAGACACGCTTTCGGTCATTCAGAAAATTAGAACGGCCAGTTAGGCCGAAATAATATATATATGCACATATTTGTGTACGGTACAAAAAGATAGGAAATATATACGTAGATAAAATAAAATGTATGCTTGTGGTTAAGTATTACATCCCGAAAGAGAAGGGAAAATATATAGTTAAAACAACCGCTCATTGCCCGCCCAGACCCCTTCGCTGAACATCCTCCAGGTCAGGGCAGGTGATCCTTCTCCAGGCGATATCCTCGCGTCGATGTCTGACTGCCATCTCGCTCGGCCAGGGCCTTCTTCGTCTCGATCGCTGCTTTAAGGATTTTCTTGGCCGAGGACTTCAGCTCGGTCCCGGTCGCGACCGCGTCATCTCGGTGCTCTGGAGTATGAGATCTCGACGAGCCTGGAGCTCGGCAATCTGATCCTTGACCTGCGCAAGTTCTTCATTCTCCCGTTGGACGACGAGGTCATTCTCTTTCAATCGGGCCATCACAGGTCGGACTTGTTCTTTTATCACTACCAGGTCCTAATCGAGCGAGCTCCCCTCGGCCATCCGCGGTAACAGCTTCAGCATACCGGCTGATCATTTCCTCGCCTTCAGCCAGGCGGGCTTGCAATTCATCCAGCTGGGCCGAGTTTAGCAGACCGAGCGCCATAGCCGTGTCCAAGCAGGACCTAAACTCCATAAGCGCCTCGGCGGCGGTCATTTGGTGAACCCCAAGGAGAAGGAACTCTCTGAGCCGTTCAACAATGGTCTTGGAATCCTCGTCCAAGGGAGCTGAGGCCGAGCTACCCCCTTCCTCATGAAGGCGGGCGTATAGCTCCTCGAGATCATCGGAGCAGGTGGCCTCCTGGACATGAGAAAGAGGTCGGGTGAGAAACAATCAGCTAAGACAACTGAATAATAAAGAGAAAGGACTGGGTACTCACGGCAATTGAAAGCTCGGTCATGACCGCGAAGTAGTCCGCAGGATACTCGGCACACTCACGACCGTGGCGCCAGTCATCGCCGGCTCGGTCAGGCAACCGAGGATAGCGTCGGAGCGACGACTGGGGAGGCTAGAGGCAAAGAGTTCGGTCAAATGTAAGTGCAATTCTAAAAAGAAAACAAAAAACGATGAAGTTAGGAATAAGGAGAGCGAACCCTTACCGAGCGGAAGGCAATGCCGCTTGGACGACGAGGAGTGGACGGCAATGGCTCGGCAGGCACGTCCGGAGCGACCTTTCGGTGGCCTTTTCGACAGCCCCCTCAGCGACCTCTTCGACAGCCCTCAGCGGCCTCCTCGGCGGCCATCTCAGCGGCCTCTTCGACGGCCTCCTCGGCGGCCACCTTGGCGGCTTCCTCGCAGGCAGGCACTTCTGCGGACGCAGTCTCGCGTCCCAGCACCTCGACCACTTCCTCGCGGGGCCGCCTTCTGCACCACCGCCTTTGCGGCTTCCACCTCCTCGACCACCATCTGGGCAGCGGCCGCTTCCTCTACATACGGCACCTCGGCTGCAATTTCCTCCTCGACCGTTACCACGTCCTGAAGGAAGAACCAGATTACCAAAGTACATCGAAAAGGGGGAGGGGTGACCTAGAAAATAAAAAAGGGAAGGAGGCCAAGGAGAAATATTCACGGTCACAGGAGGGACTTCTTCCTCACTTGGCGCCTCTCGGCTCCTCGACCATTTCAAGGCTGCCGTCTCAGCCACGGCACCCTAGGCCGATGCGGTTTCAACCGTCACGGCCTCAGGACTTGGCGCCTCTCGGCTCCTCTTACGACCCAGGGCTGCATATACAAAGGAAGAGAGAGAGGTGAGATGACCAGGGGCAAAAGTGACTTAGGGAGGCCGGTAAAGAATAATGATAAATAAATAAAATGAGTAAGGCTTACCAGCGGCGGCGTCGGTCGAGCCGGCGGGGAGGACGACACGGTCCTGTGAGCCAGCGTCTTTTGCGCCCCCACCACAGGCGTCGCCCTCGGAGTTGGGGCCGCGGTCAAGGGTGAGGCCGCGGTGGAAGCCACGACCGTTGTTCCAGCCGAGAGAGGGGACGTCACCTTAGGCACGGCCACGGTCGGGGTACTCGATCGAGGGGGCCCGGATGATACCTTCTTCACTTTGCTGCCCTTAGGAGTAAGACGGTCCCACCCCGCATTCTTCAGGGCCCCCCTCAGCCTCTTCAACAGGCCGAGTGAATCTGGCCGAGATACACTCCTGGTACCAAACCCTTCCATCCTCGTCATAAGCATTGCGACGCAACCAAGGCGTCGAGAGTAAGGAAGGTCATCCCCTGTTGAACTTGGAAGGAGATGCCGGCCACGCCGTGCCTGCCTGGGTGACATCGGCCCTCCAGGACGATAGCCGGTTCGTTGACAAGGGGGGAACTGGGCCGTCTGAATGACGCCAAACTGCCGCGCCACGAAATTTGGCAGATAAACTTCGGCCCCGGCCTTGGATAGGCCGCAGGTGAGGGTCGCTCGAGACCAGGAAGGAACCCCAGATCTCCTTAAGATCATTCTCCGTCTCGCCATCAGGAATGACGGAGAGGTCATGAGTTAGGAACAAGGGGAACAACCGAGCAAGGCAGACTGGGAACTACGTACCAGTCCTCTCGGTCAAGCCGTAGAAGAACTTGTAGCAAAAGGCTGTGGCATTGTGCTTCCTGGGGCTCGAGTGAAAGCATTGGCCAGCGGCTCGATGTCGGCAATATTGACTGCCCTTCTCAGCTCTAGGAAGTAGGCTTGCAGCCAGAAGCTGGAAAGCCCAAAGCGGACCGCCGTGCTTCGGCTTCATGGGCCGAGCGCGAAGCGTGCAGAGAATGTGGCCAAGCAAAAATGGGCCGAGCGCTAGCCTTCCGCCCTGCGCAAGATAATCAGCCAAGTGGGCGAACTCCAGGGTGACCTTGTTCGCCTGGGTGCAGAACACAAACTTGCACAGCTAGTATAGCAAGAATGCAGCGTGCTCAACTTCCCAAGCTGGAGTAGTTGAGCATGTTCTTCGCCTTGCTCCCGGCAACTCTTATAAGAGTGGGCCATGCGGCTTTAAAGCTCCCTTCCACCTCGGGAGCAACAAGCGCGGCGTTTACTTCCACGCCGAGAGGAGACAGGCCGAACAGGGGTGCCCATGTCTGAGAACGGTCGGCGTCATCATGCCGAACCGAAAGTTCATAGTGTTGGTGGCCGATGACCAAAAGCACAAGGCCGCGGCCAAAAGCTACCGATCCATGACGAGCGGCCGATCAAACAGCTTGATCAAGTGGTAGATGCCTTGATCTTTCCATTGCTGGCCGAAGAAGTGCTCCATCCTCGGCAACCACTTTTCCCAGTCCGGGGTGACGGTTGGCCACTGCCGTTGGGGCCTGATAACATTCCAATCTTGGAAGTCCCCCCGTCAAAGGCCGAGAGGTCCACCAGATTGTTCTTCAAATGCGCCACTAACCTCTCTGGCATCACGCCATCTATAGAAGGGCCGAGAAGGCAGGAATCAGGAGGGGCACCGTCATCATCAGTCCAGGGCGCGATGATGTTGGGGAGGACCGAGCCCTGGATTTCTCCGCAAATATCTTCGAACTCAGTCTGGAAGGGTTGGGACCGAGCTTTGACAGATGGGGAGGTCCTGGAGGCTATTAAAGCAGATTTAAGATGAGTGTTTAAGAGGGAAATGCAGAAAAAGGCGATGAACGTAAAGAACACTGGAAGAAAATCCTAAAAAGGGGTGAGAGTTTTGTAGATTCTGAGAGGGCGAAGTTCAAGAGCAGAGGGGAGCCTGGGTTTGTATATGATCGTGCAAGCAGGTGGACTCCTGGGGAGAACCTACACACTTAGAACGGTTATCAAAACAGGAGTGAACTGGGGTTGATCCCAGTTAAGCCCCCTCCGATGGTTAAGTCAGAAACTATGTGGTGGTGGAGAGAAATGGATATATGGTTCATTAGGTCAAGAAGTTATTACCTTTGTCTGGAGATAGGTGAGGGGTACTTATAAGGGGGAGAAGGAGAGACAAAGATATTTATGGAGGATATCTTTTCTCATATCCCCCTGGCCTGAATCACATTTAATGTTTCACTACCAATCACCCTACTTCTTAACAAGGGTCAGGTGGTGAAGTGACAGGCAAACAAGGATGGGAGGTGTATTAAATGATCCCTCTACATCACCAGCCTGTTTCTCCTGGAGAACGAAGAGTAAGGTGACACCTGGTCAGGGATGGGACGTGCCTCAACTGACCTTCCCTGCCTGCCTGCCAGCCTGTTTCATTAATGCTCCTCTGGTTTGTGACATGATGCCCTGTGGTTCGGGTCGGTGACTAAACACCCGATCACTGGTCCAACCTTTGCTTCGTCATATTTTCCTTTGAGGAGCCAATTGCTGACGCCGAGGGTGTCATAAGTGATCGGGTCAATATATAAGTGATCTGGTCCACTATGGCCACTTGGTTCTCCTGGTGGGCTCGGCTCACAGTGATGGTATGAGCCATTAACAATCTCCATCCCCAATCACATTGGCAAACTCATAATGATCAGATCAAATATCACCTAAATCATTATCATCCATATCTAATTATTCAGGAACAAAACAGTACCTACTTTGGTCATCTTCTTCCACATTTTGACTAGCAATAGTACTCCATCCCCAAGGTTCTTTGTCCCATGTCCAAATCTTATAGCTTTGGTTAATTCCATTAAAGTATAAGTGGTCCCACATTTAACACATGGACAATGAATACGTGATGTATTTCCAAGATTTTCTATAGCAAAATTCAAAAATCCTTTCACCCCTAACTTATATGTCTTCGATCTTCTATATGCATGCATCCATGACTTATCCATCTGCCACACTATACAATCATATATATAACAAAGTGAAAAGACAAGCAATGACAGACAACAGTATTCACATACCAGAGTATAATTGAAAAAAAAAGCAAGTAATACAAGTTTCAGACGACGATATTGACAAATCAATTGTCGTATTATAGTAATATGGACGAGGGTTTAGGCTACCAAAACCCAGAAAATTGTTCTTCAAAATGCAATACCAATTTCGTACTATGGTAGTTACAGAACTACCGACATATAACGACAATACAAATGATAGTTTTCTCCAATGACTGTCGTTGTAGGATACAAAAACCAAGAAAATAAATCTCCAATTCCCAGTCATTTTCCAAGAACCCATAGCTAACCAAACATATATTAAGAACCCATAACAGAGAGTTATTATGAAAAGCATGCAAACACTAAATGGGTTTTTCAGATTCCATTACTGATTCATAGCTCCCAAACCATATATTAAGAACCCATAGCTCCCAAAACATACAGTAAGAATCCATAGCTACCAAAACAAACGAAATCATTAATTGATTTAAGAAACATGTCAGATTAGGTTTGTACTTAAGAACCCATAATGCAATATTATTAAATAAACTATGACAAGCATGTGAGATTAGGGTTTGTACTTACAGGTAGATAGAGCTCAGAGAATATCACCAATGCTTTGAGAGGGAGACCACAATCTGAAACGACGGAGGATCGAGAGCGAAAACTTTAAGATTAGAATTTGAGTTGAAGAGAGAGCGAAATCTTTTCGAAGCAGGGCGAATTTTAAAAATTTTAGGTAGCTGTCAAATATTTCAAAGGCCTGCTTTTCTAACTGTTGAGGCCTAAAAAATCCAAGGCTAGGCCCAAATATATTTCTAGCCCAGTACGACACCTAACTTGGGAAGAAACCTGATTTGGGTATGCAAGAGTTCGTCATATGCGCTTGCACACGTGTCACGCCACGTAAAAAAAGGTCGTAACAAGCCCTTAAAATGTACTGGCTCTATGAACCTGCACTTATTATCCACTCGAGTGCCATTTGGCCCAGCCACAACCCATTACAATACGGGAAAGCTCAAGCACATGCACGCAAAATAACATGCAATGCCAAGCAGAAAACCTTTATCTTGGCACCAAGCCACGTGTTGTGTCGGATTCACTGCACCAAAATGGATTCAGCTGCATCCTCAACTTGTGATACTCGCAAGTGCACGATCCGTTCGGTAGTATAGCATATGTAAGTGCGAGGTCGATCCCACGAGGATTGGTGATTGAATGATCCAATTCATTTCCCCTACACAAAATAGAAATGAAAAAAGAAAATAAATAAAACAAGAAAACAAAGGAAATAACTCAAGTAAATAAGTTCCCAAGTTCAATTAGACTAACGGATTGAAGTTAAATAAAAATATTTTTGTTTTTGTTTTTGGAGGTCGCGACTTCTCCCACTGCTCCCCCTTGAAGTGATTAGGTTGAGCACGGATGCACTTGGAGGTCGCGACTTCTCCCACTGCTCCACACTTCCCATTCTTATGATTGAGGTTGCCATCTCTCTCCATTTTTATTAAGCTTGTCATAAATTGCTAAAACAAACACACAAACTTGAAATGGAATTAAAAGGATTAGGAAATAAAAACTAAAATGAAAAGGAAAACACACATCCAATTCCATGCTTCAAAGCAACAAGCAACAAAGTAAATCAAACTAGCTTATGAAGTTCGTTCTTTCTCAAATATGATTATCCATATGGTGTGTGGTTCTAATCAAGTATTCAGAAAAAACATTTAGCTATGGTGTTTAGTCTAAACATAAATTCCGAACCCATTAAGAACAAGAAGAACAATAGAGAACTAAGTAGACTTTAAACATGGTGTTTGTCTTCAATATCTACCCATTAATTCACTAATCAGTCCAAGAATCATATGGTGTTTATGTAAACTTGAACAAGATATTTAATTAAGGGCAAATGAATGAAACCATAAACTAGAAATAATCAACATGCTAACGTCATTAACTTTAAAACATGAAACTATCCAGTTAAGAAAAATAAAGTAGGAAAACCAAATAGAATCAAACAATGTTACCGATCCCTGGCAACGGCGCCAAAAACTTGTTGTGTCGGATTCACTGCACCAAAATGGATTCAGCTGCATCCTCAACTTGTGATACTCGCAAGTGCATGAGCCGTTCGGTAGTATAGCATATGTAAGTGCGAGGTCGATCCCACTAGGATTGGTGATTGAATGATCCAATTCATTTCCCCTACACAAAACAGAAATGAAAAAAGAAAATAAATAAAACAAGAAAACAAAGGAAATAACTCAAGTAAATAAGTTCCCAAGTTCAATTAGATTAACGGATTGATTCTAGCTAAAGTATGATTAAGCCATGGTGTCTTGTCCTAACCTTGTGTTCCTAATTCCCTAATTTGATCATTTGTTGTCTAACCTAAAATTAAGCATTAGGAACCCATTAAGCATAGAAGAACAATTTAAACAACCAAGCATGTATCTAATCCCTATTGTCGAATGTCCATACATACTCTTCCTATTCATAGTTCAATTCGAATTAAAGCATGGTGTCTACTCTTAATTCAAACCAAGATAGCTAACATGCAAGCCTAAATGGTGATCAATCATTCAAACTAGCATATTAACTTATAAGCATAATGAATAAGAACAAAAACCATAATTGAAACTTGGAAACTAATTAAACTTGAATACTTAAGAAAGAATGTACATTACAAATAAAATTAAAGTAGAAACTTGAAAACTTGAAGGAAAATTTAGTAAAATCATTTTGTTACAACAATTGACAACTTGAAAGGAAACTAAGAGAATTTGAGGGAGAGAAGGGAAGGGAGCTCTAAAGAAGTGTTTGAGAGCTCCCCCCCTTGGGGTTGTGATTTGAAGCTTGAAGACTTCTCTATTTATAGGGCTAAGAGGGAGGAACATCATGATGAAATGCAACACCACCATTTCTCCTTTAATACAACCCATAACTCTCACTTCATCTTGTCTATGTTAGTGCGGTTGGAATCAATCCCATCCCATACTTCTTTTGCTGCACCTCCAGCTTTCTTCACATGGGTTATCAAATGTGTTCAATTTGTGGCTGCCTGTTGCTGCCAACCCATGCGGTTTTCTTTTGCTTGCTGAAAAAATGATTCTTCTGAACCAGACTTGGTGTAGGAAGGCCTGAGGTTTCAAAACGTATTCAATGGGGCTCCAATTTGGATATGTTATACTAGACACCCATTGGAACAACTTCTATGAAGAAAGTATTCCCATCGGAGTAGTAGAAGTGTGCGTTTTGAGCCTTGCAAGTTTGCCGCCGAACAAAGACTGGAATTGACTTCATTTCATTTCATTTCTTTCTTTTTGCTTCACATGCATGCACATGTTTCTCTTCAATAGCTCAAAACCTGATCTCCAGCTCCAAAGTGATCTGTCAATTCAATTCCCACGTTCAAAGGCTGAAGCAAAATTCCTCTCATCATTCCTCATTCTTCTCTCTCTCCTTTCCACCATGGCACTTTAACCTTTGTCTCTTCCTTGTCCCCTTTGCCATGATGTATTTTTGTCTTCACAAATATGCTCTTTTAGACTTTCATAGCTGGTGATTCATCTCAATAGGTGTGTTAATAGGCTTACATCCAAGCATTCCTGTTTAGTGAGTAGTTGTTCTTTTGAGATAGAAAGATGCCAGTTTTTTGACCTCGCTACTTCAATTTCGAGGATGCACCTAAATCCTTCATCTCAAATTCTTGAGACAAATACTTTTGTAGCTTCTATTGCTCTCCTGTGTCATTCCGAGTTACGACCATGTCATCCACCTAAACAATTTATGTAATGATTTTTCTGCTGGATGTAACATCCTGACCCAATTTTAACCATTTATTTAATCTATTTAAATTATTTAATTTAAATAATTGTGAAATTATAATTTTGCCCTCATAGTAAGGTCATGATAGTCACTTTCGATCCGTAGGGATTTTTGGGATTTGACTAGCACCGTTGCATAGAGCGTGTCCATACGAGCTTGTAAACACGTAGTGGGCCCAATCGAAGTTTTAATGAAGAAGTTATGGTCAGTGGAAGTACAGTGGCACAACCGTAAATATTTCAAAGTCAAATTTTTAAAAACCTGCGCAGCTTCTCTCTTCTCTCTCTTTCTCCCCGTGCGTGCCTGTCTTTTTGGCAAAAATAGAACGACCAGTTTCGCTGGCGTTTTCTCCTCCAGCTGGCAACCAAATCCGAAGATCCTTGTTGCAATGGAATCGTCTCTTCCTCCCCTACGCATCCATAGCCATTTCTACCTTCGAAACTTGAAGATTGGTCTTTATTTTTGACTGAAACTGAGCCGAAAACCCCATTCGTTGTTGGAATTGTTCGTGTGATTTCTGCGATTCCGGCTGCCAAAATTGTTGAACTAGGTATGAAACTCATCTACTCTTCGTGCTCTATCGGTTTATGTGCTTGGTTTGGGTTACTTTTAAGGTTTTATAGATCAATTCTTAAACCCATTTTTGGCCGACGGTTTCGGCTTCGTTCCGGTTAGTTTTTGGTTGTGGTCCAAGAACAAAAGTTACTCCCCTAGTTGTCACGAACACGTAGGTATAGGTATTGTCAGGTGTTTCGAAAATTTTTTGGTCGCCAAAAAATTCTGAAGACACCCACACGCTTTTGGCGAGTGTGGCCGCACATGGGCCATGGGATGGTGGCCACATTTCATCCTAAAATGTTCCCCATGTCATCCCGAGCTCGACGGCATGCTCGGATTCAATTTGGTTATCGTTTGACGATTTCGAACTGATTTTACGCATATTAGGCGATATCTGGGTTCGATATGTTCAGACCGTTGGATCGGCTCCATTTTGAAATATTTGATCTTGGTACCTCTAGGATCATGTAGGAACTCATGGATCGAGAATCGGAGTCCCTGATACTCTTAATCAATGATTCAAATATTACGTAAAACGATGACCGTCCTGATCTTGCCATCGAGAGTGATTTGACCGCTTGATTGAGACCAAACTCTCGGGACTTTTTGTGTAGACCTTGTGGGGCCTTTAGGAACGTCTGGAGTGGAAATCTAAGGTCATGGGCCCAGTTGACCAAAAACCAGAAATTTGACCAACTGTTGTGTGAGATCCCACATCGACCAACAGAGAGAGGGTGATGTGCCGTATATGTACATGTCTGCCTCCATCTAGGACGAGGCTTTTTGGGAGCTCACTGCCTTCGAAGTCATGGGAACTTCGAAGTTAAGCGAGTTGGGGACCAGAGCAATCCCAGGATGTGTAACCCACTAGGAAGTTGCTCGTGAGTTCCAAAAACAAAACCGTATGGGCAGAGAGGGGATTCCAAAGCGGACAATATCGTGCTACGGCGGAGCCGATCCCGGATGTGACAGGTTTGTCATCAGAGTCACTCTGCCGTGTGGTGCGAGTATGCCGACGAGGACGTCAAGCCCGATTTGTTTGGTAATGGGGTATTTTTGTTAATGAGGTTATAAAAGCGGGCTATCGGTTTGGTTTCAACCTTTACCATGTGACACGAGACTTTCCGTTTATGTATTGTTATTATTATTATTAATGCTATTAATATTATTTATAAAGGATTATGGTGACTTTGTGTATGATATGGTGTTTTGGATTTTATTATCTTGTCTTATGGGATTGTCAGAGATTGTGTAAGTGATTTCGGATGTGATTTGATGACATGCAATTACACTAGGTGAAGAATCTACCTTGGGCTGAACCTACAGAGAACTAAGAGTAATTTTGGGTTGAAGTGGAAGTTGGGGATTGCCGACTCTCCTGGAGCTCTACTGTGGTGTTTGGTTTTACAATTGTGTAGACACCAGGTAGGGGTTCTTCACGCATTGGTTAGACATTTTCCTGTGTATATGTATGTAAATATTGATGCATGAGAACTCTACATCGTTTTTGGTTCCTAGTATGCATGTTAGGGAAATTGATTTGATTTTTCTAGCATGCCCTTGTGATAATTGATACTTAATTTGTGACATGTTATGTTGCACCAATACGGATACGGGTACGTCTATACGATACAATACGATACTCCAATACAGAAAATCTCTAAAAAGTAGGATACGGGTACGACATTGATACGGAGATTAAAACAATATAAATATAAAATTATAAATATATAAACATATTGGATGTCGAAACAGTTTCCGATTTGTCTAATTTTTTTTGCAACAATGATCTGTGAATATTTTGGATCTTTATGGGATTTATGCTTCTAAGAGTTTATTTTCTATATTATGAATAAATATTTGGGAAAATTGAATTAAGGAAGGGTATATTATATTTATATTATATATAGGAGTTATGAACCTTACCATCATATGTACTGTCCCTAGTTACTATACCCACACGTGGTGTTGGATTTTCCGGTGTGTGGGCTCCCTTGGGTACTAATTACTGGTTACTTTATCACACGTGGCGTTGGATTTTCCGGCGTGTGGGCTCACTTGATTATGTTTGTATTTTATCACACGTGGGCGTTGGTGATAAGAGTCTCAAATTACATCTTTTTAATATTATTTTGGAGACTTTATGATATAATTTTGGCTTAATAAATATAATTTCACTTGTTGTTACATTTTATTCTCATCAACTGGATTTATGAATTTTCTATATTAATTTGGTGAACTTATTAGGTGAATTTATCTTTTGTAGGAAGTTGGAAAGCCAAAAGATGAAGACATACATTTGTCCAAGTTCAAGCCATGTGTGAAGAGAAGTGCTAGCAGATTTTATTGAAGAATTGATTATGGGATTATTGTGATTATAAAGAGAAGTCAAGAGGGGGAGAAGAGAAGACAAAACCGTTGAAGCTAAAAAGCCTATTTCATGTCATTCATAGTCATTAATGCCCACTACCTCACCGTTATTTCTTTTCCACCATCATCACATGTTTAATCCAATGAATCTCTCACTTAAACCCTTCATTACCTACCACGAATGTATTAACTTCCCACTCACCTCATTGACTACTATAAATCACCCATCAACTTATTTGGCAAGGGACCTCTACAACATATTTCTTTATCCATTTCATTCAAAATTTAGTTATGTTTTCCTTTGTAATGAGTTGCTAGAACTCTAGCTAAGGCTAAGGGGAATGTCCTTTGAGTAAGTTTGTGAATTGTTCTTTAATCCAATATACGGTATGAATTGATAAATTCTTTTATTTTTGGTTGTTCAATATTTTCATATCCTTTTATTTTGATTGCTGTTAAGTGCTACTATCTTTTCACGAGTTCAATTATATTTTTATCATTGTTAAGAACTGACTTAGCATGCTTTTAAATTAGAAGATTAGATATTAAGCAACTCCATTTTCTGAACAATCATTAATAAAAGATAACATTGAAAAATTAAATTGGTTTTAATTTCTTTATCTTCCGGTTAAAGTTTCTCAGTGATAATTTTAATCGAGTTTAATTTGGATTAAAGAGCATGAAACATATTTTTCTTAAAGAATTGAACCTTGATGCCTTAGCATTTCCATTATTGATATTTCATTTTTAAACTCAATCTCTACAACAATCAAATCAAATTACTTGTCCATTTTGCTTGTCACTTTTGTTTTGGTACTTTTAATTATTTCTTTGTGTGCAGACATTTACCTACCTGCTCCTTCAGGATACGATACTTGGACTTCCAAGATTATAACTACGTGTGACTACTTGCACTTGGGTAGACGCAACAGTTGGATATTCCGGCATGTGATAAAGCAGTCTACGCACGTAGTACATGGTTTGGTTGGGCCACACATGGCGTTGGATTTTCCGACTTGTGTGCTCACTTGGATACCTGGTTACTTTACCACACGTGGTGTTGGATTATTCTGGCATGTGGTAAAGGATTCGAACATTTTGGTTTTGAATTTTTCGATGACCTGAAGCCCAATTGAAACTTAGGTGAGATTAAATGCCTGTTTATATTCCACATTTTACCTGAAGGGATGCGGTTAAAATGTGTTTGTGGTTGTGACGGGGCTGAAACTTGTTTTAGATTGATGAATGATTATGGATTAAGTCTTTACAACTACTTATGACTGCGCCTGGAGGGTAGACTGTGCATGTTGAAGTTTGGGAATTTTAAACCGTCTTTTGACAGGTTGAAAATTTTGGTTAAGTCTGTTTTTTAGGGGAGACTATGCCGAAATTTGGGTAGAAGTCTCGGTCCTCTTTTCCTCTGTTTTTAGGGGAAAATGATGTTTGAAATTAGTAAGTAAGCCCGACATCGGTTGGATGTCGGAAAAACCATAGGATCCATCTCGGATTCCAAGGAATTAAGGGCGGGTCCTGCCACTTGGGCTAGGATGCTGATTTCAATACCAGTTTCATCACCTATTTTTGTAGTTCCTTCTCCCATGTTGATCTCAAACCAAATGTGTTCTTCTGACTGATTATTAGTCATCTCCCCCAGAAGAACACATTGGGTAAACTCAGTGGAGAAAAATAGTTCACTTTCTAGGAATGTAACATCCATGGTAGTATACCACCGACCGGAAGACGAATGATAGCACCGATTGCGTTTTTGCTGTGGAGAGAAATCCATAAACACACAATGAAGAGCACATGGATCAAATTTACTCCTTTGATTTTTGTAGAGATGTACATAAGCTACACACCCAAAAATATGAGGAGTAAGATTGATGGAGGAGGTGATAGAAACATGAAAGAACTGTGCTTGGATCATCTGATAAAACACCTGAAAAATGAAGTTGACTTCACTTTTATTTTTCCTCATATACAAGCACGTCAGTTAATAGATTCATATTTTGCATATATAATCTATCTCTAATTGTAGTGTTTTCGTGTGAAATTGGTTAATTTAATGTGTTTAGTGAGGATTTTGTAGGCAATTGTTCCTGGCAAAGGTTTAGAGCTAAAACTATGATTTTGGAAGCTTAAAGGATATAAATGGGTGGAATTATCAAATCAACAAAATCTCAAGAACTCACTCTATCATTTCATCAAACACCTGGAGTGCATTTGTGCAAGTGTCAATTTATACCCACAATTGGTCTCAGTGACCAGTGCCAAGAAGATAGAGTTAGAGAAACTTACCATCATTTTTTGGAGCTGAAATGTATAAAGTATATGGAGGTGCTAGGTTGTGGCTTGTGCATTTGAAATGTATAATCCAACGGCTTCAGCTTTGGTGCCAAGACCCATTCGCATATGTTGATGGTTGAGCAAAGTGAAATTGATAATGATAAGAAATTTGGTGTTGTTGCAGACAAGGGCCGCGGCATTTGTAGATGGAGAATATTAATGAAAATAAAAGTCTAAATGTTGAGATGCATCTAAAAACGGAAGTGGCAAAGGGAGCTTTTATAGTGAGGGGAAAGTTATAAGGGGTTTTTTTTGAGGGGTATGTAAGAGCCGTTGGATGAAATGATTTTTTAAAAGAGGGTGCATGTAGAACCGGGTTGAAATCTGACCCGTTGGAAACCCAATAGTCGCTCCATTGTCATCAGCTCCTTGGGAGGCCTGCGATCTATGGCATCCTCGGTATGACGATTAATGGCTCTTATCTAGATATTGCCCTATTTTGATTCTATGGCTCAAGTGAAAACCCCTTCTCTTTTTTCGTTCAGCACACGAGATTCCAGATGAAAGCAAAGTAGCATATCTCGTTCTGTAGCTAGACGCCGCAGCAGCATTTGTTCCTCGATTGTGGTAGAGATGGAGTCTCCACTACCAAAGAGTCTTCTCTAATGTCCACCACATTCTCTTAAGCTGATTGACTTCGGAGCTCCCGCTTGAGTTTGAGAGGTAAGTTTACTGTGGCTAGATTGATTTTATTGGGTTTGGTTTGTTTTTTGTGAGGGTGAGAAATTTGTCATTTGTGGCATCAATAATGCGTCATTTCTGCCGTCAATAATGTGTTATTCTGCCGTCAATAATGCGTCAGTTTTGCCATCAATAATGCGTCATTTCCTTATGAATATTCAATATATTTAGTTGATTGTTTTTGGTGGGGGTGGGAAATGATGAAATGTAGGTAAAAGATCCTAAACTTAGGCTTAATGGCATTAGGAGTAAGCATTTGGAGAGGATATTGGGAGAGGTTTTGTAATTGCTGGTTTGAATTACATTTGTGTTCTTAGTTGAACATGTTGGTTATAATGTTATTTTTTCCAGATTATTGCACAAGAGATGACATAACTATTATTAAATTTTGTGTAATAATGGCTCTTACAAACAAGCTAGGCTATGCGTCTTTTTTGTGTTAATTTGGGCAATTTGGGCATTGATATGTTGTAATGCAGTAATGATTGATTAATGAATTAATATTTGCTATGCAGTGATATAGAAGTAGTTCAAAAATATATGTGGGTAAAATGTCTAGGGGCTCAGAGAGTGATAACTGTGTAACAACTAATGAGATGGTTTACATTCCTGAAGTAAGAAATGAGGAAACACCAGCGGTTGGGATGAAGTTCGACTTGCTTGACCTCGTTTATAATTTCTATAATAGATATGCATTCTTGGCTGGCTTTGGTATTCGACTTCATTCCAGCTTTTGGGGGAAAAATAAGAAAGAGATTCTGAGGAAAGAATTTGTCTGTTGCAAACAAGGTGCATACAGGAAAGATGAAACTCGGAGAGAAAAAGATAGCAGGGAATAAATAGATGTAATTGCAAAGCTAAGATTGTGGTTGTGAAGACAAATGGGAGCAAGAAGTATATCATCTCTCTTTTTGCAGAGGGACACAATCATAAGATGACAGCCTCAGGAAAGAGTGCATTTATTGATATCATACCATCGTATTTCGGATTCTACAAAAGTACTTACAAAACAGTTGGGTTCGGTTAATATCCCCATTCATCAGAAGGTAAGTATTTTCGAGGTGAAATCCGGAGGAATGGATAAAATCGGTTTTATCAAAAAGGATATTTACAATCTTGAATGTAGTGTGAATGGGAAGCTGAGGAACCACGATGTTGAACTAGTGACCGAGTATTTTATGGCTGAACAAAAAAAAATGAGGCTTTTTATTTCAAGATTGAGGGAGATGGTGAAGACAGGTTTAGTTGATGTTTTTGGGTAGATGCAACTTCTAGACGGGCGTACCGGTTGTATGGAGATGTTGTTGTATTCGATACCACATTCAACACGAATCGATACGACTTGACATTTGCACAAATATTGGGAGTTAATAACCATGGTCAGACAATTATCTTAGCATGCACATTTTTGAGCAACGAAACGACTTAGTCGTTTATTTGGATGTTTGAGGAGTTTAAGAAAGCCATGCCAGGTGGCGAACCTAAAACGATCATTACAGATCAAGATGCGGCCATGACCAGAGCGATTCAATAGCCTTCCCGACTACATTTCATCGACTTTGCATATGGCACATCACATCAAAGTTCCAAGTTAAGTTACCACATTCTGCTTATAAGGAGTATTGGCGTGAATTTCAGAAAGCCATATGGGATACTGACAATAAGGATGAGTTTGATGCAAAGTGGAATATTGTGGTTACAAAGGCTGGTTTGACTGACCATCAATGGCTAAGTTCAATGTTTGATTTAAGGGAATCTTGGGTTCCAGCCTATGCACAAGACTTTTTTGCCGCTGGAATGTCAAGTAGCCAAAGAGCGGAAGGTTCTCATGCTTTCTTCAAGCAATACATATCAAGGAGAAATTCGTTGATGGATTTCATAATACGATTTGAGAGGGCACTTTCTCATCAACGTCAAAAAGAGTTAGCTGCTGATCACGTAGATGCATTTGAAGTGGCTCAATGTATTCTACCAATGCCAATGAACAAACAAATGGCTACCTTGTACACAAGGACAATGTTTCAAAAGTTTGAGAAAGAACTAATACAAAGTACAGCATGTTTCCTAGAGCTCAAAACGAGAGGATGCTTCTAAAGTTGTCTTTAATGTGAGCAAAAGGAAAAATTGGCAAACAAGAGTGGCAGAATTCGTATATGTCAAAGATTCTGACCACGTATCGTGTAGCTGCAAAAGATTTGAATTTGTTGGGATTATTTGCAAGCACATCCTAGCATTGTTCAGAAGGGACCAGATTGAATATATGCCCGATAAATATATTTTAAAAAGGTGGAAAAAAACTGCGAAAGCTGGATTGGTGTCAGATGCAAATGGCAACGAAATTAAAGACTCTGGAGATCCTGGTCTTTTAATAAAGTTGAGTACAATGTCCCGACTTGCTTCAAATGTGGTTGAGGATGCATTAATGTGTGAAGAAGGATGTGAGCTAGTGTCAGAGACTCTAAAAATTTTGCGGGTGAAGTTGAAGTTGTTGAAGGATAGACCAAGTAATAACGAAGTTGGAGGGTCTAGCTCTCAAACACAATATATGAAAGACCCTAAGAGAGTAAGATGCAAAGGAAGGTGGAAGCGAGTAATGGGAGCAAAGGAAAAGGCAATGAAGCGAGGGATTCGACACTGTCGGGAGTGTGGAGACATTGGTCATGATATAAGACAATGCCCAAGAAATTTGAACACATCGTAAGATGTTAAAACTATTTATAATAACACCTAAAATTTGAATAGTTAAATTTTTTATGTGCTTGTGTTTGGTGTTTATGCAGGACATCACCGTCGAACAATGAGGAATCAACTCCAATAGATCTCAGTGACCCATTATTCGACGAATTTTACAGGATGCACGGACCTACCGAATGATTTATGTTTGTATTATACATAGCCCGGTTGTTATGAAGGGTAATGATCAGGTGAAGTTTTCTATATGCAGTTTTATTTTATTTGTTTGTTCATGTCCACTGATAAGCTCTTACTATGTCCACTGCTAATTGAAATGGAAATTTGGTTGGTTTACTTCTTGCATGAAATTTGGACACATGTTAATTTTACATGTCTTCTCCCTATTTGGAAATTTTCATAGACATTTGATAAAGTATCAAATTTTGAGTTTTGTGAAGAAGCAATGACTTTTACCATGTACAATGGGTAGTTTATGCTGAATTATGAACTAGTGACATAGATTGATTGATTATATCACAGGCTAATGTAGCACTTCCAGGAGGCAGCTGTTTGTTTCCAGCAACACTAATCATTTACAGCAGCAACCAATTTTTCCTAATGTTATGTTCTAGTGCTTGACTGGTTATTAAGATCTGACCTTGACTATGAAGCAATATTGGTGCACGATTTTGTAAACATTCGTACCTGAAGGATACTTGAAATTTGCACTATGTTGGAACACAATGATTAGAAATCAGCATGTAAAATACAAACTACAATACAACATCTTCTATGCATGTTAAGTACATTGCAGCTAATCACATTTCGAACGCTTGGAGAATATTAAAGTGTACACCAAAATTTCAACTACTCGTAATTTCGCACACACAAGAAAATTACATTGCAAAGCATTTTATGTGCTCCCTCTTAGCAATATCACGATCACCCCAACTAACTGAACAACGGTAGCCATATTCACTCGGTCGTATGGGTCAGCTTTTTCCGAGCAGCTTGCACGTGCTTATGGTCATGATCGGTGCATAATTACATATCATTTTGTATCCCTCTAACTTATGATTTGGTTATGTTTTTGAGTTAAACTTGTGCTTTTAATAAGTTTTGTGCTTGTTTCAGTGTTATAAGCTTGAGACTCACTAATTGCATTTTGGAGACAAATTAGCTCAAAACGGTGTCTGCAGATCAGTCAACTTCACGGATTAGACTGTACTTACTCAAGAAGAACCAGATAATTAACCATACATCATTGGAAAGTTACGGAAGTCTATTTTCTGTAGAATTTTACGGTTCATGATTCCGAGTCGTCTAGAGAAAGTTATACATGTTTTGGCAACTTAAGGTCAAATTCGGCAGCATCTGCGTTACTGGGCCAAAAATCACATTTGAAGGCCTTTCCGATTTTTCCTTGAGTTGGGCTGCATATGCTTGGAAAGATAAGACAAAGAGCTTCAAGATCCATATTTTTCCAGATTTTTCAGACTGGAACCACAAGCCCAAAACGAGCCCACAAGCTGGCTGCAATGCATTGTCATGCATGACATATGCATGATGAAGTGTTGTTGATTGTGGGAAAGTT
Source organism: Prunus fruticosa (assembly GCA_018703695.1). NCBI lineage: Eukaryota > Viridiplantae > Streptophyta > Magnoliopsida > Rosales > Rosaceae > Prunus > Prunus fruticosa. The sequence goes on from CM031918.1 coordinate 32,993,751, forward strand.
TGGTGAAGCATATTCAATACCTATTTTTGAGTGGAATTTTGCAGCAACCAAAGGATGATGAAGTGGGAGTTGCAACACTAAGCCTAAAGACAAGATGAATTGTTTTCAAATGTAATAGTGTGTTAGGTGAATTAAGTGTTGTAAGTTGGTGAAGTGAGTGTGGTAGGTAAACCTATTGTATAATTCAGATTTTCACTTCCCCTAGCCCTATAAATAGGGAAGTTCTCTAAGCTTGTAATCATACCCCAAGGGGGGAGCTCTCAAGCACTTCTCTAGAGCTCCCTTCCCTTCTCTCCCTCAAATTCTCTTAGTTTCCCCTTGTATTTCTCAATTGTTGTAATAAGATCATTCTACTTTCATTTTCCTTTTTATCTCAAACACTTCTCAAACATTTTCTCCTCCCTTCTCTAAGTTCTCAAATTCTCCAAAATCCACAAAGTTCTCAAAGTCCTTCAACACATTTCCTTCCTCTTCCAAAAATCCAACAAGCTCTCAAACACATTTTCTTCCCAAAGTCTCCATGCTCTCAAACACTTCCCAAACACCTTTCTCTTCTCCAAACACTTTCCAAACACTTTCTTCTCCCTTCACAAAGCTCTCAAAACACCTCTCTACTTTCGTCTCCAAATTCCCCATGTTCTCAAACACTCTCTTCCAAATTCCCAAAGTCCTCAAACACTTTCTCTTCCAAATTCCCCATGCTCTCAAAAACATTCTCTTCCAAAATCCTCAAAGCTTCCCAAACACCTTCTCTTCCAAATTCTCAACTTCTCAAATGTTGTACAAATCCTTTTTGCTTCTTTTGTTTTCATTTCTGTTTTGTGTAGGAAAATTGAATTGGATCATTCAATCACCAATCCCTGTGGAATCGACCTCGCACTTACATATGCTATACTACCGAACGGCTCGTGCACTTGCGAGTATCACAAGTTGAGGATGCAGCTGAATCCATTTTGGTGCAGCTGAATCGACACAACAAGTTTTTGGCGCCGTTGCCGGGATCGGTAACATTGTTTGATTCTATTTGGTTTTCCTACTTTTTATTATTTTTATTTTTTGTATATAACTAGACAGTTTCATGTTTTAAAGTTAATGACGTTAATTGACAAGTTGTGTTTGTAGTCCAACTGACAAGGACAATTGCCTGACAAGCAAGAGAACTGGGTTTGAGTCCCAGCTTACACAACACAAAAAAAAAGGTTCAAGCAGCATGTTGATTATTGCTAGTTTCTGGTTTCATTCACTTGCTCTTAATTAAATATCTTGTTCAAGTTTACATAAACACCATATGACTCTTGGACTGATTAGTGAATGAATGGGTAGATATTGAAGACAAACACCATGTTTAAATTCTACTTGGTTCTTTATTGTTCTTCTTGTTCTTAATGGGTTCGGAATTTGTGTTTAGACTAAACACCATAGCTAAATGCTTTTTCTGAATACTTGATTAAAACCACACACCATATGGATAATTATATTTGAGAAAGAACGAACTTCATAAACTAGTTTAATTTACTTTGTTGCTTGTTGCTTTGAAGCATGAAATTGGATGTGTGTTGATTTTCCTTTTATTTCCTAACCCTTTTAATTCCATTTCAAGTTTGTGTGTTTATTTTAGCAATTTATGACAGCTTAATAAAAATGGAGAGAGATGGCAACCTCAATCATAAGAATGGGAAGTGTGGAGCAGTGGGAGAAGTCGCGACCTCCAAATGCATCCATACTCGACCTAATCGCTTCAAGGGGGAGCATTTCAATCCCTTCTCTTCTTTAAATTCTGTTTATTTCTTGGTTTGTTTCTTTTAGTACAACAATTTATGTCATTTGTTTGAGTTTGTTTAGAGTACTTACTTCATTTTCATTTATGGTTTGTTGTCTCATTTTATCTTAATTTTTTTTCTTATCTTAAAAACTAAAAATTCAAAATTCAAAAATTCAAAAAGATTTTTCATATGAGCTGACTTATGGTAACTCCAGGAAGCACTTCCGTCAATACAGTGTCTAGGAGTTCTTTAGGCGACACCTTCGGTGTCTAAGAAGTTTGGGTTTTAAGCGGGACCATTGTGACCCCTCCAACCTTCCCGGATCCCTGACTGTGTTTTCTGAGGTCCTTAACTGGTCATCCGTGAGTTGTTTGTATATTCGTGTGTTTTTAAATTAAGTTTTTTTTTATTTTCTTTGTTTTCTTTTTTTGTTGAGTCTTTTGTTTTTGTTTTGTTAAGTTAGTCTATGAATTTATTTACGTGGTATGGTTAGTTTCTAAGTGTTAAAACACATTTTTATTTTACTTCAAACTCTGCATTAATACAAAAAACAAAAACAAAAACAAAAACATAAAAAACAATAAACAAAAACAACAACAACAACTTCTTCTTCATTTTCATATTCTTCATCATCTTCATCTTCATCTTCATGGGATGCCTCTATTTCTCGCACTTGTAGAATCTGCAGCAGCTCCACATGGTCCTCATTTTTTCTTTGCAGTGCTTCCACATGCTGATTGGCACAGTAAAGCCGCTTCTGGAGTCCGCCACCATAGCCTTCAAGGAAGCTACTTCCTCGCTCAGCGCGTGAGCTCCCGTGTTGTTGCCAACAATCGCATGCCTAAATTGGTAGCAGAGACCGCATGGAGCACCGTTAAATTGTGGGACTCCTCTCCTGCAGCCTTGTTGGACCTCTGTGCCACATGCAGGTGATCTGCTGATGTGAGTTTACTGCCAATCATACTGCCCAGCAGCACTGCTCTGTTCGGCACTGCCTCAGAAAAGTTCGGTATTACCTCAGCAAATTTTGAGGCCGTACCGTGATGATATGTGGAGTTTGGGAAGACAGGGTTTGGATGAGCCCTTATCTGGGCATTCGGTGGTGCAAGGGATAATTCAAGGTTAAGATCATCAAGGTGAGTGCATGAGGATGCCATTTGTTTTGTTTTTGGATTTTTTGATGTTTTTCTCTAAATTGCAGGAAGAAATGCGAGGTACTCTTCTACTTCACCGAGATGTGTTTAAATAGATTTATGCAGGACGAGGGAGCCGAAAGCACTTCGGATCTCTTAGGGGTGCTATCTTGTGCTCTTTTCTCTCGGATCCCTTCATTTCCGGCGCAAATTGCGAGGGCGTTTTTTTTTAAAAAGGGAGCATGTCTACACTTTCACTTACTTTTGCCTCCCTGTTTTTCTGATGTTTGTGTTTTTATCTTTTTCAGTTGTTATTTTATTTTATTTATTATGTTTTTTTTCAATTGTTTTCTTCTTGTTTGTTCAGGTTTCTCAAGAATGTAATTGCAAGAATAGACAAAATTAAACATGCGTCTTGGACACCTGGTGCAAGAATCCCAACTCTTCTTTTAAATTTTTGTTTGAATTGTGTGTTTATTTCAGTTGTTATTTATTTATTTATTTATTTTATTTTTATTTAATTAGGTAGTATAATTTAAAACTCATAGGATATTCTTTGAATGAGCTAAATTTTTGGTAACTCCAGTGAGCAACCGCAGTCTATACAGTGTCTAGGAGTTCTTTAAGGCGGCACCTTCGGTGTCTAAGAAGTTCGGGTTTTAAGCGGGACCATTGTGACCCCTCCAACCTTCCCCTAAACCCCTGGCTGTGTTTTCTGAGGCCCTTAACTGGTCATCCTTAAGTTTTCTCTTAAAAGAAGAAGCTGTTATTTGTGTGTTTTCTTAAACTATTAAATAAATAAATTTTATAATTAAAAAAAAAAATCATTTTTGGGTCTTCGTGTTTTTGTTTGATTGTCGTTCTTTAAAATTAGGGTCAATCGTTTCTTTGAGATAACATAATGTTTTTATTTCCCAATTTTATATAATTAAAAAAAAAAAAAAGACGAATACACTCTAAAATTAAATAATAAATAAAAACAGTAGAATCATTTCTTCAGCACTAGGTGTCTCGACCATAGGAGCTTTGAGTTTGGCCCTCTGGTTGTCCTCTTCGGGGCTTCACGTCCAGCCTCTTGGGGCTCACCACTTGAGCTCCCAAAGATCGCAATCTTAGCTTGAGCATAACTACTCTCACGATCTGCTTGCTTGCGTTTACCCGGTCGGTCTAGGTCCTCCAACTGCTTTCTCATGTCACGAGAATACAACTCTACCATCTTTGATAGGTTTTTATTCTCGTCCCGTAATACTTCTAGCTGGTGTCGATTCACCTCCACTATCCTTGCCCTCTCCCTTTTCAAGCTTTTTATAGCACTCTGACACTCTTCAACCATACTTCGCTCCGCCGCTAACTGACCTTTCAAAATCTCTACCTCATGGGACTTCGCAAGTAGGCGATGACCCAAACTTGCAACACATGCTGTACTCTGCACGCTCAGTGCCAGGGCATCACTTGTGACCCGGTTGTCATCTCTTGTCCCGAACACACGTATATCTTTAGGAGTTACTAAATTTCTGCCAACTCCAATGGCAACATCGTTGTCCAGGAGTATTGAGTCATTGACAGTCACAGGCCCCCTTGCGGAGGCAAAGTAGGGTACCCATTCCTGGTGCCGCCGCTTGGGCCCCATGTCTGAGTCGGTGGAGCTAGGTTGAGATCCAACGAAAAGGGGTAGGAAGAGGCCATTTGATTTCTAAGTTTTTTTTTTCTCTTCTCTTTTGTGTTTCTGAGTTTGTGTTTTTTGTTTTTTCCCCATTCTTTTTCCTTCTTATAGGTAGTCTTTGACAAACCCTAGCCAGGCCAGCGTTCTCCGCATTTTCTGAATTCCCAAGCGTTCCTCGAGTCCCACAACCTTCTCACTTTCCAACCGTACCCAACTCATTTGTCACAACTTGCTTTGTCTGAACGGACGCGTTCAGCAAAGTCTCGCGCCTTCCCATGAGCCCGTAATTTATGCTTGTGGAATCTGCGGCGCTTCTATCCGTCGACACGTGGCTTTTGCTTTCTGCCCGTGACTAACCATGAGACGACATTAGGGACCACATTTTCTCTTTTCTGAAATCCCGTCTTTGCACTTCCAATTCACGTTTCATCTTAAAAATAAAAATTAAATTAAATTAAAACAATAAAAAACATGTGGGCTTCGGATTTCATTTTGGGTCGGTTTTTCACCTTATTTGGGTTTCAAGATGGTTTAATTTCATTGTGGGCTTTGGGCTTTCCAAAAATAAAAAAATAAAAAAAATTTGGGTTTTAGTTTGTGTAAGACTGCTGTTTTAGGGCTTACCTTTTTGAGTGTTTTACCTGTTTCGTTTTATTTTTTTTATTTTTTTATATTTGTTTGTTTATTTTGTAATTATTTTATTTTTTTTATTTTTGTGTGTTTTGTAATTTCTATTTGCTTTAATACCTTTAATTTCTTGTTATGACATTGTTTGTGGCTAATTTTTAAACATTGAGGACAATGTTCATTTCTAGGTTTGGGGGTATTGGAGTTTAGCAAGTAAATTTGGTTTGTCTTAAAAAATTAAATAAAAAAAAAAAAATTTGCTTGTTTTTCTTTTAGTATTGTTTTGTTTTGTTTTGTTTTTGAGTCACTTTCCGAACACATATGATGAGATTGTGATAAATGTTGCATGACTTAAATGAAAATTGGATTTCATTTTATTTTAGTTTAAAAAAAAAAGTAAAAATTTAAATAAATAAATAAAATTGGCATTGTTCTAACATGATATGTTTGAAACCTTCTTTGCACTTGCCATTTGTTTCATAATTTTCCAATTGAAGGATTTGCATGATCTAAAGAATTGTATGAAGCATAAATTAGACTTATATAACCAACCATATAAAGTGAGCTTTTGAGCCTTGTACTTCATTTCTTGAGTGTTATAGACATACTCTTATTTTCTTGTCATCTAAGTTGTTGTTTGATCTCATTATTCATTGATTTGGTTGAACACTTAAAAGTCATTCATTCTTATGCAATTTGATTTCATGACATTTAAGAAATGATATTAAGGCCCTCTTTGGATCGTTTGTGCCTTTCAAGCTAACCTTATGCATGCTTAAGCATGATTTTCCATTGTTAACCATTTTGAGCCTACATGTAAACCTTTTCTTTCATTTACCAATTATATTTCCTCACCTTAGCCTGAAAAACAAATATTTACCTTTCTAAGGAACTCATGAGCTTTAATTGGGATGTGTTTTTCATACTAGGTTTGGGAAGAGGTGTTACATTTCAAAAATATATATATATTCACACAATTGGTGAAAGAAAAGAGTAAAATTGTGATTAAGTGGTGATTGATTGAAATTCATTTTTGGGCCTTCAAAATAAATTGGTGGTTGTTCAATAAAGGAGTAAATCATTGTAAATGAAGGTATAAGGAGTTTTGATCATGTAAAAATAAATTCTCATTGTGATGATTCGAAGTCTTGTACACAATTGTTATATGCTCTTATATTTTGAGTTCCTTGGACTTTGTTTTATCCATACCCTTCATTTCTTACTCACCTTACACCCTTGGCCCCATTACAACCTATACTAAAGACCTAAATTGATCTTAAATGTCATGTGGTTGAATTGCATTCATTTTTCTACTTTTAAGTGTTTGGCATCCTTCTTGAGATCATATTAATGCAAGTTCTTCATCTTTCTATTTCGAGTTAAGTCTTTATGGTTTAACTCTAATCTCATGTTTATAACTGAGTGTTGCATTATAACCCTCTTCCGAGTGATTCATTTGTGAGAGGACAACTTTGGTGAGATTTGAAGTTGAACTTGTGCTTTGTATGATTTTTGAAATTGTGTGAAAACTAAGATTGGGGAATTTGTTGCATTTGGCAATCACACTACTACACTTTGAGCATATTATGTTTTGAACTTTGCCACCTTGTGAATAATGTCTAAATTGAGCTTTTGTTGTTAAAACGTTTAAGTCATGTGCATGAGTCATTTTTCTTCAGAAACGTTCGGGAAGATTGTTTTGAGTTTTTTTTGTTTTGTTTTGTTTTGTTTTTTTTATATATTTATATTTTTTGTTTTTGTGTTTGTTTGTTTATTATTATTATTTTTTTTGTTTTTTGTTTTGCTTAAGGACTAACAATCTTTTAAGTTTTCTAATTACTTTGTTTTACCAGAGTCGGTAAAACGTTTGTGGGTATTGATATTGTTAAACCCTCAGGAGACACAACTCCTCCTATTAGGGATGCCTAGAGGTTTAAAGGCTTGTTGCATACGCTAAATGCAATCGAGTTACCTACGAAAGTGGTCTAGTTAACTTCTTATTTGTTTTTTTTCTCTTCGTTTTCTTTTTGTTTTGCTCGAGGACTAGCAAAATCTAGGTTTGGGGGTATTTGATCGGTGCATAATTACATATCATTTTGTATCCCTCTAACTTATGATTTGGTTATGTTTTTGAGTTAAACTTGTGCTTTTAATAAGTTTTGTGCTTGTTTCAGTGTTATAAGCTTGAGACTCACTAATTGCATTTTGGAGACAAATTAGCTCAAAACGGTGTCTCTAGAGTAATCAGTCAACTTCACGGATTAGACTGTACTTACTCAAGAAGAACCAGATAATGAACCATACATCATTGGAAAGTTACGGAAGTCTATTTTCTGTAGAATTGGACACAAGGAATTGCAATACATAGTCCCAATAATTATATATGAAGCAAATGAAAGTAGTACTTGTGTTATTATAAATTAGATAATAAACATTAAGGAAATATACTTCTAATTTGTCCCAGTTATATGTTCTTGTTTGTACTGTTTCATGTCCTACTTTTTCTATCTTTCTTTATATTATATGTTTAGGGAATCCCTAAAAGCAACATATACTGTGAAATATAAAATGTTGAGTGAAGTTCTAATCACTCATATAGATTAGGACAAATATTCAGTACTATTTCAAAATTGCTTGACTGGTGTCAGGTATTTCAGAACAAGTAGGCCATCAAACGATGTGATTTGACATGATAGAGATATTTATTACGAACCCAAGACGCAGCCATATTTACAACTTAATGAATATCTTTGACGTGTTCAAAGATCTAGATGCATGCACAGATGATGGCTTCAGAGCATTGTCCAATTATTATATATGTGGATTATTATAACAAAACAGATACTTTTACAGCCTTTTATATGAAAGGAAACTAATTCTTGTATTATTAAAACCCAGATAATGAATATTAGGGAAATATACTTGTGATGTTGGTTGTTGCAAAATATATATTTAGGGTTAAGAGGAAAGTGAGTTATCTAAAGGCATTCAAATTTTTTCATTATGAAATTGATGATTTGTAGCTTCCCCCAGTTGTATAACGTCACAAGGAGGACGGAGTAATTTTCGGGGCATTTTTTCAATTTTCCTACTATTTATTGAACTTTTTTCAAGATTTTTGCACTAAAAAAAGCCAAAATAATCGCAAGATGACACCTGGCGCAATCTGAGCGCATCACCTTTCACCACTTGCACAAGTGTACGTCAATAAACATGGCCACATCCTTTCTTTTTACCCTAAATTCTTATTTTATTGTTTTTTCTTATGAAATTCATAACTAAATACACAAAAATGATAAAATGTTTCGAAAATTGCTACGAACTCATTGACACTTCATCTTCCTTACTTAATTCCCCGTTTCATGGTTATTCATTTTAAAAGACAATTTCGAGCATTCACGGGAGATGCTTGTTGATGTAGGTTATCTAGGTTAAAGTTAACAACATATATAGCTAGGGTTAAGAGGAAAGTGAGTTATCTAAAGCCATTCAAAAAATTTCATTATGAAATTGATGATTTGTAGCTTCCCCCTGTTGTATAACGTCACAAGGAGGACGGAGTAATTTTCGGGGCATTTTTTCAATTTCCTACTATTTATTGAACTTTTTTCAAGATTTTTGCACTAAAAAAGCGAAAATAATCGCAAGATGACACCTGGCGCGACTGAGCGCATCACCTTTCACCACTTGCACAAGTGTACGTCAATAAACATGGCCACATCCTTTCTTTTTACCCTAAATTCTTATTTTATTATTTTTTCTTATGAAATTCATAACTAAATACACCAAAATGATAAAATTATTCCGAAAATTGCTATGAACTCATTGACACTTCATCTTCCTTACTGAATTCCCCGTTTCATGGTTATTCATTTTAAAAGATGATCGATTCATAATTGTATATTATTTCTTACCCTTCTAGCTTATGATTTGGTTATGTTTTTGAGTTAAACTTGTGCTTTTAATCCTTTTTGTGTTTATCTTTCAGTTAATTGAGCTTTAGGTAACAATGATGGCTTTGGAGAACATAATTCATGCAATTCAAGCATGTTAAGGCCTGATTTGGATGAAGGGAAGAAGAGCTTAAAGACAAATTCATTATGGCTACAGCCCCCTGCCAGTCCAGTTCCGTAGGTCATATTGCAAGCTTTGTTTCAGCAACCTACATAGCTCGAATGAGGCCACATTCTTCATGAAAGTTGTTCCAATGGGTGTGTAATATAACATATCCGAAATTCAGCCCAATTGGATAAATCTGGAGTCCGTTACCTAGCAAACACTGAACCATGCTCAGGATGGATCTTATCAGCGCGGAAAATGAGTTAGCAATTTGTTTCGGCCTTAACTTCCTCCTCCGACCTTGGATTGGCCCAAATGATATGTGGCTGGAAAGAAGACATTCTGAACTTCAATTTCAAGTGCTTAAAGTCCTAATTTGATTAAGAGAAGCCCAAGTTGTAAGCCCTTGAAGTTGCTGGTCATGCTGACCTCAGCATGTGCTGGTTGGATGCTTGGTCATGGTGAGCTAGGCATGAGCTATCATTTCTGGTTGGAAGCTTGGTCATGGTGACATGAAGATGAGCTAGGGCTGCTGGTGGGATTTAGTGGTGAAGTGCATCAACCATTCAAGATTTTCTAATACAAGTGCATCAACCATTCAAGATTTTCTAATACAAGTGCATCACCCACTTTAGATTTTCTAATACAAGTGCATCAACCATTTCAGATTTTATAATTCAAGTGTTGTATGCATTAGTCTTATTGAATTCAGATTTTCACTTCCCCTAGGCCTATAAATAGGGAAGTTCTCTAAGCTTGTAATAACACCCCAAGGGGGGAGCTCTCAAGCACTTCTCTAGAGCTCCCTTCCCTTCTCTCCCTCAAATTCTCTTAGTTTCCCTTTGTAGTTCTCAATTGTTGTAATAAGATCATTCTAGTAAATTTTCTTTGTACTAAATCTCAAACACTTTTCCTTTCTCTTCTTCTAAATTCTTCAAACACTCTCTTCTCCAAACACTTCCCAAACACTTCTCCCATTCCTTCATCAAATTCTCCAAATTTCCCAAACACATTTCCCTTCTCTTCCAAAAGTCTCCATGTCTCAAACACTTCACAAACACCTTTCTCTCCACTCCCTAAGTTCTCAAATTCTCCAAGTTCACAAACATTCTCCATGTTCTCCAAACACTTTCTCAAACAAATCTCTCTTCCCTTCCAAATCATCAAAGCTCTCAAACACAATTCCCTTTTCTTCCAAAATCCTCAAGTTTCCCAAACACCTTTCTCTTCTCCAAGTTCTCAAATACTTTCTTCTCCTTCTCAAATTCTCCAAACACTTTTCCCAAACACTTCTCATTTCTTCCTCAAAGTTCTCTTAGTTTCCTTAAATGTTTTCTTAGTTGTAATTTATTTTTCTTGTAATGTACATTCTTTCTTCTTGTTTTGTTCTTTTGTTTTTATTTCTGTTTTGTGTAGGAAACTAAATTGGATCATTCAATCACCAATCCCTGTGGAATCGACCTCGCACTTACACATGCTATACTACCCAACGGTTCGTGCACTTGCGAGTATCACAAGTTGAGGATGCAGCTGAATCCATTTTGGTGCAGCTGAATCTACGCAACAAAAGACAATTTTGAGCATTCACGGGAGATGCTTGTTGATGTAGGTTATCTAGGTTAAAGTTAACAACATATATACCTAGGGTTAAGAGGAAAGTGAGTTATCTAAAGCCATTCAAAATTTTAATTATGAAACTGATGATTTGTAGCTTCTCCTAGTTTTATAAAGTCACAAGGAAGCCGGAGTAATTTTCGGGGCATTTTTTCAATTTTCCTACTATTTATTGAACTTTTTTCAAGATTTTTACACTAAAAAAAGCCAAAATAATCGCAAGATGACACCTGGCGCAATCTTAGCGTGTTGACAAAAAATGTGTCCCTCCCAACATAATTTCACCACCACTAATTAAATAATGGGGTTTTATTATTTTAGGTTCGACCCATTCGAGACGCAAGTCTCTTAATTACAATCCCTTGCTTCAAGGGAAAAACCCTTTGATTCCATCATAAAGAAACAGAACGTGTGTGTTTGGTTTTGCAGCTGCCCCTAAGTCGAACCTCAGGGTGCCTGCGTATCCCTTGCGAGAATCAAGCCACTCGTAGTTCAAAGAATTGCAATGAATGAATGACTCATTGCAAAAGGAAAGATTTGTATGAATTTGATTGAGAAAATATTTGAACGAATTTAGCTGAATAAACCAGTGATTCGACTTTGATGTGTGTTTGAGGTGAATTTGATTAATAATAAACCAGGGATTCAATTTGGATTTGAGATTTGGACGGTTGCATCTAGATTGAGTCTCTAGATTGCCTACGTACCCTTTCGAAGGGATCAAACCAACGTAGTTCGGAAAAGATTGTTTAATTTGCGTGGTTTTGTACCACTTGAGATTTTGGCGTGGTTTTGTACCACTTGGGATTTTGGCGTGGTTTTGTACCACTTGAGATTTGATGTGGATGCGGTTGCGTCTATTGGTATGCTAGACTGCCTACGTACCCTTGATGGGATCAAACCGGCGTAGTTCCAAAAAGATTTGTATGAAGATTCGATTGGTGGGAATTTGATTGCGGTTGCGTCTATTGGTATGCTAGACTGCCTACGTACCCTTGATGGGATCAAACCGGCGTAGTTCCAAAAAGATGGAAATTAATGGGTAAGTGTAGCCCACTAATTAAGAATTTGTGTAAAGATGGATATTTGATTTGTGGGAATTTGGTTGATGTAACCAGTAATGCCAATTGAGTTGCGGTTGCGTCTATTGGGATGCTAGACTGCCTACGTACCCTTGATGGGATCAAACCGGCGTAGTTCCAAAAAGATTTGGAAATCAATGGGTAAGTGTGGCCCAATAATTTAGAATTCGTGTCTTTGAGACAATTTGGAGATTTTCATAGGTAGATGACTTATGGGGAAAATTGGAAATTAATGGGTAAGTGTGGCCCACTAATTGAGAATTAGTGTCTTTGAGAAAATTTGGAGATTTCCATAGGTAGATGACCTATGGGACAAATTAGAAATTAATGGGTAAGTGTGGCCCACTAATTGAGAATTTGTGTTTGAGAGATTTGAATTTAATCTCGTTGGAATTTGCATGGGTAGATAACCCATGAGAAAATTCGGAATGGTTTTGTACCATTTTTCTTTTTGTCAATGTCCAAGAAAAATAATGAGCAATTTTGGTTAACTCACTAATTTTCAAAAATTGACATTTGCATTTGGATCCCAAATATGGCTATGAGGAAATTAATTCATTAACCATATAATAGGAAATTTGGGCCTCTAAAATTTAATGGGTAATTATTTGTATCACCCACTAAATATTCTGGGCTTTTGAGAATTAATGGGCAATTATTTTTTTGACAGCCCATTAATCCATTTTTAGGCGTTTGATATTTGTTGTCAGCTAGCCCACGAGCAAGGAGCCCATGAAAAGCTTTAGTCCAGCCGCCAATTGAAGCAATCTGATAGCCATGAAACTCTTGTAGAGTTTGTTTCCAATTAAAATCAGATTTTGCACTCCCACATTTATCTGGAATACTTGTGATTAGTCCAAATTGATAGCAATCTTTGTATCTGTTCAGCCTTTAAAAGAACCACACGAAACCACAGTTGGTCCAGAACCTTGGCAAACAAAAGGAGAGAACCAGAAGAAGAAAAAGAAAAAGCTGCCGCAACATATCAAGAGGTTTCAGATTTTTTTTTGTCTTTTTCCTCTCTTTTTTTTCCTGCGACACCAAGCGCCCTTTTTTTTTTAACTTTTCTTCAAAACTCAAAGTGGCGTCAGCCACTTCCTTGTTCACACTCCAGCATGTTTTTTTTTGTCATGCCTGTTTGCTGCACATCAAGCTGCCAACAGAAACGTGGCTATCTTTTTCCCATTTTTTTGTGCTTGATCCTCCTATGTGCTGTCAAAACACGTAGCTGCCCTTTTCTTCAATTTTTTTTCGCTTGCTGTTGCTATGCGCAGGCAACACCAAGCTGCCCAGAAAAAGCGCTACTATCTTCAACTTCTTTTTTTTTAGTTCATCGCCTCTGTATGCACCAAACCTTATGCAAAACAACTGATTTTTTTGTTTGTTTTTGTTTTAGAGCAGCCTAGACCCAGAAGTTAGTGTGCCTTTGGTCAGGGAAGGAGAAAGTTGAAGAGATTCACCAAAGCAGAGGTATAGCCATTTTTTTTTACTTGCATCGGTGAATCAATTTTCCAGATTTCTTATCTGCAGAGGTTCTGGGTTTCTCACCCACATGGATTTGCATCCAAATATTGCCGGGGTTACTAACCCACATGGATTTTTACATCCAAATGATTTCGGGGTTACTCACCCATGGATTTGCATCCAAATATTTTTGGGGTTACTCACCCATAGATTTGCATCCATATAATTTTTTGGGTTTCTAACCCATCCATTTGTGGCATGCTATGCCCAACATAGAAAAGGAAAATCAAAATGACCGACTACATGTAGAATTTTTTTCTCTTCTCTCTAAATTCTGCTGTAGTCTTTTTTTTTTATCTCTCGGGGCTCCTTCCCCCGTTCTTTTTCTGTTGCTGCCTTTTTATAGGCCAACTGGATGAGACTCCCTTGGGCCAACAACACTTTTTGAATTATAGATAAGTGCTCATCAAATTAGCCTTCCCAATTTGAAACATAACAGATATCCCAAAATTTTGGGAACTTATCTTGGCTTGCACTTATCCCTTAAGATTATTATTTTTTATTTGAATGAATGATAAGATTTATTTGCCGATTTTTTATTTCAACAGTTGCCCCCTCAAGCTTCGTGCGTGTAATGTCTTTACGCGTGCGGAGCTTGAGAAGCTTTTGTCTGAAACTGTGAACTAATTCCCTTTTGCATTCTCAATTTCAGGTGATGAATGTGCACGGGAATCTTCGCCAAGAACATGCCCTCGATACTCGTGGAGAAGCAATCACAGCTGGTCCGGAATATATGAGATCCTTTCCAATGAACTCGATCAACCTCTCCTTACCCCCTAGAGTCGCGTGACTTGGTTCAGGATTGACCATGTGAATAGTGGGCATTTCAAGTTTAATCCTCATGAAGAAGACAGAGTCATTCAGGGTCTCCCAAGCAAGAGGTGCTTACTTTCAAGCTCACTGTTTGTCGAAAGTAAACAACTCATTAGATGGGGACAAAGAGTTTTTACCCAGAGATGAATTTTATCCAGCTATGCACAAGATGCTTCGTGAGAAAATTGCATGGGAGAGCAATTTCAGGTTTCATGGGTGAGCTACCTTCCAACCGTTCATAATGGAATGGACAGAAACTATCTTGCACAGTTTTGGTGACATTTTGCACCAAGCTGGTATTTTTGGTGCAGTGGCCGTTTCCCGTTACTCTTATGATTGTTGCTCTAATGTATGGAGAGCATTTTGCGAGTTATGGGGGCCTCTATCCAACACTTTCCATCATGGAAATGGCGAAATGAGTATCTCTTTGTATGACTTGAAAGTTATTGGTGGGTTACCAATTTTGGGTCTCCCATACGACGAGTTCATCCCTCTAAACGAAGAATTATGCCGTGGAGACTTGTATCCTTCGAGTGTTGGCGAACTTTTGAGGATCCATGCACAGTTACACATTTTCCATTAGAAAGGTCAAGTTTATTACAATGAATGGGTTGAGCATTTTTTTGAGGGGAAGCTGTATATGGTGCTACTAGCAATGCCAAGAACGTAATTCCTAAACAAGTGGCTGAGGCTAGGAAACTTCCTTTGAACATTTCTCAAGAAGGTCAGCTTGCTGCTTTCTTAGCTTTTTGGCTTAGCTATTTTGTCATGCCCACCAGCAAGACCATAAGGCCCGAGTGTTTCTACATGGCAAGTTTGATGGCTCGTGGGCTCAAGGTTTCACTTGCTCCAGCGGTGCTAGGAGTTATTTACCATGCACTTGGTACAGTTGCTACTCACCCCGGAGGCCCTGGCTTGGCAAACGCATGTCTACCCATACACTATGTAGTTGGATGGTTAGGTGAGCATTTTCCTGACCTGACTACACGTCGATGTGATAGTGACTTTCCAGCATATTACCCTCTTCTTGCTAGGTACAGTCAAATCGAGGCCAAGTATGTTGACCCCACTCGAGCTAGGATAATCTTCAGAAGTGATTCTGTGATTTATCGTCCAAGTGTCTTCCTTGCAAATGAAGATTATGTCCTGTTGGACACAGAGGCACTAGCAGATGATATTTTTGAGTACTTGATTTGCATGTGCTCTGCATTACTTCCTGCGAGGGTGGGTGGCCAGCTTTGGTTGGAACCTTATTATCCCAACAGGATTTGCTCGTCAGTTGGCTTTGACCAAGGAGTTCCAGCAAACAAACTTTTATTTAGTGTTTGTGGGAGACAGCGATGTGGGATTGAAAAGTTGGCAAGAGCACAAGCCGTCCTCCTTCGCAAGGACACGACAACGCGCTTTTATGTTCCGCGCTCCACTCGCATAGGAGAATGCTCTTGGTGGTATTGTAGATGGTGGATGACTGCATGTGCACCCTACATGGGATTTTCTGTATCGAAAATTTTCTTAGTTGTAGACCGGCAGGTCCAAAGGAGAGACCATGTCTTTGTGACAGATAATTTGAAGCATATCTCAACAGGCATGAGCAAAAGAGGCCTCAATTCATCTTCTTCTCCTCATGGTGTTTCTTCGAGCAAAGGACACAAGAAGAGAATTCGTAGGTAGGCCTTTGTTTCAGGATTCTTTGCTCCTGTAATGTGTTTTTTTTTTCACCAAGAACAAATTTCAGAATAAAGATTTTACAGGATTTTGCTTTCCTATTTCACAGTTTATACTCATATGAAGTTGGAGTTGTTACGTAGTATACAACAGTTTAACCACATGCTAACACCATTGGTGGACAAAAATCAATTTGTGATAAATTACGGCTGCACCTAGCTTTTGGGCTAGCTTGCCTACGTACCCTGTGAAGGGATCAAGCCGAACGTAGTTCACCCTCCTTGAATTGAGGTAATGAAGGGGGGTTTTGGGTCTTGTGACTGAATCTAGCTTTTTTAGGGATTAGACTGCCTACGTACCCCATTTGAGGGATCAAGTCAACCGTAGTTCTTTGCTTGGGCCGCCCTTTCGGGTTTTCAGCCCACAAAGTTTTTTTTTTTTTTTTTGGTTGCTTGGACCGCCCTTTCAGGTTTTCAGCCCAACAAGCATTTTTATTTACCCTAACTTTTGCTTGAACCGCCCTTTCGGGTTTTCAGTCCAACGAGGTATTCTTCTTTCTTTTTTTTTTTTTTTTTTTTTTTTTTATAACTTTTGCTTGGGCCGCCCTTTCGGGTTTTCAGCCCAACGAGCATTTTTTAACCATCATGCATAAAATTTCTTGATGAATTTCCCATTCACGCAAGAATATATGCACTTGCCTTCGGAGTTTGACAACTCGTAAGCACCCTTGGAGAAAACCTTAGTAATGACGTAGGGCCCCTCCCACTTGGCCTCAAACTTACCATGCATTTTCCTGGTAATGACAAAGGGTCTTCGGAAGTTAAAACCAAATCTCCAATTGAAAAAGATCTAAACTTAACTTTCTTGTTGAATGCCCCTGACAACCTGAGCTTGGTATATTTCGAGCCTTTGTTGAGCTGCCAATCTTTTCTCGTCTAGAGCTTCCAGTTCTCCCAGTCTCACATTTGCGTTTTCGTTGGGGTTTGTTAGCCGTGAAGCTACCCTTAACGATGGCAATTGGACTTCCAACGGTAGAACGGCCTCGGAGCCAAACACCAAATTGTACGGTGTACATCCTGTTGAGTTGCGTATGGTCGTCCTATAGGCCCATAATGCTTCGAGAAGACGTTCATGCCAGTCTCTTTTATTTCCTGAGACCATCTTCTTTAGGATATTACACAAAACCTTATTGAAAGCTTCAGCTTGTCCGTTTGAGGACGGATTGTAACTCGCGGAAAACGAGTGTTGAAACTTGTACTTCTCGCACAACTTGGTCATGGACTTGCACTTGAAATACAATGCATTGTCGGATATTATCTTCGATGGAACCCCATAACGGTAAATGATGTGATTCCTTATGAAGTTTGTGACATCGTCTGCTCATACCTCCTTTAAAGGAATTGCCTCAGCCCATTTAGAGAAGTAATCGGTCGCGGCCAAGATGTATTGATGTTGACGTGATGACTTAGGCTTTATCATGCCAATAACATCCAATCCCCAAGCTTCAAACGGCCAAGACAAAGTGTCGGATGCAATTGTTGGGGTGGTTGGTGTATAAAGTCCCCATGCAACTGGCAATCTTTACATGTAGTTGCGCATTTCATTGAGTCTTGGACCATTGTTGGCCAATAATAACCCAATCTCTTCAGTTGATTTGAGAGTTTTGAACCGGCTTGATGAGCACCACATGTGCCAGCATGAGTATCATGAAGGGCTTTAGTTGCGTCCTGTTTCGACAGACACCTTAACAACATACCATCAAATGACCGTTTGTACAAGGTGTCGTTTAAGTACAAAAACTGAGTCGCTCTTGCCCAACTTCAGCCTTTTTCCTTGAGTCATTTGGCAACCTACCATGTTGGATATACTCGATTATGGGATGACGCCAATCAAGATTATCTGGTTCTTCCTCACATTCGGAAGCCGTAACGACGTTTGAATCGACAACTTCTTCAATTCTCTCTATAGCTTGGGGTAGTAAATAACGTTCCCCAACAGTGATTTGGATGCCCCTTCGTCAGGTAGCATTAACGATGCAGCCAAATTAGCTAGTGCATCAGCTTTATCATTTTCTGACCTCGGGATGTGACCGACATGAATGTCTTGAAACTGTGACATGAGATATTTTGCCCTTTCATGGTATGGGACGAGAGTTGCATTTCTAGCTGCGTATTGGCCATTCAACCGTCTCTCACGACTAACTGTGAATCACCATATGCTTGTAAACAATCAATATGCATCTCAAGAGCAATTTCAAGGCCAATGATAAGTGCCTCGTACTCTGCCACATTATTTGAACACAAGCCTAGTATAGAGAATGAGTATGGGATTAAGCCCCCAGACGGCGTAATGAACACTAAACCTGCCCCAAGCTCAACTTCGTCTTGCTGCCCCATCAAAATATAACTGCCATGTAAGCGCTTCTGTTGTGAAGACCTCTTCATCGGGCAAATCAGCAAGTAACTCCATATTGTCGGGAGTAGGATGTGCGGCCAAGAAATCAGCCAGAGCTTGCCCTTTGATCGCTTTTTGTGGCACGAATTTTATCTCAAACTCGGAGAGGAGGAGTGACCACTTAGCTATTCTCCCAGAGAGCACAGGCTTACACATTAGATATCGGAATGGGTCTGCCTTGGAAATCAAAATGACTTTATGAACAAGGATGTAATGTCGTAATTTCAGGACAGCAAACACCAATGCGAGGCAAACCTTTTCGATAGGGGAGTATTTTTGTTCTGCCCCCACGAGTGTTCTACTCAAGTAATACAACGCATTTTCTTTTCCATCCTCATTGTGTTGGGCGAGCAATGCCCCTAACGAGCGTTCTAATGCTGCAATATACAAGATTAAAGGTTTCCCTTTAATTGGTGCCATTAGAACGGGCGGATTCAACATATATTGTTTAATGCTTTCCAAAGCATTTTGACATGCTTGATCCCAAACGAATGGAACGTCCTTCTTCATGAGCCTCGAGAATGGTTGACACCTTCCAGAGAGATTTGAGATGAACCGTCGTACATAGGCTAGTCTCCCTTGCAACCCTCGTAGCTCCCTTAGATTTCGAGGGGGAGGCATTTCACGGATTGCCTTGATTTTGGAGGGATCAATTTCAATTCCTCGATGTTCGGACAACGAAGCCAAGGAATTTGCCTGAAGTTACCCCAAATGCACATTTTAAAGGGTTCATTTTCAACTGGTGCTTTCTGAGTCTATCAAAAACTCGTTTTAAGTCACTCAAATGATGTTCCCTTTTTCTGGTTTTGACAACCAAATCATCGACATAGCACTCAAGGGTATTGTGAAGCATGTCATTGAAGATTGACGTCATGGCCCTTTGGTAAGTTGCCCCTCATTTTTCAACCCAAAAGGCATTACGGTGTAGCAATATATTCCTTTTGGAGTGCGGAAGGCAGTTTTCTCTTGGTCCTCTGGAGCCATTTTTATTTGGTTGTAGCCTGAGAATCCATCCTTGAAAGATAAAGCACCGAAACCGGTTGTTGCGTCTACCAATAATTCTGTAATTGGGAGCGGAAACTCATCTTTCGGGCATGCATCATTGACGTCTCTATAGTCCACACATATACGTAGTGCCCCAGTTCTTTTGAGGACTGGCACAATATTGGACAAACAAGTGGGATATTGGACTTCTCGGATAAAACCAGCAGCAATAAGCTTGTCAATCTCGATTTCTATTTGGATAGTTAGCTTTGGCCGAAAGCGACGTGGCGCTTGTTTCACCCATCGGGTCTCATCAGGAATCCCAAGTTTGTGAACTCCGACCTTTGGGTCCAAACCTGGCATCTCTTGATAACTCCATGCAAATACATCTCGATATTCTTGCAAAAGTTGTGTGTATTCTTCTAACTCTTGCGGTGTCAGCGAAGCACAAACAAAGATTGGTTTTGGGCTGTCAGCTGTACCAAGATTAATTTCTTGGAGATCATCAATCGTGGCTTGACCTCCCTCCTCCATTTGTGGAGGAGCTTGTTGAACTATGTCAATGAATTCATCTTTATCTTGAGGCTTATCATATTCATCGACTTTTTCTTCGAAAGAGGTGCAATTGACCTGTTCAAGGTCGTTATTTATTTTCACCTTCTTGATTGTTTTGATTACAGCTTTCTCCTGACTCTTAACCCTCCATTTCCTTTTGTTATGGACTTTCTCGTGTTGAGAATTGGAAGGGTTTTCCAAGCGTTGAAAGACTGAGATGTGGTGTGGTTGTTTACAACCTTTGATGGTTGTGTGAATGAGAGACTGGGTGAACCGTAAAACTTTGCATCAGAGTAATTTACCTCTTCGCCTCTGAACGGGTCCATGTCAGCTGAAACGCTCTTGACTTCCCGATCCACCAAGTATTTGAAGCATTGGTGAAGTGTAGAAAGGACTACGCCATATGTATGCAGCCACGGGCGTCCTAGCAAGACGTTGTATGAAGTGTCAGCATCGATCACATGGAATAGGGCGTCTGAATATAGGTCCCCTATTTCCATTTGCAATGCGATAGAGCCCATGGCTTTTTGCCCCTGTTGGTTGAAACCTTGAATAGTCAGCATTGAGGGAGACAATTGTCGGGCACTCATCCCTATAGCATGGAGCGTCTTTAATGGGATAAGATTCACGGCTGAACCACAATCTAACAATATTCGATTAATGGTCGTGGCTCCAACTTCGCATGTGACGTATAGAGGTCGATTATGGAATTTGGACCCAAGTAAAAGGTCATCTTCACCAAAAGTAATTGCTGCTAGACACGATGCACAAAACCTCGAGGTTTCAGTTGTGTGAACATCAACTGATTTGAAACATGATTTGTACAAATTCGGGCTCATCAAAGCCATTACAAGTGCTTCCCTAAGCTCTCTCGACATTTGTAAAGCGTCAAAGATACTTAAAGGAGCGGGGATGCACTTAAGATGAGCCAAAATATCATACTTCAGTGCATGTGATTGTGATGACTCCTTTGTTTTACCAGTATCGGGCTTAGGGTCCTTTGCTTTTGAGGAGGACGGTGAAACTTCCCCTGCGAGAGCTTTTTCTACAATGAGACCTTAATCTCTTTCGCCTTTGACTTATTCTCGGCTTTAGAGGAAACAGCTTCCTCATTTTGTTGTGCTTTATCGAGGAGATGGGATGCTTCAACCGGAGCGGAGGTTAATCTCATCAACCTCTGTGTCAACCTCATATTCCTCCACAGAAACCATGTTGCATTGAACAATTTCTTCCTCATCTTCGGATTCACTTGAGAAGAACTCAACTGGCAAAAACTCAGTGAGTGTAACAGGGACCCTTGCGGGTTGCTCATATTCATCTTCTTGAGGGATTTGAACCTTCTTTTGCACCCTCTTCTTCTTCCTCTTGTTTTTCAAAGACGGCATGCCTCGAATCTTGACACCAGGATGAGAAATAGATCTGTGATTGGGTGGGAAATGTTTGGTCATGTGCTTGGCTCTTTTAACAAATGTCTTCCACTCCTCGCAGAGATTCGTCGACCGGAAGAATCTTCCCATATCTCTAGACTGGGTGCAGCCATGAGCTCACGAAGAGAAGGAATTTGAAGATCATTAGACTGTGATGCACTTGGACGGGCATGTGCATTTGTGCCCCCACTATCAGTAGTGATACCTGCAAATTTCGCTTCCTCTAGTAATGTAGTTGTGGGTATGAGCTTTTCCTCAATCATATTTGTTGCAGCTGATTGACGTCTGCGAGAAGAGTCTATCACCAAGCCACCATTATTGAGGAGTTCTTGGATTTTGTCCTTCAGGATATAACAATCCTTAAGCGTATGACTAACGAGGCGGTGATACCGACAATACTTAGGGTCATTTGTCTTGTTGGCCTCAGGAGGACGCTTTGATTCCTGGCAGGGTAAAAGCATTGGAGGTCAGAAGTTGGTCAAATATTTCTTCTATATCATCATCGTCAAAAGAATATTTGACCTCTTTACGCTCTTTAAGCGTGAGCCTTTTGGGTGGGTATCTACTTTGGCCTTTGTCGTTTTTCTTCTCTCGACTGGACAAAAGTGACCAATGACTCTCCCTTCGTAGGCTTCTTCTCATTTTTCTTTTCCCCAAATTGAATTTTCTGGGTCGCAGACTTTTGGCGAGCAATTTGTCTTTCAACTTTGCTTGCCTTTGACACCAAAGCATCAAATGATTGGGGTTCAGCAGTGGCAACAAAAGTTGCAATGTTTGGCATGAGGTTGTTGTAGCACATTTGCACTGCTGATTGCTCGGTAATTTTCTCCGGGCATTGGAGATTAAGGCTCCTCCATCTTATTATGAAATCATTGGCACTTTCCCCTGGCTTTTGGGTAGTTTGAGCTAGGTCCATGATCGAGACCTTCTTCTTTGAACTAACAAACTGTGCCAAAAATGCCTTTTGCATGTCGTCCCATGTCAGGATTGAGCCTGGCGGTAGTTGTGTATACCAAGTAAAGGCTGATCCTTTTAGGGATTGGACAAACTGACGTACCAGGAGAGCATCTGACTGGGATGTCTCACCACATGCTGAATAAAAATGTGCCAGATGTTCATGGGGTGAGCTATTTATGCCATCAAATTTATCGAATATGGGCCGTTGATAACCCTTCGGAAATGGGATGGCGTCATAGTGAGAAGGGAAGGGTTTTCGATACCCTTGAACAGGAGGTGCCATGGACAGTTGGAACTCACGAATCCCTCAGCAATTAATGCCTTTATGTCGTTTGGGGAAATTGTGCTCGTAGAGCCCTCTCCTTTTTCCTCTTTTCTTTGTTGTTCATGGGTCGCAAATTCATTTGCTTTGCCCCTGTCTTGCTCACCTATGATGGCTCTGCCTTTCAACTGAGCAGATAGCAACGCTATTTCCGCGTCTTTCTCTGCTAACTTCTGATGCATTTCCCTTCGCAGATCTTGCATCATTTCCTGGACTAAAGGTAACTGGTCCTCAGGATTTGGACGTACCAGTCATCATGACTTGCATGCTTTCCACTCCCTCATGAAGTTTGGCCGCTTGGGATGCCACGTAATCATTCTCTTGAGTTTGAGCCACGGGATCATCATAGAGAGGATTCCATAGCATATAATTGTCCAAACGGGTTGAGTTTAGAGCAGATAACTCGGGAATAATCATCCCCATCATGTCTCAGGATTTGGAACGGGTCAATGGACCCATGTAAGACCTTGACAGATCTTGAGGTTTTGGGACTGCTTCCTGTGAAGCATCAGCTGCCTTCGCCTTTTGAGCAAGCTTCCGTTGTGGATGGGGTATGTTCACCACCTTTCTTTTCATGATGATGGCTTTGCTTTTAACCTTGGAAGAACACGGGTAAACCTCATGTGATATGGATTCCACGACATGAGCTCTAGGACTTGATGGAGGTTTGGCCCTTCGGACCTCATGTTTTTCCTCAGAGTTATCCTTCTGACTTTCCTCACTAGTTTCATTGGTGGAAGTCATCAGGACAGAATCTGTAGGATATAGGTTAATTGGGATTGATCCAATCATGATTTGGACAAATCGGGTAGCAATTGTCCTCTTGGGAGTTGGCATAGCCAGGGTGCTTGAGATGTTTTTGCCTTCAGCCACCATTGGGCTTGTCCCAGAAAGCTTGGCTAAAACGGCCTCAATAGACTGCTTCTTCGCTTCTTTCTTGCTCAAAGCACGAGCAGCCCTCTTTCTTACATTTCGAAGAGCGTTCTTGGACGGTGTCCTCTTCAATTGGGTCTTGGTGACCTTGGGAATAACCTGAGGCCTGGCCCTTTGAATGGGCTTTGGAACAGTGCACTTGATGAGACTCTCACTGACAATAAAAGTCTTCGGAAGCCTACTCGCTTGGTGCACGCACTCCTAGTAGTTTCGATCTGGTGGAAGAAAATAGTAACTTGTGGTGCCATCGTATCTGGTTTTGTAAACCTATGGCAAACACAAAATTATCAAAACATTAGTCACCTTATGATTGGAGATGAAAAGGTAAATGGATCCCACCGGGTGTGCCAAAAATTATGTTGACGAAAAATGTGTCCCTCCCAACATAATTTCACCACCACTAATTAAATAATGGGGTTTTATTATTTTAGGTTCGACCCATTCGAGACGCAAGTCTCTTAATTACAATCCCTTGCTTCAAGGGAAAAACCCTTTGATTCCATCATAAAGAAACAGAACGTGTGTGTTTGGTTTTGCAGCTGCCCCTAAGTCGAACCTCAGGGTGCCTACATATCCCTTGCGAGAATCAAGCCACTCGTAGTTCAAAGAATTGCAATGAATGAATGACTCATTGCAAAAGGAAAGATTTGTATGAATTTGATTGAGAAAATATTTGAACGAATTTAGCTGAATAAACCAAGTGATTCGACTTTGATGTGTGTTTGAGGTGAATTTGATTAATAATAAACCAGGGATTCAATTTGGATTTGAGATTTGGACGGTTGCATCTAGATTGAGTCTCTAGATTGCCTACGTACCCTTTCGAAGGGATCAAACCAACGTAGTTCGGAAAAGATTGTTTAATTTGCGTGGTTTTGTACCACTTGAGATTTTGGCGTGGTTTTGTACCACTTGGGATTTTGGCGTGGTTTTGTACCACTTGAGATTTGATGTGGATGCGGTTGCGTCTATTGGTATGCTAGACTGCCTACATACCCTTGATGGGATCAAACCCGCGTAGTTCCAAAAAGATTTGTATGAAGATTCGATTGGTGGGAATTTGATTGCGGTTGCGTCTATTGGTATGCTAGACTGCCTACGTACCCTTGATGGGATCAAACCGGCGTAGTTCCAAAAAGATGGAAATTAATGGGTAAGTGTAGCCCACTAATTAAGAATTTGTGTAAAGATGGATATTTGATTTGTGGGAATTTGGTTGATGTAACCAGTAATGCCAATTGAGTTGCGGTTGCGTCTATTGGGATGCTAGACTGCCTACGTACCCTTGATGGGATCAAACCGGCGTAGTTCCAAAAAGATTTGGAAATCAATGGGTAAGTGTGGCCCAATAATTTAGAATTCGTGTCTTTGAGACAATTTGGAGATTTTCATAGGTAGATGACTTATGGGGAAAATTGGAAATTAATGGGTAAGTGTGGCCCACTAATTGAGAATTAGTGTCTTTGAGAAAATTTGGAGATTTCCATAGGTAGATGACCTATGGGACAAATTAGAAATTAATGGGTAAGTGTGGCCCACTAATTGAGAATTTGTGTTTGAGAGATTTGAATTTAATCTCGTTGGAATTTGCATGGGTAGATGACCCATGAGAAAATTCGGAATGGTTTTGTACCATTTTTCTTTTTGTCAATGTCCAAGAAAAATAATGAGCAATTTTGGTTAACTCACTAATTTTCTAAAATTGACATTTGCATTTGGATCCCAAATATGGCTATGAGGAAATTAATTCATTAACCATATAATAGGAAATTTGGGCCTCTAAAATTTAATGGGTAATTATTTGTATCACCCACTAAATATTCTGGGCTTTTGAGAATTAATGGGCAATTATTTTTTTGACAGCCCATTAATCCATTTTTAGGCGTTTGATATTTGTTGTCAGCTAGCCCACGAGCAAGGAGCCCATGAAAAGCTTTAGTCCAATTGAAGCAATCTGATAGCCATGAAACTCTTGTAGAGTTTGTTTCCAATTAAAATCAGATTTTGCACTCCCACATTTATCTGGAATACTTGTGATTAGTCCAAATTGATAGCAATCTTTGTATCTGTTCAGCCTTTAAAAGAACCACACGAAACCACAGTTGGTACAGAACCTTGGCAAACAAAAGGAGAGAACCAGAAGAAGAAAAAGAAAAAGCTGCCGCAACATATCAAGAGGTTTCAGATTTTTTTTTGTCTTTTTCCTCTCTTTTTTTTCCTGCGACACCAAGCGCCCTTTTTTTTTAACTTTTCTTCAAAACTCAAAGTGGCGTCATCCACTTCCTTGTTCACACTCCAGCATGTTTTTTTTTGTCATGCCTGTTTGCTGCACATCAAGCTGCCAACAGAAACGTGGCTATCTTTTTCCCATTTTTTTGTGCTTGATCCTCCTATGTGCTGTCAAAACACGTAGCTGCCCTTTTCTTCAATTTTTTTTCGCTTGCTGTTGCTATGCGCAGCAACACCAAGCTGCCCAGAAAAAGCGCTACTATCTTCAACTTCTTTTTTTTTAGTTCATCGCCTCTGTATGCACCAAACCTTATGCAAAACAACTGATTTTTTTGTTTGTTTTTGTTTCAGAGCAGCCTAGACCCAGAAGTTAGTGTGCCTTTGGTCAGGGAAGGAGAAAGTTGAACAGATTCACCAAAGCAGAGGTATAGCCATTTTTTTTTACTTGCATCGGTGAATCAATTTTCCAGATTTCTTATCTGCAGAGGTTCTGGGTTTCTCACCCACATGGATTTGCATCCAAATATTGCCGGGGTTACTAACCCACATGGATTTTTACATCCAAATGATTTCGGGGTTACTCACCCATGGATTTGCATCCAAATATTTTTGGGGTTACTCACCCATAGATTTGCATCCATATAATTTTTTGGGTTTCTAACCCATCCATTTGTGGCATGCTATGCCCAACATAGAAAAGGAAAATCAAAATGACCGACTACATGTAGAATTTTTTTCTCTTCTGCTCTGAATTCTGCTGTAGTCTTTTTTTTTTATCTCTCGGGGCTCCTTCCCCCGTTCTTTTTCTGTTGCTGCCTTTTTATAGGCCAACTGGATGAGACTCCCTTGGGCCAACAACACTTTTTGAATTATAGATAAGTGCTCATCAAATTAGCCTTCCCAATTTGAAACATAACAGATATCCCAAAATTTTGGGAACTTATCTTGGCTTGCACTTATCCCTTAAGATTATTATTTTTTATTTGAATGAATGATAAGATTTATTTGCCGATTTTTTATTTCAACAGTTGCCCCCTCAAGCTTCGTGCGTGTAATGTCTTTACGCGTGCGGAGCTTGAGAAGCTTTTGTCTGAAACTGTGAACTAATTCCCTTTTGCATTCTCAATTTCAGGTGATGAATGTGCACGGGAATCTTCGCCAAGAACATGCCCTCGATACTCGTGGAGAAGCAATCACAGCTGGTCCGGAATATATGAGATCCTTTCCAATGAACTCGATCAACCTCTCCTTACCCCCTGAGAGTCGCGTGACTTGGTTCAGGATTGACCATGTGAATAGTGGGCATTTCAAGTTTAATCCTCATGAAGAAGACAGAGTCATTCAGGTCTCCCAAGCAAGAGGTGCTTACTTTCAAGCTCACTGTTTGTCGAAAGTAA
This sequence comes from Prunus fruticosa, assembly GCA_018703695.1. Taxonomy (NCBI): domain Eukaryota; kingdom Viridiplantae; phylum Streptophyta; class Magnoliopsida; order Rosales; family Rosaceae; genus Prunus; species Prunus fruticosa. Next base: position 33,020,952 of record CM031918.1, read on the forward strand.
ACAACTCATTAGATGGGGACCGCCCAAGCAAGAGGTGCACTTATCCCAAGAGGTTATTATTTTTTATTTGAATGAATGATAAGATTTATTTGCCGATTTTTTTATTTCAACAGAGAGCGCCTCACATTTCACCACTTGCACAAGTGTACATCAATAAACATGGCCACATCCTTGCTTTTTACCCTAAATTCTTATTTTATTGTTTTTTCTTATGAAATTCATAACTAAATACACAAAAATGATAAAAATGTTCCGAAAATTGCTACGAACTCATTGACACTTCATCTTCCTTACTGAATTCCCTGTTTCATGGTTAAGCTACATTAGTATTTTATTATTATTTACCCTACATTATTATTATATTACTTTTTAGCCTCTACATTTGTTAATTATATTTACTCGAAATTATTATTTTTATTGTTATTTTGAGTGCGAATAGACCATTTCTGGTGTTAATCAGTTTCTCTCTTCTTCAATTTGTTAATTTTTTTTTTCTTTATTAGGGTGAAGGGATGTTTTGAAAAATAAAAAGAAAAAATTACATTCCAAGCATTGTATAACATTAGAAAAAAGTCAATGAATAACCCATTATTTGTATAGCTTAATTTGGATCCTAAACATCTCATTCATTCATACAAAATTGACGACTCCTGACTACTAACAGAAGGGTCCCATAAGATAGTTTTACATTGCAAAGCATATTATTTGCTCCCTGTTAGCAATACCACTATCACCCCAACCAACTGAACGCGATAGCCGCAATTAATCGAGTCGTATTGGTCGGCTTCTTCCGAGCAGCTTTGACGTGCCTATGCTCACTCATATCACCACCATCGTCTAGTATTTCTCTCATAGCATCAGGGGATACATAGTCCCAACTTGTATGTGTAGTTGCCGCAAATGCTCGGAAATTTTCGAATCCTTCGTTGAATGCCATCTCTAGTTCACTGTGGTGCTCTTCGCATCGCATATGGTGCATCAAACAACCTTTAATTTCATCATTCATTACTGTATCCAACTCCTCTGCTTTCAACTTCCTTTTATGACTCCACTTCAAGTACTTGTTCTTTTGGGAGAACGCTTTGTTAACTCTAATGTTAAGATCAGCCAAAATGGCCTCGTCTTCAACACATTTCTTGTGCCATGAATTGATCAGTCTGGAATTATAATCTAGCTTGCTACTGACTGCATGTATTGCCTCTAATGTATCATCGGAGTCCCCCTCACTCCCAAATGGTGTTGAAAATGGAAGGGGTCGGCGAGTACAACGTGGAAATGGAACCTGCGACTCCAATTTTTCATATTCAACTGTGTTGTTAGGGCCTGAAGAGGATGACATGCTTGAATAATTCTATTTGTTTTTAGAGGATGAGGATTGCATATGCAATTTCGTTTGAGGAAGGGGACATAGCTTTATAGACCAACATACCAAAGCTTGCGTGTAGTCAACATATGTACTTTATTTCAATTTTTAAAAAGAGGTGTCAGGTTTTGCTTTTCAAGCATGTCAACCTCATTACACCACTGTCGTGGTTGAAAGAACCTCAATGGAAGTGACATCTAGTTAGTGAACCCAACCACACTCGTTAGGATTAAACTTAGATTGTATCAGATAAAAAATTAATTTATACATTGTCAACCAAATATATTTTGGCGGGAACCATTTTATTGGTATTACTATCACCCCCTTCATAGAAACTCTCCCTCCACAAGAAACTGACTCCTCCACCGAATCTCTCTCCATCGACTGAAACTCTCTCCTCCACAGAACCTCTCTCTCCCTCCATAGAATGGATTTACTAACCAAGTTTGATGTAAGCATAATAAACACCCCTCCAAACAAAGACCGCCTTTGAAACGCAAGTGAGTCACCGGACAAGCACTGTCACATTCCTAGACAGAATGACCATTTTGTTGGAAGTTTTGAGTCTGAAAGAGTTCTTGGATTCTGGAAGGAGACGCATCTTCAACTTGGTGATGAAATCCAAAGGGCAAGGGCACGTTTGGAATTTGTTGAAGGCCAAATTGAAGATGACAAAAGGCAGGCCAATCTGGATAGGGCGAAGTTGCAGCGCATGAAGCGTAGACACAAACGACTTCGGAGTGTAGCTGTTCAAAAATACAAGAACTCATCTAATGCAGTGGAGTCAAAGAAGCGTGTGATGCAAGCTAGATTCAACTACTTCCGGTCCTATGCAAAACTCGTCGTACCCAGGTTTGATTGGTCATCTATTATCTTTTCCAACGTTAACAAATATACTCACCAAGGGAAGTAACCATTTTGGTTATCGTGTTTGAGCAGAGGCAAATCAGTGGAATTGGAATTTTCGTTAAACTCTGCTTCAAACCTATTTTGATGCTTACTATTATGGAAGATTTCAACCTTAATATTTTGATGTCTTTAATTAGGCGAGCACATGATGCAACGGGGCCATCTACTTCAGTCATATGTTGCTGCCATGTCCATTTTTGTGTGATCACGTATCAGATTTGGACATGGTTGCATCATATGCAATGTTGCCTTTATTTATTATATGTTAGGGCAAGGTTTATGGAAAAGCATTTGTGAGTGCGTTTGTGACAAGGTTATGTTATTGTTTTTTTGTACCTGGTTCATCTCCTACTATTGTTTTCTTCCTTTATATTATATGTTTGTGGAATCCCTCAAAGTTAACATATACTGTGAAAAAAATGCAGAGTGAATATATAATCACTTATATAGACTATGACAAATATTCACTAATATTTTAAAATTGCTTGACTAGTGTGAGGTTTTTCAAAAAAAGTATGGCATTATTTTATGTGATTGGACATGATAGATATTTTGTACCTGATTCCCGATGGACTACTTATTGAATACCTGTGATGGTTCATAACTCTAGACGCAGTTGCACATGGACGACTTATTGAATACCTCTGACGTGTTCAAAGCTCTAGGCGCAGTTGCAATGATGGCTTCAAAGCAGTGTGCAATTATTATATATGTACATTATTATAACAAAACAAAAACAGATAATTTTACATCATTATATATGAAAGGAAACTAATTCTTGTCTTATTACAAATTATATAACGAATATTAAGGAAATATACTTGTTAAAGTGAACAAACATATATACTTAGGGTTAAGAGGAAAGTGAGTTCTCTAAAACAATTTGGATTTTTTCATTGCAAAATGGATGATTTATAGGTTCCCCTAGTTTTATAACGTCACAAGGAGGCCGGAGTAATTTTCGGGGCATTTTTACGATTTTCCAACTATTTATTACAATTTGTTCAAGTTTTTTGCACTAAAGTATTATAATAATCGCAAATTGACACATGGCGCGATCTCAGTGCATACCTTTCACCACTTGCACAAGTGTACGTCAGTAAACATGGGCACATCCTTGCTTTTTACCATAAATTCTTATTTTATTGTTTTGCCTTACAAAATTCATAACTAAAAACACAAAAATGATAAATAAAAAACTTCCGAAAATTGCTACGAATTCATTGAGGCTTCATCTTTCTTCCTGAATTCCCCGTTTCGTGGTGACGCTAAATCATTATTATATTGTTCTTTACCCTAAATTCTTATTATATTACTTTTTACCTTCAATATTTATTAATTTTATTGACCCTAAATTTTTTTTTTTGGTACTTTTGTTGTGCGAAAAGACCATTTTAGGAGCCAATTAGTTTCTCTCTTCTTCAATTTCTTAAATTCTAATTTTTATTAGGGTTAAGGGATGTTTTGAAAAAGTAAATGAAAAAAATACATGCCAACCATTGTATGACATCAGAAAAAAATTAGTTTAAGATATGATAAGTAGGAAAATGTCTTTCCCAAACACTGGTGAAAAGACAGCTCACTCCATGCACGCCTTTTCGTTTACCAAATATTAAGATTGTAGTTGGGCAAAATATCTATGTTAGTACAATGTCATATTACCCATCTACGATGTCAATAAGCAGTCGAGTATACAAATATATATACATAGGTTTATATATAAAACGGTTTATGACTGCACAAACACCAGACAAAATACATTAAAACCCAACATTTCGCCAACGTAGCCAGCCAACGTAGAACTCAAGAGAAGCAAGTCCAGAAAGCATATGATCAGTTCATAATTGTATATCATTTTGTACCTCTCTAGCTTATGATTTGGTTATGTTATTGAGTTAAACTTGTGCTTTTAATCCCTTTTCTGTTTGTCATTCAGTTCATTGGGCCTTAGGTAGCAATGGTGGCTTTGGATAAGAAAAGTTGCACAATTGTGCAAAAACAGGGCAGACTGAGTGAGCAATTTGTTTCGGCCTTAACTTCCTCCTCCCAACTTGGACTGGCCCAAATAGTATGTGGATGGAAAGAGGAGATTCTGAACTGCAAGATGGACTGCTCAAACGTATCCATTGATGAAGCCAAGCCCAATCCGTGGTCCCATCAAGTTGCACCATGCTCAGGATTGTGGCTGCCAGCTGATGAGCTTGTCACCTCCTTTAAGCCATGTGCCTCACCCCAGCTGTATCTGACTTTGGCAGCCAAAAGAAGATCACATGGGTTGGTAGCCAAAAGAAGACCACATGGATTGGCAGCCACAACTGATCAACTTTGAACCCATGTGAAGAAAGCTTGAGGTGCAGCAGCAAATGATGAAAGATGGTGTGGGAGTTCATCATGATGTTCCTCCCTCTTAGCCCTATAAATAGAGAAGTCTTCAAGCTTCAAAAAAACACACATCCACCCCATACACTCCAGGTACACAGCCTGATACTCTAAACTGCCCCAAATCACCAAAACAGCTCCAGAAAACCTCCCTTCCATTTCCCTACGAATTTCCTCTTTCTCAGCCACCACCACTCACTCAAACTCATCCTAAGTCACCTCCATATCCTTCATACATCCTTCTAGACGTGGAGAAGCTCTTGAAGAAGCATTGGACACCACAAGAACTTCAGAAAAAGGGTTTCTTTTACTCTTATGGCTTTCATTATGTTTTCCCATTTCTGTTTTAGTTTCTTTTCCATTATGAGTAGCTAAATCTATAACTAGGGCTTCGATGTAACCTAACATGAATATTCTGGGTTTATAAGTTTGGAGTTTCAAGTTTGATTCATGATTCATGTTCTTATTCATTATGCTTATAAGTTAACATGCTTGTTTGAATGATTGATCACCATTATAACTTGTTTGTTAACTATCTTGGTTTGAATTAAGAGTAGACACCATGCTTTAATTCGAATTGAACTATGAATAGGAAGAGTATGTATGGACATTCGACAACAGGGATTAGATACATGCTTGGTTGTTTAAATTGTTCTTCTATGCTTAATGGGTTCCTAATGCTTAATTTTAGGTTAGACAACAAATGATCAAATTAGGGAATTAGGAACACAAGGTTAGGACCAAACACCATGGCCTAATCATACTTTAGCTAGAATCAATCTTTGAATCTGAATTAGACTTGTTACTTGACTCCTTATAACCCAGAGTTGAATTGTTATGGTGATTCGAATGCCCTAGTCTCCAAATCCGTTTTCCAGTTCTTCAAAATCACTCTTTGTTACACTTGTTTATTTGCTTTCATTTGCAATTTCAGTTTGCTCACTTCCTTTCACAATCACAATCACTCTCACTTTAATTTCTGTTTTAGACTTAACTTCCTAACGTCTTGAATTCGGTAATCTACGTACATAACTAATTTGAACTTCTCAGTCTTCGTGGGTACGACCTCGTACTTGTCTTGCTATACTACTAATTGCCCCGTATAATTGCGAGTTAACATAATATTAACAACAGCATAAAAACCATAAAAACATACTACAACTAATTATAAGGGTATGGATTCCCTGGCACAACATACACACGCATTACCTTGAACCAAAAAACACTCTCACTATGCCATTTGCATCGATTGCAACAAGTCAAGAAGGAAGGATTTATCTTTGCTTCAGGAGGCCAGCCTTCAATAACAAAACACCATTCGTTGTTGTTACAAGCGCTGCAGTGATTGAACTTAATCTTCCCATAGTAAAACATATCTACGATATGTCTTGCAACAGAGAAAACTCGGCTTAATCTTCGTCTCAAAGCATCCATGGTTCCTTTCATATCAATGTTGTTATGTTGATTCAAAGAACACAAAAATTCTAATGCATCCTCTTTTGATTGACCAATTCCAGACATGCCAAGAAGTCCAACTATATATGCCGCTTCCATATGGCTTGTCGTGGCTGCAATGCGCATCCCATACAACGCTTCCACATTACCCTGCATGAAAAACACTTCGAACGCGTGTCTAAATATCGACTCAGGGTTCTCGCAAGGTCTGCATTGTTGCAAGAAAAGCTGGACCGCAGGATTAGCATGGTACCAGCTAGGATGGTCTGGGTACTTTGCCATTGAAATGGTGTTCCACACTTGTGGAGTGTTTGCCAACGTCCGGAATAATGGGCACACAGATGACATACGGAAGAGATATTCCGATGATTGGGTTGCCACGTATAACATCACTTTAAACCAAGCCAACTCCGGGATGAAGGCTTGGGGCATCTCCAAATGGATATGCTTCCTTCTCTTTCCTCCGACTGTAGTGAAATATTTGGAATTCATTGAAATGTTTTTGGAATGGAACTATTTGAGGAGTGGAAGAGGGGAGAAATGAGAATAGATGGGGTTTTGGTTCTGTTTTAGGCTGTGTTTGTTGTACCATTTGGAAAATGTGTTTCCACTTGAGGTTTTTCTGACTTGACCCTTTTTAAAGAAACTGAACCAACACTCTAAAACTAGAGAAAAACAGAAGAGAAGGAAAATGTCATCGAAATGCAAAGTCAGGAACAGTCAAAAAGTCAATTAATAACCTATTTGCATAGCCATTTTTAGGATTTTCCTGTCCTTTTTATGTCATTGAATTAAATGTGACGGATTACTGACTAGTCACAGAACGTCTCATCATATACTTTTTTCATTTTCCCACACCGAAATATACTAGTAATGTTATTAAAATGTGATGGATGTTTATCCAACTAGTTGCCTAAATGAAATATAATGAAAATAATATATTTAGAGCGGTTTCCCCTCAATTTTTAGATTGGGTTTTGGTAGTGAAATATTATATTGGTTTATGAGATAAACGGTGCCACAATTCTGACGGTACATGTGTCCAAATCATGACCAACCCACCCACACACATAAAAGAAGGATATAATTCGATTTGGGTGTTGTGTCGGATTCACTGCATCAAAATGGATTCAGCTGCATCCTCAACTTGTGATACTCGCAAGTGCACGAGCCGTTCGGTAGTATAGCATATGTAAGTGCGAGGTCAATCCCACGAGGATTGGTGATTGAATGATCCAATTCATTTCCCCTACACAAAACAGAAATGAAAAAGAAAATAAATAAAACAAGAAAAAAAAGAAATAACTCAAGCAAATAAGTTCCCAAGTTCAATTAAATTAACGGATTGATTCTAGCTAAAGTATGATTAAGCCATGGTGTTTGGTCAAAACCTTGTGTTCCTAATTCCCTAATTTGATCATTTGTTGTCTAACCTAAAACTAAGCATTAGGAACCCATTAAGCATAGAAGAACAATTTAAACAACCAAGCATGTATCTAATCCCTGTTGTCGAATGTCCATACATACTCTTCCTATTCATAGTTCAATTCAAATTAAAGCATGGTGTATACTCTTAATTCAAACCAAGATAGCTAACATGCAAACCTAAATGGTGATCAATCATTCAAACTAGCATATTAACTTATAAGCATAATGAATAAGAACAAAAACCATAATCGAAACTTAGAAACTAATTAAACTTGAATACTTAAGAAAGAATGTACATTACAAATGAAAGTAAAGTGGAACTAAGAAAACTTGAAGGAAAATTTAGTAAACTCATTTTGTTACAACAATTGACAACTTGAAAGGAAACTAAGAGAATTTGAGGGAGAGAAGGGAAGGGAGCTCTAGAGAAGTGTTTGAGAGCTCCCCCCTTGGGGTATGTTTTGAAGCTTGAAGGCTTCTCTATTTATAGGGCTAAGAGGGAGAAACATCATGATGAAATGCAACACCACCATTCCTCCTTTAATACAACCCATAACTCCCACTTCATCTTGTTCATGTTAGTGTGGTTGGAATCAATCCCATCCCATATTTCTTTTGCTGTACTTTCAGCTTTCTTCACATGGGTTATCAAATGTGTTCAATTTGTGGCTGCCTTTTGCTGCCAACCCATGTGGTTTGCCTTTTGCTTGCTTCAAAAACAATTCTTTTGAACCAGACTTGGTGTAGGAAGGCCTGAGGTTTCAAAACGTATCCAATGGGGCTCAAATTTGGATATGTTATACTAGACATCCATTGGAACAACTTCAATGAAGAAAGTATTCCCATCGGAGCAGTAGAAGTATGCTTTTTGGGCCTTGCAAGTTGGCTGCCGAACAGAGACTGGAATTGACTTCATTTCATTTCTTTTCTTTCTTTTTGCTTTACATGCATGCACATGCTTCTCTTTAATAACTCAAAACCTGATCTCCAGCTCCAAAGTGATCTGCCAATTCAATTCCCATGTTCAAAGGCTGAAGCAAAATGCCTCTCATCATTCCTCATTCTTCTCTCTCTCCTTTCCACCATGGCACTTTAACCTTTGTCTCTTCCTTGTCCCTTTTGCCATGATGTATTTTTGTCTTCACAAATATGCTCTTTTAGACTTTCATAGCTGGAATGCCTCCCAACTTCACTCATTATGTTGGGTACAAAGTCAGTTATAGCTGGGGTGAGGCACATGGCTAAAAGGAGGCATATGGCTAAAAGCTGGCAGCTGCAAATCCTCCTGAGCAAGGTTGAGTGTTGGACGGGCTAAGCACTCCACATATGTCCAATTGGGCTGAAATATGGATATGTTGTACTAGACACCCATTGGAACAAGTTTCATGAAGATCATCACCTCATTCGAGCCCCATAGCATGCTGATCCAAGGCCAAGAAGTTGACCTACGAAATTGGGCTGGCAAGGGGTTGTAGCCAAAATGAGTTTGTCTTTAAGCTCTTCTTCCATTCACCCAAATCAGGCCTTAACATGCATGGATTGCAACATTTCCTATCCAAAGTCATCATTGTTACCTAAATCTCAATTAGCTAAAAGATAAACACAAAAAGGATTAAAAGCACAAGTTTAACTCAAAAACATAACCAAATCATAAGCTAGAAGGGTACAAAATGATATACAATTATGAACCGATCATTGGGCAGAGATGAGAGAGAGCTGAGTCCGAATAGGTTTCAGTGAGAAGATCTGAGTGAGAAGGTATGAGTCCAAAGAGGTTTCAGTGAGAAGATCTAAGTCAGAAGAGGTACAAGTGAGAAGATTCAACATGTCTTCGTCTTCATCTCCCGCTCAAACAAAGAGGTGTCTATTCCTGTGGAGCTGCAATGGTGCTTCGGGTTTCAAAATCAAATAAAAATCGAGGGAAGCCATTTTGGAAGTGCCTAACCTCCTATGTAAGTTTTCATTTCCAGAATATGTATGTGGATGAAAAAAACCTTGGTCTAACTCTGACACAATTATTTTGCATATATGATGCCTGCAATTAGGGAGCCACCAGTTGCAATGGATTTGAATGGGTTGGTGTAACCTCCGCTGAACCAGAACAGCAAGATGACACGTATGATGCTACGATGCTGCATATGCTGAAGTCCATTAAGGACTTGGTAATAGTTTTATTAGTTTTATCAATTTTCATATTATTTGTTCTTTTATTGACCAATTAAGTACACAGTTTCAAGGATTGTAAAAGTTCTCCAAAAAAGACATGTTGCATGCACCACCAATGAGTTTTCAAACCCAGTTTGTAATTTTTGTTCTTGAAATAGGTGGATTGGCATTGAGTTTAAATTATTATTTGAAACAAAAGCATTTATTTGGCTGAAACCTAGCAAGAACTTTCCAAGACCGACTTTAAAAAAATAAAGTCATACGAAGACGATAAAATCACAAAATAGGGCGAATACGATGCAATAATAAGACAATACATTTTTTTACAATTGCATAATTATTCTGTGTATATAGATTGTTTATTTACGTATACTGAAGGTTTATTGATTGTTTACTGCATGTATATCGCATGTTATTGGTCGGATATTGGATGTTTATTGAAGGTTTATTGATTGTTTATTGCATGTATTTCGCATGTTCTTGTCTGATATTGAATGTTTATTGAAGGTTTATTGATTGTTTCCTGCATGTATTTCGCATGTTATTGTCCGATATGAATGTTTATTGAAGGTTTATTGATTGTTTATTAGTAGGAAGAACAACTGTTAAGTAGAATTTCCTATTCAATACGACTTCCTTATGGATGGTGAAATTAGGGACTGATGTATATTGCATGTCTATTGCGTATAGATTACATGTCTATTGCGTGTATATTGCTTATCTATTGCTTGTGTATTGTTGTTTATTTCCTTAGTAAGCAATAAACAATCAATACACAAGCAATAAATGTACGATATGCACACAATAGACAAGCAATACACAAGCAATAGATAAGCAATATAGATGCAATAGACATGCCATATAGATGCACCAATATACATTACTTTTATGCTACTGAGCTGCCCAAGACCAATAAAATAAAGAAAATCAACGAATTTATTAACCGATTATAAAGGAGAGAGGGATTCAAACCTGAGGGGCGGTCAGAGAACCAATAGGGAGTTTTTATAGCAATGCAGCTGGGGACATTTTTCATGTGTTTCTATAAAGAGGGCATGGTTGAATACAACATTGGAGACGAGGGCATAGCTGCCTATTCCCCTTACAGAATTACCTTATTAAGATGCAACCCATTGCGATTAAGTGAAGGCAATGGTGAACGGCCTAAAGATTGGGATCTGATATTTGGAATGGTGGCTTGGATAAATCATGACATATCACTTTGCATTGAATTACACTTTAAAAAGCCATCGGTCCCCATTCACATATGCAGTCTTCAAATCCCAATGCTGCAGTTTGGTTAAGGTTATGTAAATGTCGTGAAGGAGTTAGGGCAATATTACAAAGATGTTTGTTTCATTACATCCAAAAAAACTTTACACTCCAGATGCACATTCTATGTATGGGAATGGCATGTGTCTAACTTCAAAAATGCATCTGCCTATCCATTTAGATTGCCCACGTGCAATAGATTTACAGATCCATTTACTTTTCTCCTCACAAAGCCTCTGCATCTCCATTTCAGAGTCTTCAATTTTCTGTCTATGCTCTCATCCAGCTACCATATACATTTAGCCCAATATGAGAATAAACGTAGCGTACTATCACACTAATCAAAATGAAAGCATGCATCCGCTATAATATGTGCCACTATTTTGGTTCTAATTGTTATTGTCCAATAACTTAAACCTAAAATTATATACAAAAATACACTAAGATTGAGAAAGACGAAGAAGAATTGAGGAGCAGAGGTAGAATTCGAAAAGGACCTGTTGATCTGTATTGTGTATTTACATGAGTTTCAAATTGGAGATTCCCAAAACCAATTTAATCATCATGTAACCAATTTCAACCACTATCATGGCATGTAAGCATCTCCCCGTAATATCTCTGCAGCCAACTTCAACCGGAAAAAGGGCATGTTCTGCGAGGTGCAAGTAGCTAACAGAATCTCAGCACTCAAAAGCTCAATGTACTTCAACACGAACATGCCACAATCGCCTCTGAAGCAAAACAAGAACTCGATCAATTCAAGTAATGACATTGTAACGTAATTGAAAATTTCAAGTAATAAAATTAAAGAAAAAATTGTGCTCACTGATTAGATTGTTGTGGAACATCCACACGTTCTATTGGCCATGGACACCACCAATCTCTGCTGCAGTCGTTTGCATAAACACCTTCTTCATAAAAGTCGATGGAGTTGAGAAGATTTGGAATCGTAATTGAAAGCGGGGCGAGTTCTTCCTTTAACATCTCATCTGGAATAAGTGAAACCATTGAATCGTACACTTTGTTTTCACACTTAACCAGATCAATCATTAGAGCCACCCAATGCTTATACTTCGTCAACATACAAGGGGCATACACCTTATACGCGTTCTGGCAATCTAGCCCACATGCCGGAACCTTGCCATTTACAACGTTCACTAAACTGTTTCTAATTTTCCACCCAACCTGCTATTTTTTTCTTTTATTACCCGCAAAGTAAGTATGGATGTGATTATGTGAAATAGAAAACAATCAATGGTTAAAAACCTCCACAAAGCAAGTATGGATAATTTGTAATTATTAACTGCACTTGGTCAAGGCCTATGACATACCATGAAAAATACATCGGTCGTTGTCCAGTTCGATATTTGTACAACCTCCAAATCCTGTTGTCGCTTCCGGATAAGATACAACCCCAAATCAATGTGATGCACATGTTTTTCTTGTCAATCTCATAATCTATGTACATTAAAACAAATGCATAATCAATTAAACTTACATCTCCTGCCAGCCAACCGTCATCTTTTACGAGGGAAGTGAAGAATTCAATCTCAGCTTCCACGTGGCCAAATTGCATCACTAAACTGTGAATATAACAAAGTTTTAGATCACAACAATTTAAAAATATATACACTAATGCCTTCTATCTCAAAAAACAAGGGACTTACTTTGACCATATCATCCTGCGGAATCGCCTTCATTGGGTCTAACATCCGAAGTCGGGTTGTCTCTGGCACAGTTTTTTTACCAATTCACTAGCTTCAATGATCTTCCACATAGGAATAATCCTCTTCCTCTTTCGTAATTGGACCCCTTGTTCCACAGCTTTACCTTTATCATTCAACCAAACGTTCAACTCAGATAGCACAGCTGTAGATTGATCCAAATCAATATCCCCGAGAGTAAACTCAACAGTTGTCCCCGCCGTGCTCTCGCCAATGTCATCACAAACCAAAACAACTTCATCATCCTCTTCCTCACATTCCTTTATTTGCACTTCCTTTTCCTCACTTCTCTTTCTTTTCGCTTCCTTGCCCTCCCTTCTTTTTCTTTGCTGATCCTCTCCATCACTGCTTTTTCTTGGCAGTTCCCTCTCTGTCACTGCTTTTTTTTGCAGTTCCTCTCCCTCACTGTTTTTTCTTTTCACTTCCTCTCCCTCACTACTATTTCTTTGCAGTTCCTCTCCCTCATTGCTTTTTCTTCTCACTTCCTCTCCCCCACTGCTCTTTCTTTGCAGTTCCTCTCCCTCATTGCTTCTTCTTTTCACTTCCTCTCCCTCACTGCTCTTTCTTTGCGCTTCCTCTCCCTTGCTGCTTTTTATTTTCACTTGCTCTCCCTCACTTGTTTTCCTTTGCGCTTCCTCTACCTCACTTGATTTTCTTTACACTTCACCCCCTTCAATCCCCTCCTCGTCCTTTTCCTCTCCCTCATATCTGTTACTTGGCCCTTCATCCCATTCACTGTCATCCACTTCGTCAGATTCCTTAAATAGATGTGAGATCTCACAACGATTCGTCCTCTCTTTCAGTAAAGCTAGGTCCCTCCTTACTTCCTGCTCAAACTGAGGACCTAAACAGTGGTCCAAAAGTTTTTCCATCCGTATGACCTTTAACTCAAGGACGTCATTTTCCCGCTTTACTTGAAACAACTCGGACCTCAACAAGCTTACCAGCTTGTTCAACTCATCAAGATCAGCACATGAAGAAGGAATTGACTCTGCCAAGACAACAGGCGGGGCGATCCTGTGGCCAACTCCAATATGATTGTCTCATTTCCTCTTCACTCGGACGTAGCGCCCGCAATGCAACTGCTAAACTTTTCAGAATACAGACAATATTCATATTCAATCATTCTACTTAATAATTTCATTAAATCTTATAAACAGTTTCAAGGGCTGCAAACCAAACCTCTTTGCTCTGGAAAAAATAATTGTTCAACTTCCTCATCTCGGGCATAGATGTAGTAGTTCTCCATCACAAAATACGTGGGACAACTGTTGGATCAACAACCTTGCAGTAATTCAGGTCCACCATTCTAGGAATTAATTCATATACCCAAATCTACACAATTCATAGGACAAAAGTCATTATTTAAGTTTTAAAGTTCACAAAGCATAACTGACATGAACATTATTACCATATACCTGGAAAGCATACGTGAAACCTTTAAAACTCCACCCACCCCTTTGCACTTCACCATGCTTATGCTTCTTGCCCTTCTCATTTTTCCGGCTTTTTCCCGTTACCTTACTTTTCCCCTTCTCTCTTCCCTCTTCATTTTCAAAGATTTTCACATACTTTGTTGGTGCAGAAAATAGACTGTCTTGGGTTTTGTCAAAGGACACCGAACCCCCCAGGATACCTGTTGAACGCATCCAAGTCCTCTACAAGGGTCAGGTAATTTACATTGATGTTCAAATGCTTGTCCCTTCCCAAAACCACTAACTCAGCAAAGTAAACAAGAGCTAGCTTGTAAATGTCATCTTCCTCTTTGCACCTCATAAATGCTTCTTCTAAAGCATTACATGTAATTCCTTCGTCTATAAAATATCTTTTCTGAAGTCTAATTTCGGCACTTTCTCCACTGGAAACTTCAGGCACTTCCCCAAAACGAAGCCCTGTGATCAAACAGAAATCTTGACGAGTAAATTGAGCAACGTCGCACCCTATTAAGAAACTCAGTCTATCCAAGTCTTTCACACCCTGCCCCGCGACTCGACGCAACACAACTCCATGCACAATCTGCCCGCTGAAACTGAATCTTGTCTATATTCAAAAGATGGCCAAAGCATGATGTCTTGAATTGTTCTAATTGTTCCGCACTCAACTTCGCTCGAATTTCAGCTAGGGTTGAATTTTCATGTGAGCAGTTGTTCACCCGTGACGCATATGCCTCTGAACTTCTGGCAATACCAGCTACACGTTGGATCCCATTTCCTAAAATACAAGATGAAATAACGTGAACACATATACTACCACCACGTATTTGCACAATCATATTGGTATTTACACAACTAGTCAACCAGGCACATTACAAATTTTATGAACTACATGCGCCTAGGGATTACTGATCACAAGCTTTAACATCATCAAAGCAATATGACAAATTTTGTGCAAATACCTATTAATGCAAATACCTACAAATTTTGGGTTCCTCACCTACCCGATTGCAAAACTTTATCTCAATTCTCGCTAGCCCTTAGATTGATCTGATGGCTATAAAGTGAACCCCTTAGAACTTACCCCTTATAAGTTTCCACTCACTATAGTCTGAGCGAGTGGGAAAACGTTTAAAGGTGGCTGGGCTCTATTAATCATGCTGAGATCTAATACTACCATTGGTCCAATTTCTTTATTTTCTCTCAAAGCCCAATTTCTTTCCTTCTAAGACTTGGATAATTCTTAACTCACCCAGCCGCGTCTTCTATTTGTCCTTGAGTGGGAATTGTTTATTCCACTCAACCATGCTTTCCTCTCCACAAAGCCACCTTGTTGTTTTGACTTGGATAATTCCCAAGTCTTCCTTAGCCGAACCTTATTTTATTTTCCTCCTTCAGTTTGGGTTTTCTTTTTGGCCTTCCTAAATTATTCTTATTTTCTTTATTTTTGGAGGAGTTCCTTTGCCTATAAATCAGAGCCTTAACCTAGGAGCCAATGATCTTTTCCACCATATCTTCCCATATACAACTTTCATACACCCAGAGAGAGTGCCAAGAATTTGTTGCTGCACTACTTAAGGAGCTGTCGAAGGTGTTCTTGTGGAGATTCCGAAGATCAAGTCCATCGACCAAATCGGTTTTATGACAATAATTCTTTTGTTTATATTTTCTTTTGTCATGAACTAATTTCCTGTGCTAGGGCTATGATGTAGCCTAACCATGAACATATAATTTTTATAGTTATATTAATTTTTTATTATTATCCCATGTTGAGTATTTGTTACTGTTCTTAATGATTTAAATATCTAGCTAATATTTAATTGATGATCTAAGCAGAAACCGAGAGGAGATGTTTGGTGTTTGCCTCTTGGAACAAATATCATGACTTGAATGAGTGCCCGAGAGGGACTAACATGACTCATGCAGTTTTCTTGTAGGTTCTCATAGGGTTCTTGATTTTCTAAATCTATTGTTCGAGAGAGAATGGTTTGTTAATTGAGAATACTTTTGGTTGAGCCCAAGAGGGGATATCGAATGAATTAGGAGAAACCAACTGTCAACATGGATAGTAACTAGGGTTAATTGGCTGTAAGAATTAAGTGGAATTGGTGATGCTCTAGTGTCTCATCAACTTGATTTTCCATCGTTAATCAAATTGCTATTTTTGATAATTGTTTTAGTTTACTTAAATCAATCAATCTTCTTAATCAACTGTTTAAATAAACTTTTTAATTAATCATAATTGGTAATTAATAGGAAATTACAGTCTTTGTGGGAACGACACTCTAC
Source organism: Prunus fruticosa (assembly GCA_018703695.1). Taxonomy (NCBI): domain Eukaryota; kingdom Viridiplantae; phylum Streptophyta; class Magnoliopsida; order Rosales; family Rosaceae; genus Prunus; species Prunus fruticosa. Next base: position 33,037,370 of record CM031918.1, read on the forward strand.
TTATTTCTATATTACTTGTGCGGATTGTGCGCTTGCAATAATTTCACAACAAATTTTTGGTGCCACTCCTGGGGACTGTTTTATTTTCTATTAATATCAATCTATTTTAATTCTAAGTTTAATTTGAATTTCTCTTTTGTTTCAGGTACTTTGATCCGTGTATGCAACGTTCTCGTACCCTACAACTCATACCCACTTGACCTAGAAATTGAACATACGTTTCATAAGCGAAACGAGAGGAAGACACTTTGGTGGAACCAACACCACCCCCCACCCACCCACCGCCCACGCCCCCGCCCCCAAAAAAAAAACATGTGGTGGATGAAGCTGAAAGAGCACTGAGGGATTTGCCACCCCAATGGCAACTCCCTCAGCGATCCGACGTCCTGCTATTGCAACCAACAATTTTGTAAAATATACCGACTCTATGAACCCATGCTTATTATCCCGTCAAGCGTCATTTTGGCTCAACCATAGCCCTTTACAATGCGATAAAACTCGACCACGAGCATGCCAAACAACATGCAATGCCAAGCAGAAAACCTTTATTTTACACATACCCATCCTACAAGCTTAAGTGGGCCCAAGCCACGCAAATGTCTGGGGCTTGCTGAGTGGATTGTGGTACGGATGGTTACGAGCATTCACGAGGCCCATTGATAACCCAAGAAGTGGAAGTTTTGGGTTGCTTGAGAGCCCCAAAACTCAGAGCTCATTTCTTGAGCCCAAGTATGTGGGTAAGCATGAAAGAGAGAAAATTAGCCCATCACCTTAGGAAGTGGCCCAACAACTTAGAGAAATATCTCATGAAGCCTTTAGCACATGGCCAAAGCTAAATCCAAGATAGACCATCTGGAAAACGGAAGGATACTTGCGTGTGCAGGCTGTTGGGAGTAGAACACTCTTCAGGCCAACACCTTACCCACTTCTTTCCCCCCACCAGCTCTTTCCATAAAATAAGGGATGAAAGAATGAGAGAGTGTTGCTAGAGATAGGAGATTGCTCCAGGGACAGCTGTGGGAAGACTCTAGAACACCAAAAAAACTTGTCTCAAGTGTGTTTGGATTAGGAGGATTTCACAAAATAGGGATGAATCAAAGGAAGAGAAGAGGAATGGAGGAGGAGACTTGGCAGATTTGGGAAGAACCAGCTAGGGCTTGTTAGGAAGGAGGAGCTTCCAGCGCCTATAAAAGGGGGCATCTCTTACCCAGCAAATAACCACATCCAGAGAGCAAGCATCCCCTCTCATTATTGGAACCCTTCAATTTTGAGCTATGTTCTTCCATTTCTTCCCCTTTTCTCTTCTGGCAAAACACCCAAGAGTGTGACGAAGCTTTCATCAAGCCGTTGGAAGATTTGCTCAAGCCACCCATTCTTCCACCCTCATCTTTTCCTCTCTTCCCTCAATAAATCCTCTTAAAATTCCCTCTCCTCTTGCTTTGAACCCCTGTTTCTCATAGGTAATCCAAGCCTTCTCTGTCTAATGCTAAACTCATGAATGCTCAGCTCCCATGCCACAACTCAAGCCAAGCTAAAATATTTATCTGCAAGCAACTGTTGGTTTTGTTGGTGAAGGAAAACCAAGGTGCTTCCTAAGGCTCCACGAACCTTTCGAAGCACTCTTGGGGTCTAATTCTTGAACTCAGACACAGGGGCAACTTCCCCCATCCGCTCTTTACAGCAGCCCAGGGCCATTCATCAAATTGCTAGAACAAAAAAGCCCCCACACCTAGCAACTCCCTTTAGTGCCAAACCATCCAACAAGCTTAAGTAAGTCCAAGCCACATACATGTCTGGGCTTGCCTGAGTAGGTTGTGGTGTGGATGGCTACGAGGGTCCATAAGGCCCATTGAGGGTTTGAAAGGTGGAGGTTTTGGGTAGCTTAAGGGTACCAAAACCCAAGCCCACTTTCTTGAGCCCAACTACATGGGTAAGCAAAGAGAGAATTCCATCCCCCCTTTTGCTTGAAGCCAAACCAGCTTACTTAAAACCAAACCACAATCCCTAAAATATCATTCACTTAGATACATAGGCAAAAGCTCATGTCTTTCGCCCATTTGACCAGCACCTTCACCCAAAAATTACACTATAAGCTATCATAAGAAAATAAGGAGAGAAAGCGAAGGAGAGCGTTGCCAAGAATGGAGGTTGCTGCAAGGCTTAGCTGCAAGAAAGCTTTGGGGTACCAAAATGTGTTTTGTCTAAAAACCATGGGCTCAGTTGAATTTAGGGAATTTAACTGATTAAGGCCAAATTGGAGAAAGTGAAGGGGAAGAGGAGACGAGACTTGGCTGAAAGAGGAAGAAATGGCTAGGGTTTGAAGGGTTCTAGCATCTATAAAAGAAGGTCATAGATTAACCAGCAAAAGGGGAACTCAAGCAAAGTTAGCAAGCCTCTCCTCCAACTCGCTGGAAACACAAAACACTATTTCAAAAAAGGCATTTAGCAACGGATAAAATTTGTTGCCTATTACCCATAAATACCTTGGTATTCAAGCTTGTTGCCTATTACCATGTAATAGGCAACATATATTATCAGTGGCCTTTTCATCATTACCACATTGGGTATTTGGTAAAATTCGATGCGTAAATGATTTCCGTGTGCCAAAACAACATTGACCTCTGACGCCTAAACCCGAAATAGCATCAATAGTTTCAAAAGGGAGGAGGCTAAAAAGGTATTACATCATCAGTGGTTTCAAAAGGGAGGAGGCTAAAGAGGTACTACAGCATAAAGTGGTTTTGCTACTATACTGATGTGTATTATCAATTATACATCATCGCTTTTTTTATTTTGTGAACGTGAAAAGCCTCCAATAGTACCTGGTTGTTACATAAATGTTGATGCTACTTCTAGTTTTAGGCATCAGTGATCATAGATTTCTGGTTGTTGTTTTTATCTTGCAACCTTAGTTATTTCTGGAAAACTGAAGTTGTTATAAACAATAGGCATCACTTATGAAAGAAAAGGGTAGGTATTTTGCTTGTTTAACATCACGCTTTACTTAGTTACTGTCTTAGTATATCATAAAGGCATCATTTCCAAATCATGTTGTGTTGCCATTGCTCATATATAAACAATAATTTAAACAAATCCATACTGTCTATATATATAAGCAAAATACTTGAATGATCCATACTTGTCACATCCAAATCACAATTTTTCCAGCCCTACGCCACAAATTATCCATACTTGTCTTGTACAAGCACTACTACAAAAAACGAAATAGACGACGGGAATCCACCGTCGTCTATCATGGTTTAAAACCGACGAGAAATCGACCGCCGTCTATTAACACATGAAATAACGACGGTAAATAACTGACGTAGTTAATATTTTAAACGTCATTAAAATTACTAAAACCGACGTAGATTTCATAAATAAAAGCATAAAAAGAGACCTTTCGACTATAATAGACGACGGTTTAATAAAATACAGACGTTTAAATAATGTTAAATGTCAAAAACAACTACAAAACCGACGTAAATATTATTATCAACGTCTCTCAATCAAACAAACTCGACGTGTAAAACATACAAACCATCGTGGTTAATAAATACTACGTTCACTAAATTAAAAAACTGACGTCTGAAACATATAACATGGCATATATTTACTTTCACTGACGTAAAAAGAACAATAACCACGACCCTTTAGGTCACCACAGACGTTGAAAATTATTTTGACGGCTTGAACACCAAACAAACGACGTAGTTTACATATTACACGTCATAAAGAAACTAAAACCGTCATCTATTATAGAAATAAAGCATAAAAAGAGCACTTTCGACTGTAATAGACGATGGCTTTAGTAAAACACAGGCGTTTAAATAATATTAAATGTCAAGAACAACTACAAAAGCGACATAAATATTATTATTAACGTCTCAAAATCAAACAAAACCGACGTGTAAAACTTAGAAACCGTCGTGGTTAATAAATACTACGTTCACTAAATAAAAACACTGACGTCAAAAACATATAACATGGCATATATTTACTTTAACTGACGTAAAAACAAAACTAAGCACGACCCTTTATGTAACCACGGACGTTGAAAATTATTTTGACGGCTTTAACACAAAAAAATCGACGTGGATTTGATATTACACGTCGGTTATTTAAAATACCTGTCATGTTTAATTATTTACTACGGCCAAGGAAGCACATTTTAGGACGTTGTTAGTTCTTTACAACGTCGGTGGTATTAGACTTTGACGTGGTTGGCATTTTAAAAGCCTCTTTTGTGAGTGACTGAGACGTGTGTAAAATCTGAGACGTCATTATAAGTAGGGAAACGCCTTGAGTTAAGCATTTGACGTCGGTAATTATAAAATGTAGGTCGTGGTTATACTTTACTATGTCCCAAGAATATAATTATTTGACGTTGTTATTTCCTTACTACGTCGGTTATTTATTTATTCCATGACATGGCTAGTCTTTGTTAAGTCTCTTTTATAACCTTTTTTGACGTGTGTATTCTCCGAGACGTCAATTGTTTAATTATAACTGACGTGCAAAAATATTTTTACGACGTTAATCATCGTCCCTAAATTCGTCGGTTTGAACTCTGCCGTCGTGTTATACTTTATTGTTCATCGTTGTTTATATATTTAGTAAACGTTTTGAAATGAATTTTAATTAACCGACGTGTTTTCCTTTTCAAATGGCGGTTTTTATTTCATTTTTGCGTTGTCATTCCACGTCGGTTGTGAAAACCCGACGTTGGTTGTTTTGTAGACGTCTCTTTTGCGATTTTTGTAACTTTACCGTCGTATTTTTAGCTTTCACCGATTATTTTTAATTTTTGATTTGTCGTGCCCAAAGCCTGCAGAATGAAAATGTGATCGGAATGAAAATGATATACAGAGCTATGAATTAATGTCATACAATTAACTGCATAACTGATGTCATACATTACAACAATCAATCAATCCATATATCTTCACACCCATCTCTAATATTCTCACTCCCAAACTCACCCACTAGGTCATCAAATGTGTCAACATTTGGTATCCCTCTAGAAAATGGCTCACACTCAATTCTAATATCACCTGGCACATCATCACCAATAACATCATTATATTCTCTATTAGGCATTGATAACACTACCGACCAACCACGATGCATTGGGTCGTCAACATAAAATACTTGTTTGACTTGAGAAGCCATAACAAATTGGTCATTCCTATGTCCAATTTTACTCAGATCTACAAGGGTAAATCCAAGTTCGTCGACTACAAGGCCCAAAGTGTTATCTATCCAATCACACCTCAAGACTGGGATTCTAAACTTTTGGTAGTCAAGATCCCAAATTTCTTGAATAACCCCATAAAAACCCATATTGGAGACAATAGGGTTTTTATCCTTGGCACTAGCAACTTGCATAGTATGTGCAAGTAAATAAACTCCACTATTTTGGACAGTTCGCACATCATCTTGTGCCTTGGTGTTAAATTTGACACCATTAATAAGATAACTCCTATATGATGGCACTGCCATGCTTGGACCAGCTGCTAACCACCTCAAATTTTCTGATATGCCATTATAGTCTTCCCCATTAAATTCACTTTGAACTTGGAAATTAAACACATATCTTAATTCAATCTAACATATATATAGAAAGAGAGAAAAGTAAAATAAGTTCAATATGTCATTCAATAACATATATACCTTAAAGCGTAGCCATTGAATGAAAGTGCTATTGTGCTTATCTTGTAGCCACTTTGTTCTCTTTCTAAATTTCGGATAAGTGGTCTTGATGTGGATCATATGTTCCCTACAATTGACACGAAAAAAAACACGCATTACGGTCCCTTGTATATAAGATAAACATAAGGAGTAATAATATTTAAAATGGGTACATATGAAAAATTAAACTCATACGTACTCGATATAAGGTAGGACTTCCTCCGTATTCTCCAAGACATATAGATGTGCCTGGTTCAACAAGTCCATATCAACTAAGCTCACTGTGCAACCTGATAATGGCTTTGAAACTCCCATATTCTTGCTTGAAGGCACTCCAACTGTACTAACATCAGATAAATGCTCGGTACAAAACTCTACAGCTTCTTCAGCTATATACCGCTCAGCAATGCAACCTTCGGGACGAGTACGATTCTGAACATACCCCTTTAGCACTTTCATATATCTTTCAAACGGATACATCCATCTAAAATATACTGGCCCACATAGACGAACTTCTCTGACAAGATGTACTACTAGATGAACCATGATATCAAAGAATGAGGGGGGAAAGTACTTCTCAAGCAAACACAAAGTAACTACTACATCTTCTTCCAACTCATCTAGCTTGGAAACATCTACCCTCTTTGCACATATAGCATTGAAGAAGAAGCACAATCGAGTTATTGCATACCTTGCAGGCTTCTCCAAAACAGGAACGAATTGCCACAGGGAGCAATTGTTGCATCAAGGTATGACAATCATGAGATTTAAGGCCAAGAAGTCTTGAATCTTTTAAAGATACAAGATTTTTTATATTTGAAGAATAACCTTCAGGTACCTTCATACCATAAAAAGAATTGCAAACTGCTCTCTTCTCTGCTCTTGACAAATTCCAAGGCCCTGGAGGCAAGCGAGTACGTCTTTCTCCATACTCGGGTTGCAAATCAATTTTTACCCCCATATTCAATAAGTCTAACCGAGCAGCAATGCCATCTTTATTTTTTCCAGGGATCTCTAGCAATGTACCAATGATACTATCGCAAACATTCTTCTCAGTGTGCATAACATCTAAGGCATGCCTCACAGGGAGGTATTTCCAATACTCGAGATCAAAGAATTTTGATTTCTTCTTCCAACAAACTCTGTCACCATCATTCTCACCAACACTTCCCCCATTTTTCGAGCCCCATATGTATCTAATATGTTCAACCATATGCAGCACTTCTTCTCCTGTTAATGGCTCGGAGGCATGCCATATTCAGGTTTCCCATTGAAAGCTGCACGTTGCCTCCTATATGGATGATTGATTGGTAACCACTTTCTATGCCCAATGTAACAAATTTTGTGGCCATTTTTCAACCTGTAACTAGACGTATCATCGCCGCATATTGGATAAGCTTTATATCCTTTAACAACACAACCAGATAAGTTTCCATAAGCAGGAAAATCATTAATTGTCCACAGGAATGCAGCTTCTAAGTGTAAAGTATTCTCCTATGTGGGCATCATACACTCCTCTAATCCCATCCCACATAGATTTCAAATCATCAATCAAAGGCTCTAAGTAGACGTCTATATCATTTCCGGGCTGTTTAGGACAGGAAATCAGTATAGTCAACATCATGAACTTGCGCTTCATGCATAGCCATGGTGGGAGATTATATGTAAATAACATAACTGGCCAACAACTGTATCTGCTACTTAAAGAACTGGGGGATTGAATCCATCAGATGAGAGAGCCAATCTCAAGTTTCTTGGCTCATTACCAAAGTCGGGCCATTTTTCATCAACAAGTTTCCAAGACGGGGAATCCGCTGGATGAGACATATAACCGTCAACTGATTTTCTTCCAGCATGACAAGTCAAACTCTTAGTTGTCTTATTTTAAACCTTGGAATTGGAGGAAAATACCACACCACCTTCGCTGCCACACCCTCTTTCAAAAACCCATCCTTGGTTTCCTTCCACCTTGAGATACCACAAGTAGGACAATTAGTTGCATTCTCATACTCCTTCTTGATAGAAAATGCAGTCATTGGGACATGCGTGGATTTTCTCATAACTCATCCCTAAAGCAGACAAAGTCTTTTTTCCGTCGTACATAGATGAAGGTAATGTATTTCCTTCTGGAAGAAATTCTCCTTGAAGTATCAATAATTCTGTAAAGCAAACATCACTCATCCCATGTTTTGCTTTCAAATTATATAACTTCACCAAAGCCGACAACTTCGTGTACTTCCTACAACCAGGGTACAAGGGTTGATCGCCATCCCTAATCACATTGGCAAACTCATAAGGATCAGATCCAATATTGGCAAAATCATTATCATCCATCCCTAATTCTTCAGAAACATAACTGACCCTACTTTGCTCATCTTCTTCCACATTTATACTAGCATTGGTAGTCCATTCCCAAGGTTCTCCGTGCCATGTCCAAATCTTATAGCTTTGGTCAATTCCATTAAAGTATAAGTGTTCCCTTATAATTCCAACCCCAAACAATCGAATATTCCCACATTTAACACATGGACAACGAATCTCAGTTGTATTTCTAAGATTTTCTGACGCAAAATTCAAAAATCCTTCCACCCCTAACTCATATGCCTTCGATCTTCTATCTGCATGCATCCATGACTTATCCATCTCACACTCTATAAAATTCATATAGCAGAGAACAAAATAGCAGAGAACAAAGTGGAAAGACCATCAATGAAACACTACCTCATTCAAATAGCAGAGAACAAAATGAAAATTAAATATAAAACATAGACAAGACGATGGTTTGAAAAAAAAATCGTCGTTTAATATTCATTCAGACGACGGCATCTATAGTCACCGTCGTCATTAAGACACCCAAACCCAGAAATTTCATCGATGTTCTGGTAGCCTAAAGACGACGTTTAATGGAGAAATAGTCGTCTATATGCTACCAGTTGCGGCTTAAAAATCAGACGACGAGACAAAATTAACAACCGAAGTATAATAAAATTTGGACGACGGTTTGATTATCCAACCGTCGTCTAAGTAAAAAAAAAAACTTTAATCCCCATTCCTTTTCCAAGAACCCATGGCCAAACAAACATAAAAGAACCCAAACAGAGAGCAATTATTACAAAAATGCAAACACCAATACATAAAAGAACCCTAATATAACAACTGCAATTATTACAAGGCTACCAACGAAAACATTTACGGATTTTAGAAGAGATTAGTGTTGTACTTACATGTATATTGAGAGAGAGCTGCAAGAATATAACAACTGCTTGAGAGAGAGCTTGGAGAATCTACGTACCCAATGCTTTCAGAGAGATCTTGGAGAATCTACGTACCCAATGCTTTCAGAGAGAGCTGAGAGAATATAACAAAAGTTTGAGAGAGAGCTGAGAGAATTAGGGTTAAAGGGACTAGAGAATCCACGTACTTACATGGATATTGAGAGAGAGCTGGGACAACGAAAACTTTCAGACAAATTTATGTTGAAGAGAGAGAATGAACTATTTGAGGGTTGAAGGGAAATTCTGAAAATTTTAGGTCGCGGTCAAAAATTTTAAAGTACCGCGTTTTTCAACGACGACGGTCAACTTACAACGGCGGTGTATAATAAACAACCGACGTTGTAAACACAAAGGACGTCGCTATTCAATAATCGACGTCGTAAACCGAATATAATTAGTCTTCGTTATGTAGTTGACCAAAAACAGCGGGAGAAAACCGCGTCGTTTCAATAAACCCTAAACCCTAAACCCTAAATTTTACAATGAATTTAAAAAAATACACAAGTACAAGAAAAATGAACCCAAAATTGCTATGGACTCCTTACAACAATGCCTTCTACAATAGTAGGCTAAAATATGGATTTCATAATTTTGAATTTATGGGCACCAATGGATCACATAAACTTTAGGGTTATGTAATGTAAAGTATAAGGAGTACCATGCTTTGTCTCTAAATATGTTTGAATTTTGTTATCATTCGAACTTTGAAAACTAAAATTACATTTTTCATGCCTTAACGGGCAAGATATTGTCTCAATCAGTGCATAGAATTTGTTTTGAATATATTTTTCGGATTTTGTTTTGAATATATTCTTAATATTAGTAATTAAATACAATAAAAAAAATATATCCAAAAATATATTTTTTAAAGCTTTAGGATAGAGACAATATTCCAATACTTGGTAGTTTTCAGTTTAATTTTTGGATTTAGTTTTGAATTTAATATGGAATTAAATAAATTATAAAATTCATTAAAAATTAAATTAAAAATGACGAACCGATGTTGTATCAACTTACAACAACTTTAACATAACAAAATGACGTCAAAAATAATATAAAACGACGTCTTTTTATAACAGACGTTGTTTAATTATACAAAGGCGGAGATTTAATTATATCCGCCTTCGTATATTATTACGACGTCGTAAGGTTATACTAACCGACGTAGTATATGACTACAAAATTCATTTATACAGGATGAATTAATTACAAACGGTCGTTGTTATGGCTATTAAACGTCATTATAATGGACATAACCGACGTTGTTTACATATAGAAAGGCGGATATTTAATAGTATCCGCCTTTGTATATTATTAAGACGTCGATAAGGTTATACGAACCGACGTAGTATATAAGTACAAAATTCATTTACACAGGTTGATATTAATTATAAACCGTCGTTGTTATGTCTATTAGATGTCTTTTTTAAGAATTGCCGTCGATGTTATATTCGAGTTACTGTTAGACGACCATTGTGTAAACGTATGAGAAGTGTAAAGTAGAATCAGACGTCGGTTTTTGGGAACTAAACAAGTTTTAAATCAAAATTTAATTTTTGTGATATTTGTTCGCTTGATTGCAACAAAATAGTTATGTACATTTTAAATAAGCTAAAATATTGTTCATAAATATTTATCTACATTGTTCATAAATATTTATCTACCCTAAACCCTAAACATTGTTCATTAATATTTATCTACATCAATTATCCTTCGGTAATAAGTTGTTCACGAATTCTGCCCATTCATGCCTAACTTCGTCAATATCCTCTTGTTTATACTGAAGTTTTTCTTTTTTTTCTTCGAAACTGCAAAATAAACCAAAAAGCCGACGTGTTATAAAGATACAAACGACGGTTTTAAACAAAAGTATATCTAAAATGGTGCGTTTTACCTTCTTCTCGAAATTTAGGTCTGGATCATGAATTATATCTCTCATGAATTTCATCACGTAGTAGCCACACTCGACACTCGTTGGTTGTTCAGGAGTGCCGTGTAGATTCTTCCATATGGCCTGCTGTTTACGTGAATTTTTATTTATATGAATGTTATACATTTTAATTGCCCTGTTACAAGAAAAGGCCAAGGGTGTTAATGACAAAACAAAATATTTAAATACAAATAGTAACCGTCGTGGTCAATTAGTCAAAAAACGACAGATTTTTTTAAAAACGACGTGATATTTATTTTAAAACGGCGGTAAAAAATTACCGTCGTTGTGTAACATTATAACGTCGGTAAGAGTAAAACGTCGTAGAACAAAAAATTGAGCAATAAAATTAAAACGTTCTTAAATAAAACCCAAATGACGTGGTAGTAAAATTAAAACGACGTTTTTAAGAAAATGCTGACGTGGTAGTCAAAATAACACGTCGATAATAACTTACCGTCGTTATATTTTAACTATAACGTCAGTATTATTAAAACCGTCGTTTATTTAAATACTTTATAGGAAAAATCTTAAATCAGCAGAAATCAACTTACGTATTCACTATATTTTTCATGTCGTCGTCAACCATGCGTCTTGGCAGTGAATTCATGTAATAGGCAGTCTCCGTTGATGGTCTCACAATGACCATCACCCAATGACCCCTGCACATAATGATTCATATAGGTTAAATATACTACAAAGAAAAATATTAGAAGCTCAGGAAAATACTTTAAATGGTACTAACCCTGGATTATATGGGACCAAGAAAAATTGATTCCCATCTGCTATATTCAGCCGTTTTGACAAGTTTTTTATTCCGTCTGATATTGTTCCAGCTTCAGCCGCGCTCACTAATCCAGGGTCCACCAGGCCAACCAGGTTTACCATATTTGCCATTTTTAAATAGTCAAATAGGAACCTAAATATATGAAAGTCAATTAAAAGAGAATTTAATTTAAAAGAAAGGAAAATGTAAAACAAAATGGGATTAGGGAGAATTACCTCATGTAAACTGATATGACTGTGGTTTCAATCTCCACCATGGAACCAAAATCCAAAATATCTTCAGGTAAGAGGAAGGTATTATGCTCAAAGCCAAACACTTCCTGGGGCATGTGAACTGCCACAGCCTCCTTAATAGGCAACAACTTGGTCCGGACGTGTTGGCATAATGCTAAGAGAGGAGGTGGCATATCACTACAAGAAAAAATGTGATTAGCGACGAATTAATGAGCGACAAATAATTTTTGGTCTTTGATGATGTCAATGGTGACCAAAATTTCCTATATGGTCGCCCAAAAGTTGGTTGGATTTTTGCATATGAAGAACCATGTGGAATATGTTCAGCGACGAGAAATGGCACAATGTGCGACGCAATTTTTAGTCGCTAAAACAAATTTGGGCGACCAAATATTATTTTGGTCTCTAATCAAAGCTTTGGGATAAGGGCTAGGAGGCGCGAAACCTAAAATTATTAGGCGACCAAACATTTGGTCGTTGTTTTGGTTCACTTTCGTCGCCATTCTTATATTCCCGCCTAAAATTTGGCAATAAAGAAGCGACCAAAATGGTAAGTCGCTAAAGCTTTTGGGCGACCAATAATTTTAGGAATACGATGTCGTTTTAATATAATTATTGGTCATTGCAGGGGGGCGACAAAGAAGATCTAGTCGCTGAAATGGATGCACAATAAATACCTGGCTTTATTCTCTTTTCATCCCATTTACTTAACAATTAGAGAAAACTTTGCTTTGTTCAACCCACTGCTTTCTCACTCACTCTCTCTATCATCGATCTAACCTCCAGAGATGACGTGAAGCCACACCCAGTGCCGCTCATCTTTACCTCCCCTTCTCTTACTCACTCTTTCTCTCAGATCTCTGCTTAACCCCAAATCTCACCCATCCACCCAACCCACTATTGATACCCACTACTCCATTTGTCTCTGAGGTCAAGCAAAAATCCAGTCTCAAAGCTTTTCAAATTTGAATCCACCTTCTTTATTGTCAGTCAATGAGCAGATTTGAAGAAGGTAGTTGCTTTTAACAAATAATTTTTTTTATTTCCTCTAAATTTCAACTATATCTGTTCAATTGTGGTCTGATGATAGTCCAAGGTTCTATTTTTCTTTAATTTTTGTACTGTGTTTGAGCTTATTAGGTTACTAAACTTTGAACTTATTAGACTGTAATAAGGTTCAATTGTGGTCCAAGGTCTAATGATGGCCCAAGGTTCTATAGTGGTCTGATGATGACAAAACTTTGAACTTATTAGATTTTAATTTACCTGCTTTCTTGTTTAGTGCAAACGTCTGGCTCCAAACACACACACACACACACATAATTGTCAATATGGATGATAATATGCAGAGCAATGGATGTGAACACATGATTAGGGATTGGATTTCCTTTGAGTGATTTAACTTCCCCCAAAGGGAGAAAGGGAACCTCATGCAAAGCTGGTCTTCACAAAGATAAAAATATTCTAATTCTTTTTCTCCTCCCAAAATCTAAGGATGGCTTTTGGAAATTTCATGTTATAGATGTACACTTTTGCTTGCTTTTTTACTCTTGGAGTCTTTTTTCAACACTTATTTCCCCTTCAAAGTGGCATGCCTTTTCTATAGAGAAATTTTGCTATATGATAAGCAAAACATGTTCAAATTATGAGTGTGGTTCTAGAAAAAATTAAATTCAAATAATGCAACTAAAATGGAACATTTGATATTAGAAAATTTGGGATTTGATTACATAGTGATAAAACCATATGTTCACATCCATTGCTCTCGATGTTACTGACTACAAGTTACATTGTCATAGAAAATTTTGATGTCTTGTTTTGTCTAATGATGAGCTTCAATAGTGAAAATTAATATTGTTTTTTTTATCAGGTACTTAAAATCATTTGCACACAAAGCAGGGCCTGATTTGGTACGAGTTGGGTTGAGTTTGGTCCAGATTCCAGAGCTCATTTGGGACTGATTTGTTAAAAGTTTAGAGTATAAAAATTCTTTTTGAACCTTTGTTTGGATATTGGCCAAAACTGTGAATGTTTGATGAGCTAAACTTGTGTGCACTAACAAGGTTGAAATTAGAGTTTTTGGTATCTCCAAACATAGTAAGTTTGGTATTTGCTATTATTTGACTTCTACTGGTTTTATTTTTATTTTCTAGCATTGATATAATTTTTTTCACATGTCTCCATTTTGCTGCAGGTTGTTGAATTGCTTGCTTAAGAGGTACTTTCTGAATTTATGGAGTTTTTCTGTTGGTGGATTTGTAGTTAAGATTTTGTGTATTATGAAAATTTACAAATTTTGATGGATTTGTATGATTGCATATGATTTTGGTTGTTGAATTGCATATAATTTTTATGGTGATAATTAAGGAAGAAAGTGTTTATAGTGATTTAGATTGACATGTTCTTTGTATTCTGTGTTGTTTTGATATATTGTACAAGTGATCTAAAAAAGAAAAGGAATTTATATATATGAGACTTTGATAGACTTCGTCAAAGCAGGAGACGCTCCACCAAATGTTTACGGGTGGAAGAAAGTAACCTTGGAGCAGAACATGGATATGGCGATAGCACTGAAGGTTAGCAGTTACTTTTTTACTTTAGTCAGCAATCTTGCCTCATTCTTTGAAAAAATTGTTTTTGGTATTGTTGTATAAAATACCATCATATGAACAAACAAAGAAAAAAAGAGAGGAAAGAAGACTATAAATGCATAACAACTGAAGTGTTCACCAAAATTTCACTTTTTCGTAGAAAATATGTCAATCACTTATTCCAAAAATACTGATATGCTGATAGCTTACAGGATATGTATTTACTAGTTGTTTTGCAAGGGAATGTATGGAATGACCATCAAGTTTTGCGTTTCTACTAATTTTGCTAGCCTTTTATTTTTATTTAAAGTTATTGTTGCAAATGGCTTTTATGTTTAGAATATAACAATATACTTTTTACCTTTAAATGATAATCTAATATTTTTTCATGGTTAATTGTTAGTTTAACTTTGGTGTTGACCTTGAGAAACATAAAGAAGCAGTTGAGAAGGTAATGAGGATATACTATGCCTTTACATTTAATGTTATTCCTACTAAGTTCAAGTAGTCCTCCTTGTTAGTTATTGGAAAAGGAAAAGGAAAAGCAATAAAGTGAAGGTGAATGTGATATCTATTGGATCATTAGTATAGCTTGCAAATTTGATTGCTTTTTTTATTATTAAATTTTATAATTTGAATAATCTGAATAGCATGGCAGGAAGCAAGAATATCAAATAGTTTGACTAAAACTGCGTGGAAGCAAAATATATTAATAAAATGAATTCCAAGATTCAATTTTTCTTTCAATTATAATCATCAAGTCAAATAATGTGGACTTGTTGGGTTTTTTTTCCGCTTTTTTTAATTGGCTTTAAAGAGTAGGAATGAGGTAGAGTGTTGCCTTCATCATATTAGACCCCCCTTTTGATTTCTTAAACTCATTTATTTTTGTTTTTTGTGGGAAAATGTAGAAGGGTGAACATGTTACACTTATCGACAATTGGAACAACATGCATATGCACAGAGGTAAAGGCATATAGGTCAACGAAGCTGCTGAGAATAAGGGGGTACATTATAAGTTTTACTTTTAGTAAGCTACATGGTCAACTTATTTTTTTTTAAGTCTAACTTTTACTAACACAACTATACTTCCTTTTTTGTATGTCGTTTTTGTTTCAAATCCAAGACATGTGATCAAGAATATGATTTGCGATCTGACTATAAGTATGATTATGATCACACATTGTTCATCCACATATTAGGTAGTATATAGACAACTGAAATTTTATGTAGACTTTGGTATATGTGGATGCCTATGTTTCTGTTGCTTGTGGCACCTGCTCCTAAGACTTAAAGATGAAGTACTTTTGTGTGCTTTTTAAGGAAAGTGGAGGTACATGTGTAAGATGTAACTTTTATTTATATTTCATGTCTTAGTAGACATGATGACTTTGAACTTAGAATATGTGACTGGTGATTTTGTGAATTATGCTATGTCACTATATTTTGATTATGAATCCCTTTTAAAAAGAAAATGTTGCATGGAATACGGTATGTTTTTATGGTGATATATGTTGTGTACTTTGTAGAATTTTTAGTTGGAGAAGTCCTATGGTAATTTTATTTGGGATATTTAATAAAAGTTTTATCAAAACTAAATTAATTTAATTGTAGAAAAAGAAAAAAAAAAGAATATTATTAATATTCAATAAAATATATTTTTCAGTTTAAAAAATAAAAATAAAAACCTCATAATCAACATCCTTGGCGACCAAATAATTCAGTATTTGAGACAAAAATTTGGAAGTAGACAGATTTTCCTCGACCAAAAATATTGACATTAAATATAAAGCAAGACCAAATTTTTATTTGGTCGCCAATAAATCAAGATTCATACATGCCTTTAGCGACCAAAGTTTACACTTTTTAGACCAAAACTCAGGACGCCAAAGGTAAACTGCGACCAAATGTTTATTTGGCCACAAATCCCTTGGACTTTCGCGCCATTTATAAAACTTTGCGCGCCAATGAGGAAAGGGATCAACGACGAAATTGTGAGGAATGGGCGACGAGAATTATTGGTTGCTTATAAGAATCAAGAGACCAAAATAGTTTTTGGTCGTTGTTTCAACTATCTGCGACGTGTCTTCTACGACGACTCGATTGCGATGAAAGTTTCGTCCGGACTATTAATCAGCGACCAAATACATACATTAAGCGACCAAATATACTTGGTCGCCAAACGGATTTTTCCTTGTAGTGTGTCTAGCTTTGAGAGATCCTGTTACACGAAATAAATAAAGAAATATAAGTTATACACGACTTTAATTAAACCCAAAAAACAGACGTGGTATATAATATAAACGACGGTTTCTAGTAAATACCGACGGAGAAAAGGTTATACACGTCGGTAAATACATAACCATCGTCGTTTTAAATTATAACGTCGCTATACTATACAAAACACAGTCGTTATTTTTAATGTCTAATAATTTGCAAATGAAGTAAAAGCGTCGTGGTATTTAACTAAACATGACGCGTCCTGTAAGAAACGGACGTATATGACGTCGTTATTTTAAATTTTAACGTCGGATATTAAAAGGAGTGACGTCTATTTAAATTTTAAAGGCAGAAATAGATCATAGCAGAAATTTTACCGTGTCCTCTTCCTGTTTTCCAGCGGTATCAGCTTCAGGCGTTGGATCTTCTAATCCCAAAGCTAGGGGTCTGATACCAGTGGCCCCGAGCAGCTTGCCTTATCAGACATTGGATTTTTGGGGCTTTGATCTTGAGGGGTAAAGTCATTGGAGTAATTGGAGAAATTGGAGTTTTGGGCATCTGGCTGGGATCAAAATTAGGAACTAGTTGACGGAACATTGCCATCATAGCCTCCCTCTAAGCTCTCGCGGCGGCCATTGTAGCTTCCCTTGCCCTCGCCTCAATTTTAAGGGTCTCTTCTCTGACCGCCTCCCTCACACTCGAGTGGGGGTAACTCCAGCACCAGCTACTCTGACTCTCCCACCATGCTCGGGGGTTCCCAAAGCGAGAGTCAAGACATCATTGGTCCCGAACACAGTTCAGAGTGCCTTCGGAGACCTGCTTTTGCAAATCATCCTAAAAGAGAGAAAGAGAGATTGTTAGAAGCTGAGAAGGGTGTAAAACATATAAATATACCGACGTTGTAAATAATAAACAACGACGGTTTTCTTAACCTCCTGACGTAGTATTAATTTACAATGTCTGTATTTAACTACCGATGTTGTTTACATTTTACAACGTCGGTATATAAAAATACATCGTATATTCAAAAACCGACGTCCTATTTATCTTTAAACGTCTGTAAATTAATCCCGTCGTGGTGTTCAATTTATAACGTCGCTTATTTAAAGATAAACGACGTCTATAACAAAATAAAACACTCTCTTTTTCAAATTTAGAACAGAGTTAGTTAGACTTACGATTAGTTTTGCCTTCTCTTGCAACCTTTGGATTAGGGATGTTTCCTGTTTTATCTTCTCTTGCCTTCTTCCATAGAACAGCTCGATCGATTTCTTCAATATCGGGCATGGTTTCTACCAATTGCTCCTCCAAACCAACATACCCTTTTCTAGACAACCTATGGTTGTACACCAATTTCTCCCTCCTCTCTTTCTGCTCAGCATGCTTAGCCTCAAAATCTGGGGTTAACCTTGAAGCTACGAAGGCATCCCATTGTGATTTGTCTATGAACTTATAAAGCGCAGGGGGTTCTTTTAAGTTCTCCTTGTCATTTGCGAATGGAAGGATATACTGCCTAGTTAAGTTATACTTGAAATCCTTCCCTTTTCTGGCGGCAGACGACAAGACCATGTCTTTGTATCTATCCCCAATAACATAGGACATTTGAACAGCTTCTCAAATCTGCTCCTTCACGTCCTTGGGTATTAGTCTCCATTTCTTGTCCACAAGAGGGACTCTGGTGCGTGCCAAAACAACAATGTAAGACTGCATCTCAATAGAAGCCTTGCCAACTGGTTTGCCCTTTTTATTGAACTCAACCACAGGCTTAACGTTCTCAATTCCCCTCTTCACAACACGGCTCATTGTGCTGATACAGCGGCCAGATTTTGGCTCCACAACAAATGTGGCTGTGCTCGAGTCTTTCTCGGAGGCGAGGAAAATCTCATCCTCTTCGAGTGTTTGCTTTGAGTTGATTTTTCTCCTTCCACTTGAGCCTTTGACGCTTCAGCTACGTTGTTTTGAGATTTCGAAGACATTTTTAATTAATCTGCAAGGTAAACAACGTCGGTTATCAAAAAGAAACGACGTAATAATGCCAAACAACAACGGTAACACTAAAAAAGCGACGTCCTATTAAACAGTCTCTTAGACCATGAATGGAAATAAGACGACGGTGTTATATATTTCATGACGTAAATGTGTATAAAAGACGACGATTTTATCTTGTTTCCGAAGTATTAACCGAAGTCGTGGTCTGTCAATTATATCGTCGAAAACAAGACAGAACTGTCGTCTTTTGGCGTCGATGAGAGAATCTATAGATATATTTACTCAAAACCAGTGAAAGATTTCTTCAGTTTGACAGAATCTTGTTTCCAACAACTACGGCATTCAAATGAAATGTAAAAAAAGGGAAGAGAGGCAGAAAAAACCTTTGGCGTGCAAAGAAAGTTTCCTTCCGACGAAGAAGAAGGCGAAAATGGTGATATGGAGATGAAGCCGAAGATTCAGACGATGATAAGATGCTGCTTTTGGAAATGAGAAGTAAACTAAGATACTTTATCTGTGAGAAAACCGTAGAATATTAGGTCAGGTGACGAAAAGTTTATATACAGTCCCAGAGTTCAATACCACGACGTTGTTATTACAAACCGCCGTATTAGTTAGTTATAACGACGGTGTTATCCCAAGTTGTCGAACGCCTTTTGGAAGTCCGATGTGTTTATGACGGCGCTTTTTTATCTAAACTGACATTGTACTCGGAAATCAACGACTTTGTATTTTAATAAACCGACGTGTTTACTATGTGTTTCTAAAACGACGTCGTTCTCTTTTTAATTCGCGCCATATGACTTTTCCATTACCCAAAACGACGTCGTTCTCTTTTTAATACGCACCAAATGACTTTTGGATTTCCGATGCAGTTATGACGGCGCTTTGTTTATCTAAATTGACGTAGTACTTACAGATTCAACGACCTTGTATTTTAATAAACAGATGTGGTTACTTTGGGTTCTAAAACGACGTCATTCTCTTTTTAATACGCGCCAAATGACTTTTGGATTTCCGATGCAGTTATGACGGCGCTTTGTTTATCTAAACTGACGTAGTACTTATAAATTCAACGACCTTGTATTTTAATAAACAGACGTGGTTACTTTGGGTTCTGAAAACAACATCGTTCTCTTTTTAATACGCGCCAAATGACTTTTGGATTTCTGATGCAGTTATGACGGCGCTTTGTTTATCTAAACTGACGTAGTACTTATAAATTCAACGACCTTGTATTTTAATAAACAGACGTGGTTACGTTGGGTTCTAAAACGACGTCGTTCTCTTTTAAAATACGCGCGGGATTTCCGATGCAGTTCCTGACGGCGCTTGTTTATCTAAACGACGTTGATTATGAATATGACGTCGCAATGTACATTAAAACCGACGTGGATATTTACGGTAATTTGTTTAAATATGATTTTTTTCACGCGTATTTTAACTCTCAGTTTTCAATTAGGGTTGCAGAATGATTTCTCACAAGAAATTGTCTTTCTGAAAGCAAATGGGTTTAGCAAGGGTGGCACCGCCTTAGAACCTCTTGTGGGTTTGCTACATCCTCCTTCCTCTTCTTCCCAGCTTCTTCCCAGCCCCCACTCTCCCCACCCCAAAGGCACAACCCACAACAGGTTCTAAGGCGGTTCCACCCCTTGCTACACAGGAGTTTTCATGTTGATCACTGTGGAAAAGGGGACTACAATGTAACCAGGAATCGAGGAGTGAGCTTTTCATACTTTGTTGATTTTGATTTTCTGAAATTATTAGATATTCATCTGTGGCTGTGCAGGAGCTTGAGAACAAGAGGAAGGAGAGGGCCCAGCTTGCATATGAGAGGAAGAAACAGTTGAACAAGCTGAGGGTGAAGGCAGAAAAGAAACCATGATGTATTTGCCAAATTTGTGTACATATATTGTGTAAATATTGATCAATATTTAACACGAAGAGATTTGCCTTTTAAGATGAAAATGTTGTTGAGGATTGAGAATTAAATTTTGTTTTGTGTTAAGAAATATATTACCAAAATAAAAGAAAAATTAATTAATTTTAAAAAGCTATAAAAATAAGACGGCGGTTACAAGAAGACGGACGTATAAATTGAACAAATACGACGGTAATTTCAACTTAGGACGTGGTAAAGTTTGCCAAATTTGTGTACTTATACTCAATAATAATGACGTGAAAAATATATACCACGTCGTTTTAAATACTCATACCGACGTGTTAAGTTTTTAATTACACAATAAATTATTTTTCCAAAATATGACAACGTCGTTTTATATAGCGTCGTCGTTAATTTATTTATACGACCTTCTTTTAGGTTTAAATGACGTTTATATTTTCATATAAACGTCGATAATTTAAAATAACCGACGTGGTATATAAGATTTGTTTATAAATAAGGGTTTTTCTTTTCTTATTTCGTCTTCATTTTTCAATTAGGGTTTCAACTTTTTCTCGCCTTCATTGACTTTGCATTCTTGTCTCGAACAGAAGGATATTGTCTTTCTGAAAGCAAATGGGTTTGCAGATCTGATTCCTCACAAGACCAAGCATGGGTTTGCTACATCCCCTTTTCCTGGTTACATTGTAGTCCCCTTTTCCACAACAGGTTCTAAGGCGGTTCCACCCTTGCTACACAGGAGTTTTCAAGTTGATCACTGTGGAAAAGGGGACTACAATGTAACCAGGAATCGAGGAGTGAGCTTTTCATACTTTGTTGATTTTTATTAGATATTCATCTGTGGCTGTGCAGGAGCTTGAGAACAAGAGGAAGGAGAGGGCCCAGCTTGCATATGAGAGGAAGAAACAGTTGAACAAGCTGAGGGTGAAGGCAGAAAAGAAACCACGATGTATTTGCCAAATTTGTGTACATATACTCAATAATAACGACGTGAAAAATATATACCACGTCGTTTTAAATATTCATACCGACGTATTAAGTTTTTAATTACACAATAAATTATTTTTCCAAAATATGACAACGTCGTTTTTATATAGCGTCGTCGTTAATTTATTTATACGACCTTCTTTTAGGTTTAAATGACGTTTATATTTTCATATAAACGTCGATAATTTAAAATAACCGACGTGGTATATAAGATTTGTTTATAAATAAGGGTTTTTCTTTTCTTATTTCGTCTTCATTTTTCAATTAGGGTTTCAACTTTTTCTTGCATCCAGAGGTCCTTCATTGACTTGTCATTCTTGTCTCGAACGGAAGGATACTGTCTTTCTTGAAAGCAAATGGGTTTGCAGATCTGATTCCTCACAAGACCAAGCATGGGTTTGCTACATCCTCCTGTGTAGCAAGGGTGGAACCAGCTTTAGAACCTCTTGTGGGTTTGCTACATCCTCCTTCCTCTTCTTCCCAGCTTCTTCCCAGCCCCCACTCTCCCCACCCCAAAGGCACAACCCACAACAGGTTCTAAGGCGGTTCCACCCTTGCTACACAGGAGTTTTCAAGCTGATCACTGTGGAAAAGGGGACTACAATGTAACCAAGAATCGAGGAGAGTGAGCTTTTCATACGTTGTTGATTTTGATTTTTTGAAATTATTAGATATTCATCTGTGGCTATGCAGGAACTTGAGAACGAGAGGAAGGAGAGGGCTCAGCTTGCATATGAGAGGAAGAAACGGTTGAACAAGCTGAGGGTGAAGGCAGAAAAGAAACCACGATGTATTTGCCAAATTTGTGTACATATATTGTGGAAATATTGATCAATATTTAACACGAAGAGATTTGCCTTTTAAGATGAAAATGTTGTTGAGGATTGAGAATTAAATTTTGTTTTGTGTTAAGAAATATATTACCAAAATAAAAGAAAAATTAATTAATTTTAAAAAGCTATAAAAATAAGACGGCGGTTTACAGAGAGAAGACAGACGTATAAATTGAACAAATACGACGGTAATTTCAACTTAGGACGTGGTAAATAAACACGCAGTAGTGTTGTAGGTACCGTCGTAGTATACTCCAAAATAATAAGTCGATAAATTAATCTCTCGCGTCATGGTATATTATTTAACACGTCGTTTTTTGGTAATATACCGACGTTTATTACATTACATTATACGACGTGGATTCCATAAGATTATACGACGTGGATTCCATTAAAGAATAACCGACGTGGATTTTTAAATTACACGGCGGTATGTATATAAACACCGCCGTAAGTTTAAAATATTTATTGTATAAATTTGTGTCTTTCTTTCAGTTTCAAGTTTTCATTTAGGGTTCCAAGTTCTTCTGGTCTCTCTGGAGGCTCGTCTTCCTCTCTCACATACACACATACATCATCACTCTCTCTCACATCTCAAAGACAATAATTTGGATGTTAATGATGTATGTGTTTTGGTGTATCTCAAAGACACCAAAATGCACACATCATTAACTTTCAAAACATTTTCTTTCTCAAAGTCTGCAGTAGTTAGTTCAGTTCTTGGTTTCTATTTGGATTTTGTGTATTTAAAATATATTCTTTCTCACTTTGGTGGTTCGATTATGATCAGGATCCAAACATCTCAAAGGTAAGTTATCATACCTCTTGGGATCTCATTTTAATTTTCGTAAGCTTCCAAAATTAAAAAATAACTAAATCTTAAAAAGAAATAAAAATTAAGACGGCGGTTTACAGAGGCAGGCACCGTCGTAGTATACAAACATGGATTCCGTTATATTATACGACGGGGATTAAGAACAGTTGGTCGTGTTTAGTTAGGAGTTAACACGGCAGGTTTTTTCGTGAACTGTCGTCTTTATTTTCTACGTCGGTGGATTCATACCTACTGTCGTTGTTTTTTGGTCAGATTTTAACTTTGAAGAAATCCTTTTTTAAAAACGACGCTTTTTTATTTGTATGCGTCGTCTTTTAAAAATATTCAACAGTAAGGCACTTATCCACGACGGTTTTTGTTTATACGTCGTCGATTTAAATACAACGACGGTTTTATGTTCTGCCGTCGTCTTTTCCACTTTTTGTAGTAGTGAAATAAACAAATCCCCATCAACATCATAAAGTTGTGACAAAATCTTCATTAAATTGGTTGATAGGTCCTCTTTTTGTTCCTCAATTATACAAAATTACAATCCATGCTACAATAGAAAGGTTTTGGCTAGAAAATCTAGGGTTTCTTCTAAGAAATTAAAATCAAACAGAGAAAATTAACCTATTGAAAACGGCATCAAGAGTATCGAAATTGAGAGGGTCCTCGACGAATAACATGAGCTGTGCAGCCCTAACGGTAAAGCCAAACCTAACAATTGGAGCTCTGATCCTGGCATCTTTGTGGAGGATGTTGATGGCCCCTATTGATGTTGGCCACCAAGGTACCCTCCGTCGTCGCCAAAGGCACTATGGACTCTTGTTTCCCTCTTTTTGGCCGGGTAGGCCGATTGAATGAGTTTTTGATCCTTCTTCTTTTTTGAGTGGAATGTGAGTAGATGGATGTGTTGCGTCCGAGATATGACTTTAATCAAACGATTGTTCGGCCGAGCAAGGAACCTCCTCACGGCCTAGGTTCTTTCACTACCTTGGGGTCAAGGCTTTATGTGAGCGACCAAATGATGTGGAGTGAGTGGAGATGAAGATTGAAGGTGAAACATAATGAAATGAAGAATAAGTGCGTAAACTAAAGGTGCTTAAACTTAAATATAATTTAAAGACAAATGCGTAAAGTAACGTGCGAAAGATAAATAACATGTAAAGTAAATGCGTAAAGTAATGTGCGATAAAATGAATCAAAGCAATAAATAAAGCAAGAACAAAATGAAAACGATAAGAACGATAAAGTTAAATGAACTTGAAATTAAACTTAATTGAAGTGCGATAACAATGAAAAGTAAAGCAATTGAAATAAACTTGAATTTTATTGACAAGAAAATATAAATTGAACGAGAATTTAAACTTACACTAAGATCTTCAGCTTCAATCTCGGCCTCCAAACCCCGGCCGAGATCTTCAGCTTCATTCGAACTGCCCCAGCTACGTCTCCCAAGGCCCATATTTCTCCGGCCATGCCCAGCCGTTTCCCAAGCCCGGCCACACCTTCAGCTTTAACATCGGTCGCATTCCAGCCTTCCTAGCTCCATCCGTAATCTTGTGCAGCCCGGGTTGCTACGGCCGCTTCTTTCCACTTCCTAACCGGGTCTCGCAAGGCCCAACTCCCTCAAACAAAACCCAGCCGCTATTCTTCTCATGCCCAGCCAATTCTCGTGCCTAGGTTAGGTGGATTTCTACCACCCCCAAACATTGCCCCCTCGATTTGTTTAGCTCGGAATTGGTGTAGAGGTAAGCAAATTGAGACCCAAAACCTTTCAATTTCTGAAGTTTGAGATTTTTTCCTTGCCTTGCACGTTATTTAAATTTTGAATACGGTAGGAATTTAGGAAGACCCTAATTAAATTGGAGATACTTTTGAACTTCCTATCCGTTAAAAACCCTAGATATTACAAATATCCAAGTGCTCTATTTCATTTTCACACAAAACGCGTCCACCATAGCTATAGGTTTTTAGAAGGTTTTCTCTCAAAACCCATATTCTCTTTTCCTTCAAATTCATCATTTCGCACACTGCATTCACCCGAATCAACGTCAAACTTGAGATTTGCAAGTTTCTAGGTACGCTGCACTAATTCTTGGTGATTTTGGCATGATTTTGATACATTTGTAGCTTTCAAAAGTTTGGAGTTGAAACTTTGAAGTGTGAATAGTGCCATGATGTTCTTTGTCACGACCCAACTCTCCTAGCACGATATTGTCCGCTTTGGGCCCCCCTCTCTGCCCTCACGGTTTTATTTCTGGAACTCACGAGCAACTTCCCAGTGGGTCACCCATCCTGAGATTTCTCTAGCTCCCAACTCGCTTAACTTCGGAGTTCCTACGACTCCGAAGACAGTGAGCTCCCAAAAGGCCTCGTGCTAGATGGATGCGGGCATGCACATATAAGGCACATCACCCCCACCTCCGTTGGTCGATGTGGGATCTTACAATCCACCCCCTTCAGGGGCCCGACGTCCTCGTAGGCACACTCGCACCACACGGCAGAGTGGCTCTGATACCATTTTGTCACGACCCGACTCTCCTAGCACGATATTGTCCGCTTTGGGCCCCCCTCTCTGCCATCACGGTTTTATTTCTGGAACTCACGAGCAACTTCCCAATGGGTCACCCATCCTGAGATTGCTCTAGCTCCCAACTCGCTTAACTTCGGAGTTCCTACGACTCCGAAGCCAGTGAGCTCCCAAAAGGCCTCGTGCTAGATGGATGCGGGCATGCACATATAAGGCACATCACCCCCCCCCTCCGTTGGTCGATGTGGGATCTTACAAAGTGGAATTTGGGTCGGGTCCTGTCAACTGGTATCTGAGAGCTGGACCCCGACCGGAAGTGTGCCAGCGAGGCACGCTGGGCCCCAAGGGGGGTGGATTGTAAGACCCGTGTCTTGGGGAAACATGAACGGTGAGCAATCCCACATCGCTCGAGGAGGGAAAGGTGAAGTGCTTAAATGTGTGGGCACTTCTCTTCCTAGCACGAGGCCTTTTGGGAGCTCACTGGCTTCGGAATCGTAGGAACTCCGAAGTTAAGCGAGTTGGGGGTCAGAGCAATCCCAGGATGGGTGACCCACTGGGAAGTTAGTCGTGAGCTCCCAAAAATAAAACCGTGAGGGCCATAGAGGGGGGGCCCAAAGCGGACAATATCGTGCTACGGCGGAGCCGATCCTGGGATGTGACATTCTTCGTGTTCTTGATTCGAATCTTAGTTTCATCACTATACTTTTCTTTGATTCGATTTTACTTCATGTTTGTAGGATGGAATCCATTCCAAATGATAGTGCCCAATTTTTTGAAGATATGAAAGTGGCCATGGACAAAGATTTGGGCAAGCAAGTATTCGCCTACTTCCTCAATGCCTTTCCCAATTCCGCCCAACATATTCTCGGCCCATTTTTCTCTGCCTACCCAGGAGGAGGTGGCGAAGGTGTGGGTGACGCAGTTGAGAAATGGCCCAATTTATTTTCCAGGACTTCACATGGGCAACCGTTGGGAGAGCTCCAAGCCATTCAAAGGTTGGCCAACAGGAAGCCCCATCAAAAAGGATTCCGCCGCAAGTAAAGAAGCCCCACCAAAGAAAGCATCATCCACAGCAGGGAAATCCGACCACTCAAGCTCGGTGGATGTTGTTTAATTATGTTAACTCGCAAGTGTACGTGCCAATTAGTAGTATAGCAAAACAAAATACGAGGTCGAACCCACAAGGACTGAGAAGTTAAAATTAGTTATGTACTTAGATTACCAAATTCAAGAAGTAGGAAGTTAAGTCTAAAACAGAATTTAAAGTGAGAGTGATTGTGATTGTGATTGTGAAAGGAAATGACAAACTGAAATTGCAAATGAAACAAGTAAACAAGTGCAGCAAAGATGGTTTTGAAGATTGAAAAACAGATTTGGAGACTAGGGCATTTGATTCACCATAACAATTCAATTCCAGGTTATAAAGATTCAAGTGACAAGTCTAATTCAGATTCAAAGATTGATTCTAGCTAATGTATGATTAAGCCATGGTGTCTGGTCCTAACCTTGTATTCCTAATTCCCTAATTTGATCATTTGGTGTCTAACCTAAATTAAGCATTAGGAATCCATTAAGCATAGAAGAACATTTTAAACAACCAAGTATGTATCTAATCCAGATTGTCGAATTCTCATACACACTCTTCCTATTCATAGTTCAATTTGAATTAAAGCATGGTGTCTACTCTTAATTCAAACCAAGATATACAAATCTGAATGGTAGCTAGGCATTCCGATCAGCATATAGGCAATTTGGCAAAATGAATAAGAACATGAATCATGAATCAAACTTGAAACTTGAAATTTATAAACCCAGAATATTCATGTTAGGTTACATCAAAACCCTAGTTATGGATTTAGTTACTCATAATGGAAAAGAGACTTGAATAGAAATGAGAAAACATAATGAAAGCAATAAGAGTAGAAAAACCCCTTTCTTGAAGTTCTTGTGGTGTCCAAGGCTTCTCCAAGTGCTTCTCCACTTCTAATGCTTCTCCAAGAGCTTCCCCACTTCTAGAAGGATGTATGAAGGATATGGAGGTGATTTGGGATGAGTTTAAGT
This sequence comes from Prunus fruticosa, assembly GCA_018703695.1. Taxonomy (NCBI): domain Eukaryota; kingdom Viridiplantae; phylum Streptophyta; class Magnoliopsida; order Rosales; family Rosaceae; genus Prunus; species Prunus fruticosa. Next base: position 33,065,220 of record CM031918.1, read on the forward strand.
GAGTGGTGATGGTTGAGATAGATGAAATTCGTAGGGAAATGGAAGAGAGGTTTGCTGGAGCTGTTTTGGTGAGATGGGGCTGTTTAGAGCTTTTGGTTGATTGCTGGAGTGTTTTGGTGATTTGAGAGTGTTTGAGGAGGGCTGGAGTGAATTGTGGGGTTGTGAATCCCAGGATTTGTTGTTTGGGAAAATAATGGAAGTGTTTGAGGGAGGATGGAGTGAAGGATGGCTGAATTGTGGGGTTGTGAATCCCAGGCTTGCACACTTTGAATCTGGAATTGAAGATGTATTTATAGGGGAATGGAGGTGAGAAATCAGAATTGAATATAGCAATCACCTAACACACTTGCATTAGATAATCAGAAATGGTTGTTGCACTTCACCAACAATTCCCACCAGCAGCCATAGGTCATCCTCATGTCAGCATGACCAAGCTTCCATTCAGAAACCAAGAGCTCATCCTCATGTCAGCATGACCAAGCAAGCAATGAGATCATCTGCAAGTCAGCATGATGTGTAACTTCTTGGGCTCACGGATTGGGCTTGGAGCAATAAAATGTCGACTTTGAGCAGTCCATCTTCACGTTCAGAATGTCATTGATCCAACCACACAAGTATTGGCCCAATCCAAGTTCGGATGAAGAAGATAAGTCCAAAATGAACTTGTAACTCAGTCTCCAGTTTTTACACTTTATTTTCACCATTTTACTTCAAATGCCTCAAGTGATACCTAGAGCTCAATAAATTGAATAACAAACACAAAAGAGGTTAAAAGCACAAGGTTAACTCAAATACATAACTAAATCATAAGCTATAAGGGTATAAAATGGTATACAATTGTGAACCGAACAAATACCCCCAGACCTAGATTTTGCTAGTCCTCGAGCAAAACAAAACAAAACAAAAACAAGAAGTTATGTAAACCACTTCCGCAGGTAACTCGATTGCATTGAGCATATGCAACAAGCCTTTGAACCTCTAGGCATCCCTAGTAGGAGGAGTTGTGTCTCCTAAGGGTTTAACAGAAACGATACCCATAAACGCTTTACTAACTCTACAAAACAAAGTGGTTAGAAAAACAAACTTTGAAATCAACTAATGAAAATGAAAGAAAACTTTAGTCATACCTCCAATACCATAGAGTTGCCAAGATAGGTGATCAATCAGTGTGTAAAGTGGAAGCTATAGCTCAAAGGCACACGGCTTCAAAGCAAGCATACTCAAACCTTGAATAGAGAACATGTTTCGACTCTAATTCTCACAGATAACACTCAATCACTCAGAACCTATGGTTTAATTCTCTCAAGAAAGCATAAGTGAGTGTATGAAATAGAAGCACAAATTTGGTTAGATCTCATGAAAGGAATCAAATACTAAGAATAGAGATATACACATACTTACCAGTACCCATGAATACATCCTCAAAGATCAGCTAGGTCTTTCACAAGGTTGTAATGAAAGGCTAAGGTTTAGGGGAAATGGAAGAATTGGAAGGAAAAACAAGTAACTTAAGAACATACCAAGGTTGCATTCTTCATTGATCTGCAAGGTAAAATTGAATTTAGAATGACATGGCTGCAAACTTCATGGTATCACCTGGCATGGACCTTATTTTTCACACTTAGATCAAATCGACACACTTCTCATTATCTTTCTTATTTGCTGATTTGATCTACGCCATCTTTAACTTCATTGCACAGATTCACATCATCTTTCATTTAGGCACATGGCAGCAACTTTCTTGCCTCAAACTTTATCTTGGCACACCTTGGTATATTTCTAAGCTATAGGGTATGGCTACAATAGGTGAAGTATCTCAGATTGAGATACAAAGGTAGGGAAATGATGAGGGTGATAGAAGAAAAAGGCTTTAAGTGTTTGGCTTCAAGAGGGCTAATGGAACACACATATGGGTAGGGTGAAAAGAAAGCACATAGAATGGTTATACACACATAGCCTAGCATCACTTCAATGAGTTCATTCATGAATGAGAGCAAGCACATGATATCTGCAAAAGAGAATCATCCTTAGTATTCAATCAAAATGGAAAAATGAGATCAATTAGAGTGAATTGAAGAAAATAAGTATGGATGAGAAATAGAACACTCTAAACCCTCTCAAGAAAGCAATTAGGCTCGATATAGCTCACTAGGGTAGTCTCCACTATTCTCCTTCAAGAATTTGAGCATGGTACTTTAGCCACCAGAATTCTAAGAGCAAAAGCTTTGTGAAGTGCAAAAAAAATTATGATATGAAAACCTCAATGGTAGCTCCATAATATTGATTGTATGACCTTCTAAAAAAAATGAACAAAAACTGAAAAAAAAAAACACAATGAAAAAAAAACTGAAAACATAAATGAATGAAAATTGAAAACCTTCCCCCCAGACCTGAATTGAACATTGTCCTCAATGTTAAAGCACAGAAGAGATGATTGAGAACATGCAAATGATAAAGGGAAAAGTTAAGAAGAAGGTTTAGAGAAAAACTCCCCATTGATGCGATTAGGTCGACCGCTAACAAACACCTTCTTCTTGAACACATGGGTTGCCTCCCAAGAAGCGCCTTAGTTAATGTCTTGGCAAGACATTATGCAATCAGCTTATGATCAGTTGGGGGGTTTTCGGATCAATCGTCTCAAGATAGTTCACCCAACTTCTTCTTCTCTTCCTTCGCTTCCTCTCTCTTTTTCTTTTCTTTTTCTTCATGTCTGTAACTTTGGACATTGGGATGACATTGGACGGTTCCAATTTCATAGAGCATGGATCAAGGGGCTCAAGTGGTAACCCAGAAATTGGTGGAAATGGATGGAACACTTCTAGGGTAGCTACCACTTCTTGGAAGTTTGGTTCAACTTGTTCTTCCTCTGCTTGTGCAATGACAACTTCTATAGCATCAGTGGGCTGTTTCTGCAAACTCTTAGAAGAAACTTCATCATTCACAACATCAATTGTAAAACAAGTATCAAGAGAGATAGAAGGTTGAGATGGAGGATCAAACACTTTAAATTCAGCAGTTTCATCCAACACAGTCATGGAGAGGGTGCCATCTTTCATATTGATAATTGTGTTTGTTGTGGCCATGAATGGTCGTCCTAAGAGAATGGGATCAACACGATCTCCATTTGGATTGTCCTCCATATCCATCACTACAAAATCAACAGGGAGAATTAGTGTATTAACTTGAACTAGAATATCTTCTACAATACCTTTTGGATATTTGATAGAATGATCAGCTAGTTCAAGACGAATTGAAGTCTTCTTCATCCCTTCTAAACCAAGCTCTTGATAAACTGAATATGGCATCACATTGATGCCTGCTCCCAAGTCCAACATGGCTCTTCCAACCTTCTTGTCTCCAATGTTAATGGGAATGTCAAAGCTGCCAGGATCTTTTGATTTTGGTGGAAGCTTCCTTTGCAACACAGCACTTACATTCATGTCAAGCTTTACTCCTTCATTTGGAGCGAAATTGAGCTTGTGAGTTTTCAAGTCCTTGATGAATTTTCCATATGCAGGAATCTGTTCAATAAGATCAAGCAAAGGCAAATTGATATTAACTTTACTCAAAATATCATAAATCTCTTTAAAAGCCTTATCTTGCTTTGCTTCCTTAAGACGGCCTGGAAATGGAATCGGTGGAACATATGGAGTGGGTGGCACGTATCTATCTTTTTGAAGATGTGGTGGCACAAATTTGTCATCCCTTTTATGCAATTGGAATTGTTTGGATTCATGAGAATCTGATTTGGCCTTAGGAGCAGATTGGGATGTTTTGGGTTGTTCTCCTTCCAAAGTTGTGATCTCCTCTTCATCTTCATTCTCTACAACCACAACATCATTTGAAAGATTAGAATCAACATTATTATCAACAATCTTACCTGATCTGAGCACATGAATGGCCTTGACTTCATGGTTCTTTGGATTGATCTCAGTTTGGCTTGGCCTTTTCCCAAGCTCTCTTTGAGTTACTTCAGCAGCTAATTGGCCTAATTGGACTTCCAATTTGGAGAGGGCAGCTTGTGTAGTTTGCTGAAAATTGGATTGGTTGATTGCCATCTGCTTCACTATATCTTCCAAAGATGATGATGATTGTTGTGGCCTTTGGAATGAAGGGGGATTTTCTTGATTCTGGGTATTTCTCCATGAAAAGTTTGGATGATTCCTCCAACCTGGATTATAACTTTGAGAGTATGGATCATTTCTTGGACCTTGGTTGTAGGAATTTACCAACTTAGCTTGCTCTTGCACAAATTCTGGATATCCAGCCCCAAGTGGACAAGCTATGGTAGCATGGTCATGAGTTTCGCAGATGCTACACACTTCCTTCGGAGGGTTTCTTGAGTTCAATGCAAGAAGAGCATCTAGCTTTTGTTCCAGTTTTGAAATCTGCACACTAGAAGAGTCATTAAAACCACTAACAACACGTTTACCTCTTGTATCCGTATGTTGGGTCTCCATTGCTATCTCCTCAAAGAGTTCATATGTTTCTTCCGGAGTCTTGGTCTTATAAGAACCACCTGCAAAGTTTGTGACAATATTATGACTAGAAGGGGTTAGTCCTTTATAAAACATACGCATTTGGAGCATCAATGGAATCCCATGATGAGGACATTGATTGAGCAGCCCATTGAATCTCTCCCATGCTTCACAAAACGATTCATCATCTTGCTGTGCAAATAACAAGATCTTGTCCCTAAGCATGTCGGTCTTTTGCGTGGAGAAGTATTTCTCCAAGAACTTCTTTTGAATGGCAGCCCATGTAGTGAGTGATCCAGGCTTCAAAGAATTCAACCAATACTTCGCCTTATCCTTCAAAGTGTATGGAAACACTCTCATTCGAAGTTGATCTTCTGTCACTCCTGTCAAGGGAAAAGAGCTCACAACATTAAAAATATCCTTTATATGGGTTAATGGATCTTCATTAGGTAAACCATAAAAGGAAGGTAACATATTAAGATGAGAAGATTTAAGCTCATAGTTTCGAGCTAGCTCCAGTGGGCAGCGAAATGCTTGAAGGGGATGCTGGAATGGTTGGGATATCAAGGTCTCCCATGAACTCAATGGCAGCCATCATTTCTTCTTCTTCTTGGTCTGAACTTGCTTCCGAATTTGAAGGTGAAGAACCAGGAAGTTCAGTGTGGAGAGCAAGACTTGTAAATGTAGCAAGAGCTTGCTCTTTTGCAGTTGACAACTCCCTTTCTAGACGATTTTGAATTTCAGAGCTCACACGATTTGGTTGCAATGATGGTCCTGCGTTCAAAGATCTGGAACGTTGGAACGAAGACCTCACTTGTTCAAGGAATGGCCTGTTAGACATAAACTACCTGAAACAGAAAATTGGATTAATTAGAAACACTAAAAAGAATAGGGTAACCTTGGGCACATAACCAGGGAAGAACTTTCGTTCAGTCCCCCGGACGGCGCCAAAAACTTGTTGTTTAATTATGTTAACTCGCAAGTGTACGTGCCAATTAGTAGTATAGCAAAACAAAATATCGAGGTCGAACCCACAAGGACTGAGAAGTTAAAATTAGTTATGTACTTAGATTACCAAATTCAAGAAGTAGGAAGTTAAGTCTAAAACAGAATTTAAAGTGAGAGTGATTGTGATTGTGATTGTGAAAGGAAATGACAAACTGAAATTGCAAATGAAACAAGTAAACAAGTGCAGCAAAGATGGTTTTGAAGATTGAAAAACAGATTTGGAGACTAGGGCATTTGATTCACCATAACAATTCAATTCCAGGTTATAAAGATTCAAGTGACAAGTCTAATTCAGATTCAAAGATTGATTCTAGCTAATGTATGATTAAGCCATGGTGTCTGGTCCTAACCTTGTATTCCTAATTCCCTAATTTGATCATTTGGTGTCTAACCTAAATTAAGCATTAGGAATCCATTAAGCATAGAAGAACATTTTAAACAACCAAGTATGTATCTAATCCAGATTGTCGAATTCTCATACACACTCTTCCTATTCATAGTTCAATTTGAATTAAAGCATGGTGTCTACTCTTAATTCAAACCAAGATATACAAATCTGAATGGTAGCTAGGCATTCCGATCAGCATATAGGCAATTTGGCAAAATGAATAAGAACATGAATCATGAATCAAACTTGAAACTTGAAATTTATAAACCCAGAATATTCATGTTAGGTTACATCAAAACCCTAGTTATGGATTTAGTTACTCATAATGGAAAAGAGACTTGAATAGAAATGAGAAAACATAATGAAAGCAATAAGAGTAGAAAAACCCCTTTCTTGAAGTTCTTGTGGTGTCCAAGGCTTCTCCAAGTGCTTCTCCACTTCTAATGCTTCTCCAAGAGCTTCCCCACTTCTAGAAGGATGTATGAAGGATATGGAGGTGATTTGGGATGAGTTTAAGTGAGTGGTGATGGTTGAGATAGATGAAATTCGTAGGGAAATGGAAGAGAGGTTTGCTGGAGCTGTTTTGGTGAGATGGGGCTGTTTAGAGCTTTTGGTTGATTGCTGGAGTGTTTTGGTGATTTGAGAGTGTTTGAGGAGGGCTGGAGTGAATTGTGGGGTTGTGAATCCCAGGATTTGTTGTTTGGGAAAATAATGGAAGTGTTTGAGGGAGGATGGAGTGAAGGATGGCTGAATTGTGGGGTTGTGAATCCCAGGCTTGCACACTTTGAATCTGGAATTGAAGATGTATTTATAGGGGAATGGAGGTGAGAAATCAGAATTGAATATAGCAATCACCTAACACACTTGCATTAGATAATCAGAAATGGTTGTTGCACTTCACCAACAATTCCCACCAGCAGCCATAGGTCATCCTCATGTCAGCATGACCAAGCTTCCATTCAGAAACCAAGAGCTCATCCTCATGTCAGCATGACCAAGCAAGCAATGAGATCATCTGCAAGTCAGCATGATGTGTAACTTCTTGGGCTCACGGATTGGGCTTGGAGCAATAAAATGTCGACTTTGAGCAGTCCATCTTCACGTTCAGAATGTCATTGATCCAACCACACAAGTATTGGCCCAATCCAAGTTCGGATGAAGAAGATAAGTCCGAAATGAACTTGTAACTCAGTCTCCAGTTTTTACACTTTATTTTCACCATTTTACTTCAAATGCCTCAAGTGATACCTAGAGCTCAATAAATTGAATAACAAACACAAAAGAGGTTAAAAGCACAAGGTTAACTCAAATACATAACTAAATCATAAGCTATAAGGGTATAAAATGGTATACAATTGTGAACCGAACAGTGGAAGGTAAATTTGATTGGTGTCATTGGTTTAAAATTTTAGAACCAAAATTTAAGGGTCATTGGAAAAAAATTGGAATATATGATACATTGCTCCTATGTGCGGGAAGTGCCTTTCCTTGCAACTGATCTCTTGTCATCGCGGTGCTATGCTTTTGGTCTTCATCCACCAATTGCATGAGGCTCCGTTTTGGGATGATGACACCCAACTTGCTAGACTTGGCTGCTATCGCCGACCTTCACCCTCATGGAGATGATTTTTCAGCCGCCAACCTTCTGGAATCCAAGGCGGGCTTAGATTTCCACAAGTCAAATAAGACTTCCGAGAGTTGGGTGAAGACGTATCTTGGCCATAGCGGAGAGCCTACCGACCCTCCTTCCATCAATGGCATATCCTACACTGAGCATGTGGCTTTTCTTGTGATGTGGTTGTGAAAGTTCTTGGCATGCCCAAAATTCGGCGGGATTACTAAGGAATTCCAAGCCTTGGCGGAGGTACTTGTGGATGGCCATCAAGTGGCCATGGGCCCAATCTTTCTCGTCTATCTTTATAGAGGGCTTTGAGAGGTAATTGCTAAACCCATGGATTATCATGCTTCTGGCCCTATATGGATTTTTCAGTTGTGGCTCCAACTCTATTTTCCGAAGCTAAGTCCCACCACTGTTTGCCCCAACGATAAATCTCTTATGGGTCCACCCTTGCTCAACGCCCCACGCCAAAAGCATTATGTTGAGGATTGCTTCCGGTTTTTCTACGAGTGCCATGAGAGGACTAGAGAGCATCTCTCCATTTGCCTAGATCACCGTTTCCCGGATTATCTAGCCTTGGATCTTTCCTCATTTCCTATGGTGGAGACAAAGGAGGAAAGGCATCATACGTGGGCGAGCATCCTCATCGGCCGAGATCTTCCATACAGCCTAATGGTGAACAAAGGTAGCAATTATCATTGTGGTGGGGAGCTTTATTATCCCGCCGCTGCGGGCTACCAACTTGGTTTTATACAGAGTATCTCGATACCACCTATGGATTCCGTCAACCTACTTTCATCTTGGCGGGTAGAATTTAAGGATGCAAAAGAAGTCACCAACTTGACGAGTTTCAACCAGGACTTGGTGAAATCCTTCAGGTATTCCGATTAGAGATCCCCGATTTGGTGACTCTAACATTTTTATCCATTGGTGGAAAGAGATGTCGGCTGGTTGGTTTTCTCAACCATGCTCAGAGATTGAAGATAGGGTTTTCAGGCATTGCCCATGTTCATTGGCCTACCAGGAGGAGAAAGAGAAAAAGAAGGCCCAAGCAAAAGGTAAAATATTTATACTTTTCCTCATTTTAATTTTGGCTATCTTCCTTCTTTCTAACCCTTCAAATCTCACAGCTGACACCACTGAGGAGGAAAATCCTCCCGCCGACATTATTGAGAGAGAGGGCCCTGCCAATCCTGCCGATGCTAATTCTGGGTGGGGGGTGAAAAGGCCCAATGCCCCCATCCAAGGTAGGCTATTCTCCAATACTATTTTTTACTTTCTAAAGATTTGCACTTCCAGCTTTCTGAATATTTTTTATGGGCACTTCTAAGAGTTTAAACCTCCAACCTTTTAGGTGATACCCCCGCCGGAAAATATCGTGCCCTTACAAACATCCCTTCGGCCCAGAAAAGTTCCGTGGAACCTCTCACCCCAAGGTTTGGCCGTGCACCTCTTTTTTTAATTTTTTTTAATTTTTATTTATTTATTTATTTTAACTAACTTAGACTTGTCGCAGGTTCCCCATGGCCGGCGAGACATCCTTCTCCTTCTCACTCAATCGAGGCCGTGCAATCGGCCACTACTTCTTCCACCGCTCCAGTAAGCTTAGATCTCCACATACTTTCATTTATTAATTTTAAAGGCAAGCTCACCTTTATGCCCAAAAATGTTGGAAACTCAACCTTCAACTCTTGAGACTGGAATTGGGGCGCAGGTCATGACCCCGGTGGTCGAAGATGAGATAACCTCATTTCTTTAGCCGGTTGAATTTCCTTTTACACAACACTTCTTTTATGCTCACTAAATTTCCAAACTTAGTTGGCCGAGGTCAATACCACGGGGCACTCGAATGAGGTTTCCCTAGAGCCGCACGAGACGATTCCCATGCCCAGGGATCAGGCCCTAGAACCTGCAGCCGCGCTGATAAAGGAAGACTTCTCATACGTTTCGAATTCCCAGGTTCGTTGAAACTTTCCCACAAGCTGGCTGCAATGCATTGTCATGCATGACATATGCATGATGAAGTGTTGTTGATTGTGGGAAAGTTTGGTGAAGCATATTCAATACCTATTTTTGAGTGGAATTTTGCAGCAGCCCAATGAGCCAAAAGATGATGAAGTGGGGGTGCAACACTAAGCCTAAAGACAAGAGGAATTGTTTTCAAATGCAATAGTGTGTTAGGTGAATTAAGTGTTGTAAGTTGGTGAAGTGAGTGTGGTAGGTAAACCTATTGTATAATTCAGATTTTCACTTCCCCTAAGCCTATAAATAGGGAAGTTCTCTAAGCTTGTAATCACACCCCAAGGGGGGGAGCTCTCAAACACTTCTCTAGAGCTCCCTTCCCTTCTCTCCCTCAAATTCTCTAAGCTTCCTTCCCTTCTCTCCCTCAAATTCTCTAAGCTTTGTAGTTCTCAATTGTTGTAATAAGATCATTCTACTAAATTTTCTTTCTTCCAAATCTCCAAACATTTCTCTATTCTCTTCAAAAGTCTCCATGTTCTTGAAACACTTCACAAACACATTTCTCTCCCTTCCCTAAGTTCTCAAATTCTCCAAGTTCACAAAATTCCCCAAGCTTCCCAAACACCTTACTTTCTCTTCCAAATTCCCCATGTTCTCAAACACATTCTCTTCCAAATCCTTAAAGTTTCTCAAACACATTCTCTCGTTCTCTCCAAAAACTCTCCATGTTCTCAAGTGTTGTACAAAATTCTTGTTTTATGTTCTTTTGTTTTCATTTCTATTTTGTGTAGGAAAACTAAACAGGATCATTCAATCACCAATCCCTGTGGAATCGACCTCGCACTTACATACGCTAAACTACCAACGGTTCGTGCACTTGCGAGTATCACAAGTTGAGGATGCAACTGAATCCATTTTGGTGCAGCTGTATCTACACACAACAGTAATGGTAATGGGTTAAGTATTTCTCATGTTAGCTCTGTTGGATATTTGGCTCACATTTAGTATGCAAGTGAAGGAGTGAGCGACCGGTCGCAAGGTTTGGGCGACAGGTCATTTTTACACAGATTCGAAGACATGAGAAATAGCAGTAAGCGACCGGTCACAAGGTATCTGCGACCGGTCGCAATGTATCCATAAGGTATCCGCGACCGGTCGCAATGTATCCTGATCGGTCGCCAGTTTGCTTAACCGATCACCTTCAAGAGATCTTGAGTTCAAATGTGCAGAGGAGGTATGGTCAAATAAGTCAATAGATTTTACTAATCTTAATGTGTTTGGATGCAGTGCATTTGCACTTATTCCTAGTGATGAAAGATCCAAGTTGAAGCCTAAGTCTCTTGAATGCATTTTCATCGGCTTCGAGAGCGGTGTGAAGGGCTACAAGCTATGGGATCCAGTGAACCACAAGAAGATACTCAGCAGAGATGTTGTGTTTGATAAGAAGACCATGCCTATGAACAAAGTCAAGAATTCAGAAGCAAAGGAGGATGTTGTTGGGAGAGAAACAACCATTGAAGTTCCACTCAAGAAGGTGTCAAGGAAGACTTCACAGAAACAGCCAACTGAAGACGTTCAGGAGGAGGAGGAGTCTGACATAGAGGAGGAAGAAGCTGGGCAATATCAACAACAAACTCAAGGAGATGAAGAGGCTCAAGATCAGGTGGAGCCGTCATCTATAGCTCGGTCCAGGCCCAGGAGAACCATCAAACCACCTCAAAGGTTTGGATGGGACACGGACGCAGTTCACTATGCCCTAAATGCAAGTGAAGAAGAACCAACCACGTTCCAAGAAGCTGTTGAGAATGAGGAACGGGAAAGTTGGATGGAAACTATGATGCAAGAGATGGAATCTCTACACCAAAACTCAGTTTGGGAGTTAGTTCCTAAACCCAAAGATCACAAGGTTATTGATTGCAAATGGGTGTTTAGGAAGAAAGAAGAAATGCATGAGAAGGGAGCCACCATGTTCAAAGCTCGATTGGTGGCCAAAGGATACTTGCAAAAGGAAGGAGTTGATTATGATGAAATCTTCTCTCCGGTGGTGAAACATACTTCTATACGGCTGCTACTCTCCATAGTAGCTCAAGAGAACATAGAGGTGGAGCAAATGGATGTGAAGACTGCATTCCTCCATGGAGACTTGGAGGAAGACATCTACATGAGCCAACCTCAAGGGTTCATTGAAGCAAGCAAGAAAAATCTGGTTTGCAGGTTGAAAAAGTCTTTATACGGGCTGAAGCAATCTCCAAGGCAGTGGAATAAGTGCTTCGAATTCTTTCATGATGAAGATTGGATATAGAAGATGTGAATCAGATTGCTGTGTATATAGTCATGCATTCAAGGATGGTAACTTCATCCTTTTACTTCTTTATGTTGATGACATGCTAATTGCATGTAGAGATATGTCAAAAATCCAGGAACTGAAGACATTGCTTGGAAAGGAGTTTGATATGAAGGATCTAGGCTCTGCACAAAAGATCCTAGGAATGGAAATAAGGAGAGACAGAAACGCAGGCAAGCTATGGCTGTCACAAAGTAAGTACATTTCCAAAGTACTTGAAAAATTCAATATGATGGATTGTAAGTCCGTGTCTACTCCTTTGGCGGAGCATTTCAAATTAAGTGCGCAGGAATGTCCTTCTACGGATGATGAGAAGGAAGAAATGAGCAAAGTTCCATATGCAAGCTTGGTAGGGTGTCTCATGTATGCAATGGTGTGCACACGCCCCGACTTAGCTCAAGCCGTAAGTGTGGTGTCAAGATACATGGCGAATCCGGGCAGACTTCATTGGACAGCAGCGAAGTGGATTCTAGGTACTTGAAGGGCTCAAGGAGGCTTGGGATATTGTTTGAAAAACAACAAAGTAATGCATGTGTGTCAGGGTATGTAGATTCTGATTATGCAGGGGATTTAGACAAGAGGAGATCCACCACAGGATACATCTTCATTTGTGGTGGATGACCAATTAGTTGGAGAGCGGTGTTACAATCAGTTAGTGCCTTGTCTACTCCTCGAGGCGGAGTATATGGCGCTCACAGAAGCTTCGAAGGAAGCGGTATGGCTGAAAAGATTGGCTAAGGAATTCGGGATAGCCCAAGACTTGGTGGTGATACAAAGTGATAGTCAAAGTGCAATCTACCTAGTGAAGAATCAAGTATTTCATGGAAGATCTAAGCACATTGATGTCCGATACCACCGGATAAGGGATTGGGTGAAAGATGGAGACGTCATGATAAAGAAGGTTCATACAACGGAGAACGCTTCATATTGTCTAACAAAGCCAGTCACAACAACAAAGTTCAAACATTGTTTGGGTTTGCTCAATCTTGCTCCATGCTAAAGATTGAGGTGGAGTTCTTGAGAGTTATCCGGACGATTCTCAAAGACATTAAAGATGTCCTGAAAAAGCAATGATGTCCACAAGGAGTTTTAAGTTCACCAAGGTGGAGATTGTTGGATATTTGGCTCACATTTAGTATGCAAGTGAAGGAGTGAGCGACCGGTCGCAAGGTTTGGGTGACCGGTCGTTTTACACAGAGATTCGAAGGCAGGAGAAATCGCAGGTAAGCGACCGGTCACAAGGTATCCGCGACCGGTCTCAATGTATCCATAAGGTATCCGCGACCGGTCGTAATGTATCCGACCGGTCGCCAGCTGCTGTGCCTGTCTGGTTTCCTACGCGTTTTCAAGTCCTCCTTGGTGTGCTACCACTTTCCACCGACTTGCAAGGATTTTATGGATCACTTCTGAGGTAATAGAAGGTGGCAAGCAGCTGGAAAGTTTGGGAGAACACTTTGGCAAATTGGTGACTTGCTTCAATAAGTTCCACTCTCTTGGTTCAAGAGAAAGCTGGCTGCAAGCAGCCATTGTATACTTGCTTTGTGGGCTGCCTAACTAGTTGTCTAAAGTTGAATAGCTAAAGCAAGAACGTGCAGAACATAATGATGCCTTATCTTGGAGTCCAAAGGCTTGTATAAAAGGGAAGAGGAAGCAAGACAATAATAGAGAGGTTAAGTGCATAAGTTTATGCAAAGTAGAGAGAGTTGAAAAGAAGCTGGAAACTAGTAAGTTCAGAAAATACCAAGGGGAGAGCAAGAGAGTTCTCTAAGTGTATCAAGTTGTTGAGCAAGGGTGAGAGAGAAACAGATTATGAGGGTAGTGTTCTAAGGGGGTTTCCTTCTTTGTAAACCAAAGTTGTAACCTATCTTCATTAGTGAAAGTTCTCAAGGAGATAACAAAAGAGGAAGTAGGCAATTTGCTGAACCTCTATAAACACTTGTGTCATTTCTGTTTTTGGTTAAATTTCTGTGTGTGTGTGTAAGACTCATCCATCATTGAGTTTGTCACAAATTCCATCAACAAAAAGGTCTTAAGGGGAAGTGAGTTAGTATTAATTCACAACAAGCTCCTCTTCTTTCTCAAGTTCTACAGGCTCTTTTCACTTATCTAACATTTTACATGTCCCAGATATCACCAAACAGCTTCTTTCCGTTCATCAATACTCAAAAGATAATAATTGTTATTTTGAATTTCACCCTTCTTTTTTTGTTGTGAAGGACCAAATAACGGGGAAACCTCTACTTCGCGGGCTGAATGAAGGTGGTCTCTATAAGCTTTCCAACATTGCCATACCAAATAAAAATGATGGACTAATGGTTTTCTTAAGTGAGCGCGCCAGTCTCTCTTGTTGGCATGCACGCTTAGGTCATCCACATCCACGTGTTCTTCGTCAAGTAATAAATGGCAACAGTCTTCCTTCCCTCCCTCCCAAGAACTTGGAACCATGCACTGCCTGTTGTTTAGGAAAATTGTCCAAGTTTTCTCTTCCCCCCACTTCCTCTGTTAGCTCTAGTCCATTGGAGCTTATTTTTAGTGATGTTTGGGGCCCTTCTCCCACTCCATCCATAGATGGCCATCGCTACTTTGTTTTATTTCTTGATGATTATTCCAAATATGTGTGGTTTTTTCCTCTAGTACGAAAATCTGATGTGTGTGATGTATTTTTCAAATTTCAAGCCCAAGCAGAACGTCTATTCAATACTAAAATTCGTAGTTTCCAAACAGATTGGGGAGGAGAATTTCGTAAGCTTTCTTCTCATTTTGACAAATGTGGCATTAATCATAGGATTGCTTGCCCACACACTCATGAACAAAACGGATCTGCCGAACGAAAAATTCGTCATATCACTGAAACAGGTCTCACTCTTCTTGCTCGTGGATCTGTCCCTAAAAAGTATTGGCATTTTGCTTTTGATACATTAGTTTATTTGATAAATCGAATGCCTACTTCAGTTCTTCATGGCCAATCTCCTTTCCAAATTTCGTTTAATAAGTCTCCTGATTATCGTTTTCTAAAAGTGTTTGGTTGCTTAGTTTTTCCATACCTTCATCCTTATAATAAAAATAAATTTGATTTTCATTCTCTTCCATGTGTCTTCTTAGGATATAGTCCAAATCATCATGGTTATCGTTGCTTGAATCAACAACCTGACAGGATTTATATCTCAAGACATGCACAATTTCATGAGCATACTTTTCCATTCTCTGTCTCTCCTATGGTGCAGGTTCCAATTAATTCAAAGTCTAATTCATTTTTATTGCCTATAGAGCTACCCAGTTCAGCACGTGATGTAAGGGCCTCCACACTTGGTAATCTTTCTTCTCCTATTGGTTCCCCTCCATTAAATTCTAATAATTCTATTCCTTTAAGTGATGCACCTATTTACTCACCGAATCTTCCCTCAAACTCAAATTCCATTTCAAATTTAAATTCTCACTCCATTGTTAATTCCCCTCCTAATAATGACAATTCAATTCTTCCCCAACATGATAATATTGCTCATAATGTTACTAATTCTAATGATCTAGAATCAGTTGTGCATTTGGGTAATCAAAGAGGCAATCCCAGTCATGGCCGTAATGACACAAGATACAATCTTCGCCCAAAACCCCCACCAAATCCCAAGTATACTATTCCTCATGCACTTTTGACAGAAGCTACCTCTCAACATGAGCCCACATGTTTCTCTAAAGTCAATAGGCACAAGCACTGGCGAGCAGCAATGAATGATGAGCTCAATGCACTGATACATAATGGCACATGGTCTCTTGTTCCATATAATCCTTCTATGAATGTTGTTGGTTGCAAGTGGGTCTTTCATGTCAAATGCAATGCGGATGGTACTATAGATCGCTACAAAGTAAGGTTGGTTGCTAAGGGTTTTCATCAACAAGAGGGCGTTGATTACACTGAGACATTCAGTCCTGTTGTAAAAGCCACCACCATTCGCACGGTCCTGTCAATTGCTGTCAGCCACGGTTGGGAAACTCGTCAATTAGATGTAACTAATGCCTTTCTCCATGGCCATTTAAATGAAGAAGTGTACATGATTCAACCACCAGGTTTCATTGATGACACCAAACCTCATCATGTTTGCAAGCTTCATCGCTCTTTATATGGCTTGAAACAAGCTCCCTGTGCTTGGTTTCAATGCCTCAGTTCATGTCTTCTCCAGCTTCAATTTGTTGGCTCAAAGGTGGATAGTTCATTATTCATTTTTAATGACAGGAGTATTATTATTTATGTTCTCATATACGTTGATGATATCATCATCGCCATTAACAATGTCATCTCTACTCTAAGCTTGCAATTCGCTTTGAAGGACCTAGGCAAGTTGCATTACTTTTTGGGTATTGAGGTAATCCCACAATCTGGAGGTCTTCTTCTCTCTCAACAAAAATACATCCTTGATCTTCTCAAACGATCTGATTTGGCAGACATGAAGCCCACTCATACTCCTATGGCCTCATCCACCAATCTTAGTAAAATTGGTGGCGAACCACTTGCTAATCCACAACAATACCGAAGCATTACAGGTGCCCTTGAATATGTAACTTTAACCCGCCCGGAACTTGCCTTCTCTGTCAACAAGGTGTGTCAATTCATGCACAACCCCATCACTAAGCATTGGACAGCAGTTAAAAGAATCCTTCGATACCTCAAGCACACTCCTTCCCACGGTCTTTTCCTAAGCAAATCTCCCTCTAATGGCATTCAAGCCTTTTGTGATGCAGATTGGGCTGGATGTCCAAATGATCGCTGATCAACTGGTGGCTATGTAATTTATCTTGGTTGTAATCTAGTATCGTGGTCTGCCAAAAAGCAACCGACTGTTGCTAGATCTTCCACCAAGGCCGAATATCGCTCCCTTGCCAATACTTCTAGTGAAATTACTTGGCTGGTTTCTTTGCTGAAAGAACTTGGCCTTACTTTATCAACACCACCTGTCTTATGGTGTGACAACTTGGGAGCAACTTACCTTTCTGCCAATCCAATTTTCCATGCTCGCACTAAACATGTCGAGATCGATTATCACTTTGTTTGTGATCAAGTCTCTGCAGGACGCCTTCATGTCAAATTCATCTCCACCAAGGATTAGCTTGCTAATATAATGACAAAGCCTTTAAGCTCTACCCATTTCAAATTCATTCGAGACAAGTTGAGAGTTCAAGAATGCTCAACTTGAGGGGGCGTATTAGCTGTAAATATCCTACAATTACTTTTCCATCAGTTATAGAATCTCCATGATCTCAGCTGCTCCATATCCTAATCTATTTTGTAACCATCCCTTGATCACAGCCCCTCTTGATATGTAACAGCTCAATATTTGAATATTTGTAACTGTACAATCATGTATATAAATAGAGAAGAAAACCTCAACACAGTTGTGTGAGGAAACCTAAATCTTATAGGTGGACTCCTTTTCCTCAACCAATGTCAGTCTCTCAATAGGATGGTCAACTTGAACATTTGATCCTAAGGTCGTCTCGCCCATCTCTTTCTCACTCTCATATTCCCTACTACCCTCACTTTCCTCTAGAGGAGTAGGTGGAATGGGTGGCCGACCTGCAACCACATGAGAATTTTCCTTTTGTGACTGAGAATCAAGGTTGGGGTTGAGAGTTTGCCCCTCGGCTTGTTGGCTAAGAACTTGTTGTTCGATCACAAGTCGCAAGGAGATTTCACGCAAATGTTGGATCAAAAGTTCGTTGGAAACTGCCATCTCCATAAATAAATTTTTCACTTCAGATATTTCCTTTATGAAATTTTGATGTTCTTTGTCCGTGCGGTCAACATATGGCCTCTCACCTGTACTAAGAACATTTTGGCCATTATAGCCATTAGGATGATTCGTTTGGTGGGAGCCATAACTAGGCTGAACATAAATATTGGTAAAATTATTTTGGCCATCTGGGTAAGTATTAGGATCATAAATATTTGGATGATTCGTTTGATTAGTTTTGCCACCAAAGCCATTTTGATCATTCGAACCATTTTGGTTCATAAGATCATATCCGCCAATATAGGTGTGCCCACCATATTGGTCACCAAATCCGCCAGCATAGTTGTGCCCACCATATTGGCCACCAAATTCGCCAACATAGTTGTGCCCACCATATTGGCAACCAAATTGATTACTTGAGCCATATTGGTTGTTAGACCCACCTTGATGGGTAAAATTATATTGGCCCTAGTGTTGGCCGATAGATTGGCTATTCGAGTCATAAGAATCATAGTTGTTGTAGTTTATCGGCTAGTAGGAATGTTGTCATTCCTTTCGGTCGCTCATATAGTGGGTCCCACCGGCCGTGCCAAATTATGTTTCCCTCTTTTTGGCTAGGTAGGCCGATTGAAGGAGTTTTTGGTCCTTCTTCTTTTTTGAGTGCGGGCTATGCCACCACCAAGCCCCAAATTTGGGCTGTGAGTAGATGGATGTGTTGCGTCCGAGATATGACTTTAATCAAAACGATAGTTCGGCCGAGCAAGGAACCTCCTCACGACCTAGGTTCTTTCACTACCTCAGGGTCAAGGCTTTATGTGAGCAACCAAATGATGTGGAGTGAGTGGAGATGAAGATTGAAGGTGAAACGTAATGAAACGAAGAATAAGTGCGTAAAGTAAAGGTGCTTAAACTTAAATATAATTTAAAGACAAATGCGTAAAGAAAAGTGCGAAAGATAAATAATGTAAAGACAAGAATTAAAGTGCGATAAAATGAATCAAAGCAATAAATAAAGCAAGAACGAAATGAAAACGATAAGAACGATAAAGTAAAATGAACTTGAAATTAAACTTAATTGAAGTGCGATAACAATGAAAAGTAAAGTAATTGAAATAAACTTGAATTTAAATGACAAGAAAATATAAATTGAATGAGAATTTAAACTTACACTAAGAAAAGGAAGAACTCGCTACACTAGGTACATGAAAAGTAAAATCCTAAGTCTAGGAAAAGAAAAATGCAAGACGAAAAATAGGTTTGTCTGTCTAATGTTGTGTCTTTTCTGCCTTTGTCGAGCAATGTTTATATAGGGCACTCGTCAGCCCATGGGCTGGCCATTGAATGGCCAAAGGTCAACTCTTTTAAAACTTCTTTCCTTCCAAGGCTCCCATCCGTAGGATTGCATTGATTGAAATATATCTGACATGCTTGATTCTTTCATGCTTTGGAACATTCGGAGTTATACTCAAATTCCTTGATTTCTTTCCTTGTGAGGCCTCTGTCATTCTGCAGATAATCCTCCGAAAATTTTGGGCTCGGATCGATGTCTTGAACTTGGGCCTCCGATTTCTCTTATATCGCCACCCATATAATATATATTAAATCTCGAATATATATATAGGATGAGGAAGGCTCCAGCTTGAGAGCCAAGCCGCACATGCAACAATCCAAGGCAATTGCATTTATATATATAATATAAATACAAAATTAGATAAAGGAAGTTCAATAAAGCCCCGGCCCCATATCCTAAAGTTCCAACCCCACTTATTTGAATATATGCTGGCACCTTCTACGGTGCACCAGGTGCACCCATGCACCATTTGTTGTTTATGAAGCATGTGCAGTGCACATGCCAATTAATTTGTAAAAAAATAAAAAGAAAACCTGCTATAACAGGTGAAGGTAATATGTTTCTTCTATGATATTTTAGCGCGCTTCTCCCCAAACTGGTTATGAACTTCAAAACCCAAAAACCTCTCCTGCATATGGCGATCTCCTCCATGTATCTCTTCTAGTGGTCAGTTGATTCCTAAGGTTGAAAACATTGGGTAGCAGTTGATTTGAAGCGTTTTAAGGTTAGTATTGAGCAATCTCAGTTATCTCTTGCTAAGCCCTAACTAACCTCACCTCTTTTTAAGTTCATTATGTTTATGGGTAAACCTTAATCTCATCTGTCTCTTGCTAAGCCCTAACTAATCTCAAGAATTTTTAGGTTAATTTCTGTTTAGGGGTAAACCTTAATCTCACCTAAGTTTTCTACCAAATTTGAATTGAATTTGTGTGGGTGGGTAACCTTATTCTAAATTGTAAAATTTGAATGGAAGTTGCATCGTAATTTATCTTTTATCCAGAGAACAAGCAGTGTAAAATTATGCACAAGAATTTCGTTGGATGTATAGAAGATGATTTATTGGAGCACGAATATACAATTGCATAGGGGTCATGCAATTCATAGCTTTCTGTTTGTCAATTGGCATATGTGTTGGCATATTACCATCCAATTGAGTTTGTTTGATATGATTGGCGAGAATGCAATTTCATATATGGTTCAATAAACGTCCGTTTGATAATTGGAATATGAGCAGACATGTTATTATTTTAGTTTATTCGGTATGACTGACTAAAATCGAATTATATTGGGTTCATGCAATTTGTTTCTATGATTTGGCAATTGAATATGAGTTGACCTATATTATGTGGTTAAGATTCCTCCATTGATTGGTAGCTAGGTTTAAAGCACTTAGTTAGAAGTTTTGTAAGGGTAGTATTGAAGAATCTCATTTTATCTCTTGATAAACCCTAATCTTTTGTAAAATTAGTATTGCGTAATATGACTTGTGTTTTGCTAAACCCTAACCTCACCTCTAAGTTTATTTTTGAAAACGTAATATGAATTTCATTTTTGTGGGTGGGGTAACCTTATTACAAATTGTAAAATAGTCATTACAGTCAGGAGGCTTAGAACAACCATTAAAAGTGTTTCGTTATGCCTCATAATTATATTGGATATGTAGAAGGTGATATAGTATAGCACGAAAATGCAATAGCCTGGGGGTAATGCAATTTCATTGCACCTGGTTGGTAATTGTGTAGGGGTAATGCAATTTCATACACCTGGTTGGCAATTGACTAGGGCTAATGCAATTTCATAGCACCGGGTTGGCAATTGACATATACATGTTATTTTTCGATTGTTTATTTGATAAGACTACTTTTGTTTTGTTTAATATGTTGTGTTCTTGGATGTTCGAACTATGGAATGGATTGAAAGATTTAAAAAATAATGGGTTGAAGTTAATTTCGTTCACATATTATTAAACATTGTAAAATTTCCATGAAAGTGGATAGCATGAGAACAAGCATTGAGATTGTTTTCGATCCTTGAGAATTACGTTGAATGGGAGATATATTGGAGCACAAACATGCAATGCCTAAGGGTCTTGCAATTTCATATCTCCTCACAAAATATATGAGTTCAAATATTATTTTCCCATTTATATGAGTTGACATGTTATTATTTGATATAGTTTGACAATTTGCATATGAGTTGACATGTTATTATTTTCTATTGAGTTTATTTGATATATTAAATGTTTTTCTTGTTTAATGCAGGCTTATCAGTAATTGGACTTATAAAATGGTGAAAAAGAACAATGATGTGCATAGTAAGGGCAAAAATCCAAAAACAACAAAAGACGAGTCCAAGATGATGATTCATCGAAAGACCGGTTACTTTAACTTTCCGTAAGTGTTAAACGGCTCTTCCAGTATATTAAGTACTTTTTATAGGACTAACTAAATGTGAATGTTTTAAATAGGAAAATAAAGGGCGATGAAATGAAGCAACAAAAAATAGTGGAGAAAGTGGATACAAAGGTGATAAATTGTAAACAATACATTTAAATAAAGACGTTACAGCTCACAACTTATAATGAATTGATTGAATTTTATTATTTTCTTCTTCAGACGAAGAAGGAAATCGTAAATATGTGGCAAAAGTTGGATGCTACTCAGAAAAGCGAGTGTGAATCTAAAACGCTTCAACTAACGCCTCGAACAAAAGTTGTTTGAAGATAGCCACACGATGCAATCCGAAGGATATAAAGGACACTATAAATGTTTTAAGCGATGAGAAAAAAGCAGCCATTGAAGAAATGGGATTTGTTTCATTGTTGGAAATGAAGTGCGGAAAACTGTCTCGTTCAATGTGTCATTTTTTGTTGATAAATTGAATCCTGGTGAATCATCAATCGTGCTACATGGGAAAATACTTAAGATATCCGTGGATGACTTCGTGCGCATAATGGGTGTGAAGGATGGAGGAGAGGAAGTTGACTTCATCCGATCCATGGATGACCAACACATTGTAAAGGTGCGAAATTCATTTTTGGGCGTGTTAAGCTCATATTTTCATACATATACATGCCCAATTTACTTACTTCTTTTGCTTAGTTTCTTAGAATTTTGAGTTATTTGCCTCTCTTTGTGTGTTTTGTAGGCCAAGAGAGCAAAAGAGCATAATTCATGCAATCCATGCATATTAAGGGCTGTTTGGCATGAGAGGAATACACTTGAGGCATTTGAAGCAAGATGGTGCAAAAACGTGCAAAAACTTGGAGCCTGAGTTAGAAGTTCATTTCGGACTTATCTTCTTCATCCGAACTTGGATTGGGCCAATACCTATGTGGTTGGATCAATGACATTCTGAACTTCAAAATGGACATCTTAAAGTCATCATTTGATTCAGCCCAACCCAATTCGTGAGCCCATGGAAATACACATCATGCTGACAGGAAGATGAGCTCATTGCATGCTTGGTCATGATGAGCTAGGCATGAGCTATTGGTTTATGAATGGAAGCTTGGTCATGCTGACATGAGGATGAGCTAGGGCTGCTAGTGGGATTTAGTGCAACAACCATTTTTGATTATCTAATGCAAGTGTGTTAGGTGAAATTTGTGTGGTTGGTGAACTTAATTGTATAATCTGATTCACCTAACCCTTGTGCCTATAAATAGGGAGTCTCTAGAGAGCTTAGAGAACCAGAATTTCATTCCATAATTTACACTTCCATTGTACACAAAGAGAGGGAAAGTTGAGAGTCACAAAGGGAGAGAAGGGAGAAGGCAGGCAGCTGGGAGGCTTTGGCCTCCTGGCTGCCATGGAGATGATTCTTTTCCATCTCTAGCATGTTGTCCTTATCTTCTTCTCCTCCCTTTGTCTTTTATTTTCTTCTTGTATTTTCTTTGTTTTACTTTGTTTTCTGTTATTAGTTGTAATAAACATCTTGCTAGTCTTGTATCATGGTTTGAGTTTATAAAGTTTGATTTCATTCATGAATTCTTCTTCACTATTTTAATGGAGCTGTTTTTGCATCCTTTGATTGATCACCTGAGGTTTTATGCATTTTGCTCTTGTTGGGAAGGTTTGGGGATCATCTTCATTCAATCCATTAGCAACTCATGTGATTTGGTTTCTAGGTCTCCTAATGTAAACACCATGCTTGGGGTCCTTGTGATGTTCAATGCAATTTGATCCAAACACCATGGACTTATTTGTGAGCATCTTCATGAGTGAATCAATTTGTTTACTTGCTGCCATAACATGATTAGAACAATTAGGGTGGATTCTAAAACCTCACCATCTTGTCTTAGTTCTTTTCTTTCTTCTTGTTTTGTTTCTCTTGTTTTCATTTCTGTTTTGTGTAGGAAAACTGAGTTGGATCATTCAATCACCAATCCCTGTGGAATCGACCTCGCACTTACATATGCTAAACTACCAACGGCTCGTGCACTTGCGAGTATCACAAGTTGAGGATGCAGCTGAATCCATTTTGGTGCAGCTGAATCTACGCAACAAGTTTTGGCGCCGTTGCCGGGATCGGTAACATTGCTTGATTCTATTTGGTTTTCCTACTTTTTATTTATTTTCATCTTTTTTATAACTGGACAGTTTCATGTTTTAAAGTTAATGAGGTTAATTGACAAGTTGTGTTTATAGTCCAACGGACAAGGACAATTGCCTGACAAGCAAGAGAACTGGGTTTGAGTCTCAAGCTTACACAACACCAAAGAAAGGGTTCAAGTGGCATGTTGATTATTGCTAGTTTCTGGTTTCATTCACTTGCTCTTAATTAAATATCTTGTTCAAGTTTACATAAACACCATATGACTCTTGGACTGATTAGTGAATGGATGGGTAGATATTGAAGACAAACACCATGTTTAAATTCTACTTGGTTCTTTATTGTTCTTCTTGTTCTTAATGGGTTTGGAATTTGTGTTTAGACTAAACACCATAGCTAAATACTTGTTCTGAATACTTGATTACAACCACACACCAAATGGATAATCATATTTGAGAAAGAACGAACTCCATAAGCTAGTTTGATTTACTTTGATGCTTGTTACTTTGAAGCATGGAATTAGATGTTTGTGGTGAAGTTGAATCCCTAATCTTGATGTTTTAGTTTAGTTTATCCTTTTCATTTATGTTCAGGTTTCCTAATCCAATAAATCTAAAAATCTATTTCAAGTTTCCTTGTCTTTCTTTAAGCATCTCTGAAGTAGCTCAATAAGAAAGAGGGAAAGAGAGGAGACAACCCAATCCATAGAAACATGGAGTGTGGAGCAGCGGAGAAGTCGACCTCCAGCTGCTATGGCCAACCACTCTCCAGCTAATCACTTCAAAGGGAGCATTCCGATCATATCTCTTTCATTTGTATAATAATTGCTACTCATGCTTAGTTTTTTTTCTCATTTTCTGTTTTGTTTTTGTTAGGGTTTTCTTTTCCTTGATGTGGGAGAAACATGATGAGCAGCTGACCCAAATAGCTCAAAGAAGAACATGTGCTGCCATACTATGTGCATTTCCCTCTCATTGTCTTCAAGGGGAAGTTCTAAACTCTCTTTCTTTTATTTCTTTCATTTCATTCCTTTACCCTGGATTTCATGTGCATTGTATGCTTTACATGGATTCAAAAATTGAGGACAATGTTTCATTTAAGTTTGGGGGTGAGGAAAGTTTTTTTTAGTTTTTGTGTTTGTGTCTGAAAACGTAGGCTTCTTCATTGCTACAAATTTTTATTTTCTGTTACTGTTTTGAAAGTTTGGTCCGCGCTGTGTTCTTCATTTTTTCATGCTGAATCCAACGACATAAAGAACGTTAAATTTGACCAAGTGGTTTGAAAGTTACATGTCAAAACAGATTATATGTTGAAATTGAGCAAAACAGCAATTTGAAACCTGTCGTTTTTCTTTTCTGTTTCTTTTCTTTGAGTCATTTTCAGTTTTCCTTCCCACACCAATGATAAATCTTGAGTCTAACTTCTAATATGGCTCTTAGGAATTTGATAAGCATTGTGTTAGGTCTGAATCTTATTCTTTTGCTAGCTAAGTCTCACATAATTATTCTTGAGCTTTCTATGCACTTTAGCCATGATTATACAACTCTTGCATGTCTTACCCAATTGTATGCATTTTTGCTTGTGTGATTCACTGGAATGTTAAGTTTATAACTAAGATATGATTTAGGCCATCTTTGTTAAGCCTCTTTCTTTTTCCTCCATCAACCCATACAATATATATTCCATTGTAAACCCTTTTGTGCTCAAACACTTAGCCATTTCTTTCTATCACCTTATCATCCATTAAACATCCTATCATCTAGGGGACATGTAGAGTATGATTGTATTTGAGATTGTAATGTATTCAAGGCAATAAATGAGCTATAAAAAAAAATCAAAAGAAAAAGAGAAAGAGAAGTGTGGCCAATGTAGTCACGACCCTAGGGTGATATAAGGAGAAATCAAGGTGATCTAGGGTGAAGAGCCGCAAAATTGGGCCAAATATTATACAAAGTGTGTAAATGTCAAAATCAAATTGTGAAGTGATTCAATTGCAAAATATGGTGTTGTGAGCTTTTCACTTTTTGTGCCTTACATGTCAAATGTCAATGATCTTGTTTACATGTCATGCTCTACTTTGTTCTTTAGACCTTGTGTTTCCATATCCATTCTTTGTCTAACCATTATCATAACCCCATTACATCCATAAGTAAAGTCCTATTGATCTTGGTTTAGCTTGGCAAACTTGTGTTCATTCTTGCAGGAATTCATATCGTTGTTTGAGAAGCATGAGTTGTATCTTCATGGCTACTTCACACACACACCTTGACCATGATTTTTGTGAGATTGTGGTAGCACTTGAATAATGTTTAGAACTTCCTTAGTGCTTGTTTTGTTCCTTGTTGAGCCATGTCTATGAAGTTTAAAATTTCTGTTCGGTTGGAAGGTTAACGTTTTTGTTTTTGTTTTGTTTTTGTTTTTTGTTTTGCTTAAGGACTAACAAATCTATTAAGTTTTTGACCACTTTGTTTTGTAGAGTCAGTAAAACGTTTGTGGGTATCGATATCTGTTAAACCCTCAGGAGACACAACTCCTCCTACTAGGGATACCTAGAGGTTTAAAGGCTTGTTGCATACGCTCAATGCAATCGAGTTACCTACGAAAGTGGTCTAGTTAACTTCTTATTTTGTTTTGTTTTTCTTTGTTTTTCTTTTGTTTTGCTCGAGGACTAGCAAAATCTAAGTTTGGGGGTGTGTTAAGATCATATTTTCATACATATACATGCCCAATTTACTTACTTCTTTTGCTTAGTTTCTTAGAATTTTGAGTTATTTGCCTCTCTTTGTGTGTTTTGTAGGCCAAGAGAGCAAAAGAGCATAATTCATGCAATCCATGCATATTAAGGGCTGTTTGGCATGAGAGGAATACACTTGAGGCATTTGAAGCAAGATGGTGCAAAAACGTGCAAAAACTGGAGCCTGAGTTAGAAGTTCATTTCGGACTTATCTTCTTCATCCGAACTTGGATTGGGCCAATACCTATGTGGTTGGATCAATGACATTCTGAACTTCAAAATGGACATCTTAAAGTCATCATTTGATTCAGCCCAACCCAATTCGTGAGCCCATGGAAATACACATCATGCTGACAGGAAGATGAGCTCATTGCATGCTTGGTCATGATGAGCTAGGCATGAGCTATTGGTTTCTGAATGGAAGCTTGGTCATGCTGACATGAGGATGAGCTAGGGCTGCTAGTGGGATTTAGTGCAACAACCATTTCTGATTATCTAATGCAAGTGTGTTAGGTGAAATTTGTGTGGTTGGTGAACTTAATTGTATAATCTGATTCACCTAACCCTTGTGCCTATAAATAGGGAGTCTCTAGAGAGCTTAGAGAACCAGAATTTCATTCCATAATTTACACTTCCATTGTACACAAAGAGAGGGAAAGTTGAGAGTCACAAAGGGAGAGAAGGGAGAAGGCAGCAGCTGGGAGGCTTTGGCTTCCTGGCAGCCATGGAGATGATTCTTTTCCATCTCTAGCATGCTGTCCTTATCTTCTTCTCCTCCCTTTGTCTTTTATTTTCTTCTTGTATTTTCTTTGTTTTACTTTGTTTTCTGTTATTAGTTGTAATAAACATCTTGCTAGTCTTGTATCATGGTTTGAGTTTATAAAGTTTGATTTCATTCATGAATTCTTCTTCACTATTTTAATGGAGCTGTTTTTGCATCCTTTGATTGATCACCTGAGGTTTTATGCATTTTGCTCTTGTTGGGAAGGTTTGGGGATCATCTTCATTCAATCCATTAGCAACTCATGTGATTTGGTTTCTAGGTCTCCTAATGTAAACACCATGCTTGGGGTCCTTGTGATGTTCAATGCAATTTGATCCAAACACCATGGACTTATTTGTGAGCATCTTCATGAGTGAATCAATTTGTTTACTTGCTGCCATAACATGATTAGAACAATTAGGGTGGATTCTAAAACCTCACCATCTTGTCTTAGTTCTTTTCTTTCTTCTTGTTTTGTTTCTCTTGTTTTCATTTCTGTTTTGTGTAGGAAAACTGAGTTGGATCATTCAATCACCAATCCCTGTGGAATCGACCTCGCACTTACATATGCTAAACTACCAACGGCTCGTGCACTTGCGAGTATCACAAGTTGAGGATGCAGCTGAATCCATTTTGGTGCAGCTGAATCTATTAACAGCAGGGCGGGAAGAAGCTTTTAAAAAATAATGAGTTGAAGCAGATAATGGTGGGGATAGAAGAAGCAGACGACTTTTTCAAAGTTGGTTTTGTCATGTTTGCTCTATGCACGTTGCTATGTCCAACCACTTCCGTGTATGTGAATTTAAAATATATGCTTCCGTTAAGAGATAGCAAGGCAATAGCAAAGAAAAATTGGGTAAGTTATTCATTTAGATTTTTATTAGACAGTGTCAGGTCATTTAAGGAGAACAATCAAGTTTACATCGGAGGTTGCTTGTTATTCCTGCAATTGTTTTACCTTGATGCTATAGCTCATGGTAGCATACTTGTGGATAGGTCTGTGCTACCATTGACTGTGTGGGGGAAAGTTGAGACCGAAAAAATGAAGAAATGGCTACAAAAAAGAGGGGGTTTTGAAAGTGATAAGATAGTTATGAAAACTGAATATGGAGGTCTCTGAGATGATGCCAAAACAATGACTCACTTGGCCGAAGAGTTAAATTCAATAAGAAAGGATGTGGCAACTTTGGTGGCCACTGTTGCTCGTATCGACGAATCGCTGTCCAAGGTTATGTCTGAGTTATCATCAAAAAATGAAGTGAAAGAAAGAACATTATGCACTTCATGCCATAATGAACGAGAAGTTAAACGGAATAAGGAAGATGATAACATGTTTGAAATGGGGTGTCATGGGGGACAAGAAGACCTTGGAAATACTAAACCTCCAAAAAGTAGGCCAAACAAAGAAGACGAAACTCCCAACGAGCAAGATGACAATGTGAAATGATTTGCAACTGTTGATAAAACTTACGCTCCCTCTGTTGAAGTCATCCGTGATAGAAAACATGCAAAACAACCTCATAATGAGGTATGATGAGTATTGGTTGTAGCTTGTTTGTATTTGTTTTCATAATTTCACTTGTTTGTTTACATGTTTGGATGATGACAATTATCGAGTATTTGATTTGTAGAAATCATTGTACTATGGATTATGTTGTAATTTTATCTGGTTTTCTCCCTATGTAATAACAAAGTTAGGTGTACTTATTTTATGCAGATTATTTGTATAATTTAATATATATTTATTTAAGTTATATTGATTTGTAAATGCTATTTCGTAATGATTTGTGACCACTAGGATAAAATGGGTCACAACGACGTAAAAAGGTTGTTCTTAGAGAATTGTAGTTCAACTTCAACGAGGGATCCGATAGTGACTCGTGCAACAGCGATTAGGAAGCCGGGTCCCCACAAGAGAACTCCTTATGAAGACGTCAATGTGTTGAAAGCTAAAGCAAATGCAAAAACCCTACAAGTAATTGCTCACGAGCGGATTATGAAGAGATTAAATGTCGGTCCATTCCGGATGAGCAACGATATTTCTGAAGATGATAGAGATCTACTAAGTTTTGCATTTTGTTGCAATCCATTGGATCCAAATGTTTGGAGGTATACCCTGAACCAAATTTGTGAAATTAATTTTTATATAATATAATGTAATAAATATAGGTATATAATAATAATAATAATAATAATAATAATAATAATATAATATATGCATCTTATACATTGGTGAGCATGGGATAAGTTAATCGTCCCTTTTCACATGGGTTTAGTAGTCCCTTCCTAAAGAGGTGCTTTGGTGGGCCCGGTATTAGCAATCTCATATAAGACTATAATTACATGAAACAAACATGGTACTAAATTTAGTCTAGGCCAAGCCAAGCCAACCGTGTGTAACAAACGACACTTACTCCTCTCATGTTCCAAATTAATCTGGTGAGTCGGACATAATGTAAGGTAGTCATGAGCTTTATTTATATTTATATTTTTTTATCAAATTTAAAGCCACATTGTAATAACTTTATGACCTACCATAACTTGACTACCGTAGTAAATCTATATAAACAATACAAATTGATATTTAAAGAATTTTGTGCGAAAATATTTGTTTCAACCTAATTAATATATTCAAATTATTCAAAGTTAAACGTGCAAGTGCACATTGTGAACAACAGCGCACATATTGAAAAATAGTAAAGGGTGCAAGTAAAGGATCTTGCCCACAAAGATTGGTTGTTAACTATGTCAAATTTGTAGTTTAACAAACACTAAGAATGACTATATCTGACTAACTCAATTATGAATGTTTGATGGTGAAACATTCTGAATTGGACAATGAAACTGACAACAGACAATGTGTAATTGCCATTTCATGTTGCAAAATCATATTGACTGCAGGCAATTTCCAAATAACTCTGCCATACCATTTTTCCCATTTTCCATGTAGCTTCATAATTAAGCACCTAACCTAAATATGAAAAACAATGGAATTTATTGCATCTAACCATTCTAATCATGCAAAATCATAATAAAATATCAACACAAATATATATCAATATTAATGTATCAAAACTCCTACATGTAACATTAACATAGATAAAAAATAACACTAATAATATATGTCATGCCAAAAGTTGGGGAAATACATGAACACTATGGTTCTAATGAATATTTCGTACATAAAAGCTAAATCATATATATAGTGGAAGTACTACAATCCATGTCATTTTATTGGGGTGAATGGAACCCAAAATCTATTACGATCTCTAGGTGGTGAGGCTTGTGTGTCAAATTGTGATTCCAATACACTATACTCGGGTGTCTCAAAGGTGAAACCATCTGAGGTGTAATGAGTGGAGCCACTAGACACTTCGCCATATGAGAAGCCCGAGTTAGGGGTTGTATAAGAAGAGGACAACGTCTTAGTCCCATGAACAGCACTCGAGGAGGAATAAAATGTTTTGTTTCCAACAGTTGTGTCATCTTGTGGTCCAAAACTAGAAAGAATATCGCTCCTGTCACTTGTATAACCCCTTTTCCGCTTACCTCTCTCACCAACAATGCTATTTGGACAGTTTCTTTTGTTGTGACCAGTAACCTTGCACTCTCCGCATTGTGGGGCCTTTTTGCCTTTGCTTCCCGTTGTTTGCTTTCCTTTTGTCTTAGCAACTATGGGGTCTCTTACAACATTATTATGGCATCCTAGATTAAGACTAGTTTGCTCATGTTGCTCCTTCCATCTCTCAACCAAAGTATTTAATCTCCCAAATTCAGCCTTTAGCCTCTTGTAAGCGACTTCCGTCTTTGACCCATAAAAACAAAGCTTATTAAAATCAGCGCTTAATGACCCAAACCTAGCCATTTGAATAGTTTCGTTGGGAACATCATCCAACTTGACTACAAATTCACTCCCACATCTTGCATCCTTTGTCCATCTCTTTATTATTACGGACGAATGTATTTGATCCATATGATCACATTTTATGACTCCAAACATATGACAACACGGAATTCCACTGGATTCAAATAATTTGCACGAACACTGCAGATGTTGCTCTTTCTTATAGTACACTACAATCCATTTCTCATCGGGTCTTCCAAATTTGGAAAATGTGTAAACACGAGGATCTTCATTGTTTCTTACGGGTTGCACGAGAATTAATTTAGCCTCCTTGTTTATCTCATTTCTTATCAACTTGTAAATATCGTGAGTGAAAATAGAAGCTGCATGTTCCTCTAGTGATCGGATACGAAGGAGTGGGTGTGAATTGTTGGAATCAAAGTCATCCTTCACATTCTCATTTCTCAACCTCAATAACAATCTTTCAATCCGTGGAATACACTCCACTAACGTCATGCCTCTACCAATTCCATCCTTCAAGTTCTTATGCATACGCTCGACACGTTGTGTTGTGGTATTCCCACCAAAAAAATGCCTCGAGCAATACGCTTCAGCCCATCGTTTCCGTTTACAGTACGTCACCTCGATCCAATCGCCTTTTAGATCATATGTATCTATCATTTGCTGCCAATGTTGTTTGAACGCTACTGGTGTCAAACCACCATGCACACAATAGCTAAACTCCCTTACAATTTTTGGGTTATTCACATTGGTGTTCACATTCCTCATGATGTGCCATGTACATAAACGATGATGTGCATCGGGAAAAACTTCATCAATCGCTACACGCATTGCCTCATCCCCGTCCGTGACAATAGATACAGGCTTCTTGTCCTTCATAGAAGTCAAAAAAGTTCTGAGTACCCAACGATATGTATCAGCAGTCTCATCAACAAGAAATGCACAACCAAAAACTATAGTCGCGTTATGGTTGTTTACACCACTAAAGGCTTGTCATATACGTTGGTTTTGTACGTGCTATCAAATATCACCACATCCCCAAAGCAACAATAATCGTGTAGAGATTGAGAGTCTCTCCAAAAGAAATTTGCCAATCTATTCTCCTCATCTACACTGAACATGCAAAAAAATTCCGGATCCGCTATTGCCTTGGCATTCATGTAGCTTATTGTTGCTTCTGCATCACCATCCAATACCACTTGTCGACGCTCAAAATCCATCCTGTTATATAGATCCTTACTGGTGAACCCCACTTTCATGTATCCACCTGCTTGGTCAACCATATAGTCGTATGTCCGATTGGTTTTAATAGAGGCTTTTCTCATAGACATAGATTGTGCTATGTTAGATTCCGTAACACACGGTGCGAACGAAGAAAAGTCACCTCACGTGAGTTAGCAAGTCGGTGGCTGTGCTCCGTTACAAATTTAGTCACAATATAAGCATCCCGTTTAGGACAATACTTCACAGCAAATGTAGCGTGACAATTCTCTCTAGTCTCTTTCCTTCGTGTACGAACCATATTATCTCTATTCGTCCATTTCTTTGATCTACTCCCTTCTTTTGAGCACACCCATTGTCTTCCCATCACAACCCCACCCTCGCTACGTCTCAAACGACTTCTTCTTATGCTAAAACTAATTGCAATAGCATAGTCGTAGTAAAATCTTTCTGCTTCCTCAAATTTTGCAAACTCTCTCTCCGCTAAATCAGCAATGCTCATATTTTGGAAGTTTAACCCATCATACTCAAACTGTCCGCTTTTCTCAGTAATTTCTTCTGTTCTCCTGTCCAAAATCTGTAAAGATTGGGCATTTTCAGTTTCTTCAAGTGACTCAGCCTCTGCAAAATAACCTTCACTGTTAGGTACAGAGTTTTGGCCCTGAATTCCATTCGTTTTACTTGCTTCTACATCCATTTTCCTGAAAAATAGGCAACATGTCTTCCATGGCATAATTAATATGAACATAAATGGATACACATAAATTGCATTTAGTAGAAATATAAACATACAATTAAATTATGAAGGATTAGTCCTTACTGAGAGATTCTACATTTCATACTTGTGCACATATAATGGCAATTGCGCGACAAGAATGCAAAGAGACTATTCTGTTTGTCATTGCAAGACTATAATGCAATTGGACGTAACTGTTTGTCAATTGCATTCACAAATCACATATGTTCTCAAAATGTAAGAGGCTACCAATAACATGGCAATATGGATACAATCATTGCAAAATAGGACTAACCAATTTGTAATTAGATTCAAAATGACATATTGAAGTACCTCTTACATTTCCATTACCAAAATGCAAGGCTACAAATATCATGCCATTTGCATTACAATTAATAAATTCTATCTAATGTTTTTCGAATGAGTCACAAACTTTTCAACATCAACAATATGCCCAACATTAAAGAAGAGAAGGATATTGACATTGATCATATTGTGTTTCTTGTCTATGAAATAACTCAAATTACAATGGTTTTCTTTTCAGCAAATCAAAAAACCATTTACTTCTGCTTAGTTGCTTCCCGGGCTACATTAATTTCTGCTTAGTTTTCCTGGTTTTCTTTTCATAACATAATTCCTTGATTTCATAGAGAGAAAATTACCCATAGAAATAGTTGGTTTTCTTTGAGCAGATCAATATAGAAAAATGTTATATTGCTGGTCTTTGGGAACTCAAGTGTGGACAAGGATAATAAAGCTATTAATTTTACCTTTGCAATGGCCCCTTAGATACGTTTCAGGAACAGCAACTCGTTTCCACTGGTTTTTGTGAACCACGCAAAATGCCCAGCCACCGAGATTTAAGATCTTCCCAATTCATCTCCAGAATCAAGTGATTCACATGTAGGGGAAGAGAGGGAGAGATAAAAGAGAGAGTGCCGTTCTTGGAGAAGCCTCAGGCGGCGGTTCACGATCTTCCCTTCTCCCTTTCCTGTTTCTGTTTTTTTTCTTGTTTTCTTTTTCTTTTTCTGTTTAATTTTTATTTTATTCACTTTTACCTACACCAACCCTTTTAACAGGTTACTAGCATTCAATGGTGTGGATTTAACCCTCATCTCCACTTACTCATCCAATGGCTGATATTTTTGGCACATGGATACACCACGCCCATTGTAGAATTTTCCTATGTGGCATGTATGTATATCTAGAATAAGACAATTAAACTTTCAACCTAAAAAAACCCTTCAGCCGTTAACAAACCAAAAAAGCTCCAGCCGCCATTCTCCAAATCTTTGTCTACTCCAAACCACAACCCTTTCAGCCCAGTTTGCAAAGAGACCAAATACCCTAGCTGCATATTCGGCCCGAGAAACTAGCTGCTCCAAATCTCGGCTGCCACGAGACTCCTTTGAGACCCGGCCGAGATCTCCCAAGTTCTCCAACATTTCGGCCGCAAGAACCCCAACATTTCCGGTGGCTAACTCCTCCAATCTTGGCCTCCAAACCCCGGCCGAGATCTTCCGCTTCATTCGAACTACCCTGCTACGTCTCGCAAGGCCCATATTTCTCCGGCCATGCCCAGCCATTTCGCAAGCCCGGCCGCACCTTCAGCTCTAGCCCCGGTCGCATTCCAACCCTCCTAGCTCCATCCGTAATCTTGTGGAGCCTGGATTGCTACGGCCGCTTCTTTCAACTTCTTGTAAGGCCCAACTCCCTCAAACAAAACCCAACCGCTATTCTTCTCGTGCCTGGCCAATTCTCGTGCCCGGGTTAGGTGGATTTCTACCACCCCCAAACAACTCTTTTCCGTCCAGCAACAGAGGCCCGGCCACTCCCACCGAAATCTACACATACCCCACCGGATTCTCACTGTTGGATCTCAGAACAAATTTACAAGTTTAGGCTAAAAAGTAGTCATATTGAATTGCAAAAGCAATGGCTTTATACAAGCCTGTTACAAGGAAATCAACTGAAAAACAAACTCCACGTTCACAACTCCTAAGAACGTGTAAGTGGGTCTAAGACCAATTCAAACAAAACAGATTACCCTACAAACTAGGGCATTATTAACAGAGTAAGTAACCAACTAAGCAACAAACACAGATAAGTCCTAACAATTCTAATGCTTCAACACTCACAGCACTGTCCCAGTATCGACTCATAGTCAAGCCCATCCAATGGTAGAGCCTCCAATGAACAGCCTGTCATCATCTCTAAGGCCTCTCATCGGATCGCCGCCGCTCTCTGGCAGTCCCTGAGTTTCGCCTCTAGCTCATATGACGTCATCGTCCCGGACAACACCGATTGGAAGATCTCACTATGAATTGTAATGGTTGAACATCTGATGGTTTTAGCAAGTAAGGGGCAGTGATGGAGGAGAGAGAAGAAGAGAAAGTTTCAGAGGGATTGATTGAGGAGGGATTTTTTTCAGGAGATGAAGTTTTAGGGTGACAGTTTGAGAGGGAGTGAAAAAATTGAGAAGGAGCTAAAAAATTGAGAGGGAGCTAGAAGTAATTGGGGTGAGAGTTTGAGAGGGAGATGAAGTTTCGGGCAAAGAGTCTGCGAGGGAGAGCGTGAAAATTTTGGGTTAGGGTTGACTCGACTTTAGGCATCAGAGGGATGTTACCAAAAAAACATCCCTCTTAAAAATAAAATAAAAACTAATCACTTTAGGCATTTGTGGTTATGTAGATGACGCTAAAGGGGAATAAAGACATCATCATAAAATAAAAAAATAAAAAAATAAAAAAATTTGTGTTGGTGTCTTTATACCTATTTAGTATCGTTATTTATGAAATCGATGCCTAATCTACTAATAGCATCGATTTCTCTACTTACCGATGCCTATGTCGTGTTGCTGAAAGTGAAATTTGGAATAGTGAAAGCTCAAGCCTTAATCTTTCACTTCTCCACTTCTCTCAAAAGCCCCATTCCAGATCAGAAACACCTATTTTTCCCTTCTTAGGTATCTTGTTCTAACAAATCTCTAAAGCCAAGCTGAAAGCATAGTCATCGTCTTGCTCAGAAACCATGACCAAAACGAGCAAGATATCCTCTAATTGCTGGAAACATCAAGCTCAAGCACCATCTCTTCCATGTTATTCTCTTCTCTCTCAAAAGGCCCTATTCCAGATCTAACACACCCATCCTCTCAAGCCAAGCTGAACTTAGGGGCTCTTGGCTCCCACGCCACAAACCTCTCATGCCAAGCCTAACCGTATATTGATTCACCAAAGCAAGCTTTCATGTCATGCCTATAAGGTCTCTGCAACATCTTCAACTCTTTTTAGAGCTGCTAAATGCTTATCCAAACAAGCGGCAACACCTTTCCACGTTGAGAAACTTCCTCCTAGTACCCCCCTGTATCCTTATCATCAACACATGCAATGTTCTAAGGAGTCATTGAAGATGACCAAAGCACTCCCTAAGGCTTCAACTCTACTGGAGTGTTTAGGGTCCTGGTGTCGCAAACTTAGGCAAAGGTGAAAGAGAGCCCAGCCCACCTCGCAGTAGTCCAATAAACCCCTTGCAGCTCTTAACAAAAAGAACCCAACATTTATCAACTATTAATTATGGATGGGGATGTGAGTATACAATCCCCATCTCCAACCCCGTTAAGCATTTTTCCCCATCCCCACCTTTATTGGGAAAAGGTTTCTTTCCCATTAAATAAAAACTATTTTTTTTATGAGAAAAAAATACTATGAGCGCAACATATTTACTTTTTTTAACTAAATATATATAACTAGTAAGTTTAAAGAGATTCCTCTAAATTTAATTATATATAGTACTATAATATATGAAATATAAAATTTTGTTAGAGTCACTCTAATAATATATACTATATATATTCTAAACGGAGTGGGTTCGAAGAGGGAATTGAAATACCATCCCCGCCCCTCCCTGATCACCACACCCAAAAAATTTCTCAAAGTTGTCAGCATACCCAATTTTTATCTTTTATACCCGATTTATTAGGGTCGAATTCTGACGAGAAAAATTGCTATGACCTCCCAAAGTTCCACTTTAAAGTTCCCTGTTATTTTTCAAATCTCTCTTAAACTTTGCCAAACAAGTTAGTTTGACCATACGGGACTTTCACGTTCCACATATCTCAAATCTCATCTCTAAGTACCTCATCCAAACATAGTGTTAAGGAAAAATTCAATAACGGCCCTAAATCTGCTCTCGTTCGACCACAATTCCCAAACTCTTGACTCCAATTCGTTCACACACCTGGTGGTCAATTTATTTAATATTAAATTCAGGCCAAAATAATTCCTAAATATAAATACAAAAAATTTTGAAAAACAAAAAAGAAAGGACAGGCGTGGCAAGCAGGCATGCAGGCAAATGCTTCTTCTCTGCTTACGCCAATATAAATACTTCACAATACTTATGGTGGTTTTCTTTCCTAATTTATCGAATCCAAAATCTGTTACTTTTTTATTCCATAAATAATAACAACGAAAAATAAAAAGGGTTATTGGGGATTTTCAGATGAGGGCGAAATTCTAAATGGATACTGATTTCGACGATTGCAATGACCTCTGAGGCTCTGAATCTGTATTTTCATGGCAAAAAGGTATTTTATTTCTCTTCCTGTAATTCTAATAGAGGGCATGACATTGTTTTGATTACTGAGAATTTTATAGATGAATTTGTCTTCCACATTGTTTTTATTTTTCCAGAGACAAAATATATATTTTTTGTTCGTAATTAATTTGAATTTTGCAGTTGATTGTTGGTGATTAATTGTGTTAAATATTCATCCCGCTTTAGCTTCATTGAAATTTGAAAGGATGTCATTCAAAAAGCGGGAAGGTACAATAGAGAAAGCTTTGACACCGGAAGAGCAGCTGCTCAAGGTAATATAATAAT
The DNA here is from genome assembly GCA_018703695.1 of Prunus fruticosa. Taxonomy (NCBI): domain Eukaryota; kingdom Viridiplantae; phylum Streptophyta; class Magnoliopsida; order Rosales; family Rosaceae; genus Prunus; species Prunus fruticosa. Next base: position 33,102,846 of record CM031918.1, read on the forward strand.
AATAAAAATACTCTAATTTCTGTGTGCTTTAATTCAATCCTCTTTTTGGCTTCTGTATCATTTACATGTCAATGACTTTGAATCCCCAGATCCCACAATACCAGGTACATAAAAAATTAAAAAAAATATCATATTGTACATGTCCTGCTTTTGCTAAAATAATAATCTAAAGTTGTTCCTTGATCTTGCATACAAACTAGTAATGTATAGAATTAAAAATACAATGATCATTTCTTTCAATCTGAATAGCATACTTGCTCGTTTCCGGGTGGATTTTAAATCAGCTTTTCAAAATTCTCCATGAAATTAAAGCATTTGTACTTTTTTTTTTAATATATATTTGGTTTCAAATGTTTGACTGTTCTTCCCTGGAAAGTTGCATCTGCATCTGGTTTCCAATTTCAGCTATCCTCAATTTTCTTCCTTTGTTTTGACTTTGACCTCTTTTAGAATAAGGTCTATCGTGTTTAGATGATAGCGCATTGTTGTTTGGCTAAAGAGAGACAAATTAAAATTCTGATTGTTGACCTGACTTGCTATTGATGTCTGCAGACAAATTGAAAACTAGACTCTTCAGATTATGCCTCCTTGAATTTGAAATATATAGAAACATCTTTTCATGCCTAATTTTGTCACATATGTTGTACAAATGAGAGTGAAGTCCTAGATAAAGATGTAAGACTTCGTTTCATGGTAGCGGAGCGGGGGTTTAGAAATTTGATGAAGTGGTAAAGTTATATGTTTTATTGATCAATCTCTTCATAGGAAATAATTTTCCTTTCTTCTCTTCAGATTTATGAAGTCAGACATATGATAGGTCCTATTGCTGATAAGCTACCAGCCATTTGTTCAGAAGAATCAATAGCAAGGTACCTAAGAGCACGGAACTGGAATACGAAGAAGGCAGGTAAGATGTTGAAAGAAACAATAAAATGGAGGATGGAGTACAAGCCAGAGAAGATCCGATGGGTAAGCTGAGATATGTGATGTCATGTCTGTTTATAGCAACATAATTTATTGTTCCAGAATATTTAGAGGGCCCTAATGTTTGAAGAATGAGAAACAAGTGTAGTTCTATATATATTTTTATAATGCACTTGTCATGTACAAGCCATTGTTCTGAGAAACATGTTTGTTAAACCCCATAGAATACATCCACACATTTCAGAATGCTAGAGACGTGAACTGGCAGATTCTTCGTAATCCAATTCCCTTAATTCGAATGTTTTCCAAACTGTTCTCTTCTCCTCCAAGTTATGAGTGATTTATGCTTTTCGTTCTCGCCACTTGCCGATTTAAGGTGGTTTGTTCTTATCCAATATAGGAAAACATTGCTCCTGAGGCGGAGACAGGAAAAATTTACAGAGCCAATTACTTTGACAAGTGTGGAAGGGCCATTCTTATCATGAGGCCTGGTTTTCAGGTAGTTAAAAAGCATGACAAGAGTCTTCCTTTCTGCATTTATGTCAATTAATAGTTATTGTTATTTTTCTGATTAGTAGGTTTTAAGCCTTTTTTTTCTTTCCTTTTTCTTCTTGATTGTGAAATTCTTTCATCATGTCAGAACACAAATGCAGTAAATGGGCAGATCATGTATTTAGTATATTGCATGGAGAATGCAATACTGAATTTGAATTCAGATCAAGAACAGATGGTTTGGCTAATTGATTTTCAACGGTGGAACTCATCAAGCATATCATTGAAGGTGACTAGGGAAACAGCTAAGGTCCTGCAGAATCATTACCCTGAGAGATTGGGCCTTGGTATCCTCTATAATCCACCAAAAATATTCGAGTCCTTTTGGACGGTATGTTGTTTTACATCTTTTCCTTTGTAACCTTATTATTGTTTATTGTTATGATATTAACCTTTGCATGTTCTAGTGCCTGGGTCATGAATTTGATGCAGGATAGAATGAATCACATTACTATAAATAGGGAACCAGGTTTAGTGCGTGTTGTGCTATGTTGTAAAATTAGAATACAAACAAGGACCTTGGGACTGTTTCAGTGATCTGTATGTGAGTGGGGGTGACCAAACTAGCAAAAAGAGTGATTAACTGCATCAATGGTGCAAAGAAATTGGTATAAATACGATATTAGTTCAGGGTTTCCTTGTGGATTTGTGGCCACAGAACTATTTGCTGTAACCCAGAATAACCTGTCAACGACTCGAATAAGAGAATTGCCTTTCTATTCAAAACAACCCCTGACAAAAATAAGTTGAATTTTTACATTCAAAGAATAAAAAAACAGAATACCCGATAAAATAGCCTAACGGCATCTATTACAGAAATTCTTTTCCATGTTGTAAAATAAAACTAAGTGTATGAAAATTTAATGAATAAAATAACTCAAACTAGGGTTTTAAACACTGAAAATGTCTATTATGGACATTTATTTGGATAAATATCTCTTCGTAACAGTTGTAAGGCCTATAGGGATTGTCTTGCACTTCACCTGATGGTACAACTAGGTTCTTTGATGTTTTTATTTGAAATTATTTAAATCATCATTTGCTAACTTTTATGTCTGTTTTAAGGATATTTATCAAATTCTCCTTGTTATATGTTTAAAAAATTTGGTGAAACTTTCTTTGAAACAGATGGTAAAACCATTTCTTGAGCCCAAAACATACAAGAAGATGAAGTTTGTGTACTCTGACAACCCACAAAGCCAGAAGATAATGGAGGATCTTTTCCATATGGATAAGTTGGAATCTGCATTTGGTGGAAAAAATTCATGTGGTTTTGACTATCAAGCTTATGCGCAAAGAATGAGAGAAGATGACAAGAAGATGTCTAGTTTTATTGACTCCGGTTGTTCGCCTTCAGTTATATCTGAGTTGCAGCAGTCAGATGTACTGGCTTCTGACCATTGTTCTGAGGTCTCTGATGAAGGTGGCTGCTCATCATGTGATGAAGCAGCTTCTTCGAACTTGGACGTTGTTGATGAGAAGATACAAGGCCAACCACTTGACAGCAAAGATGTTGCAAATGGAAACACAACATTACCTAAAGAAATGCAAATGAGTGAGCCTGCGTGAGCACTAGATTTTAGGATCTGGTTTATGATATTGGTCTCGCAAATTCTTAGCTTACATGATTCCACCTTAATGCTATGAAGCATTAGCAGAAATTTTCAGCTTCTTTTACCCTGTTGGTTTCAAAGTGAATACCACCTTCAAGTAATGCACCATTTACGGTACAGACATAAGCAGTTTGTGAATTCTAGAATGCTTTTCGCAGTGTTTGATATTTGTGGTTCTACTTCTTGTTTCCTGACCTGCTTTCAATGTTAAATATTTCGGTGGAGATTAGAGTTTTGGGAATGTGATACCCCTGATTGCATGTTTACGTATCAGGAATGGGTATGGGAGAAAATGGAATGATTTCCATTCCTGACTTCCCCCTGCGTTTACTTGTAATCATGAATTAAAAATAAGTGGGCTCCACCTTAAAATCCGTAATCACATCCCCTCCAAACTAGGTATCAGATCAACTAGGGGGGAGTAGTCGATATGATTCTCATTCATGTTTTCTCTTATTAACTTCCAAAAATACCCTTACCACTTTACCATAATTCCAAAACACCCCAAACCCTAGAAAATAAAAATAAAAACTCACGCCAAGAAGTTCCAAGACGCTCCAACTTCTTTTTCACGTTAGTGTTGCAAACACAACCTCCCAGAAGCAGCAGCAACACCTTGTGCTATGTAAGTCATTTCATCTATCTATCTTCTTCTTCTTCTTTCTTCTATCTTCACATTCCTCACAAAACAAAGTATGATCAATTTGAGGATTATACATATGCTGTGGTGAAAATTTGCAAAGCATTTTAGTAATAAAATTAATTTGGATTCTGATTCATGAAAACTAGTAACAAATAACAATGGGAATCAACCCCATTCCTTTGCTAATTCCATATGTTTAGTAAACAGCTTAATGGGAATGATTCTTCCCATACCGATTCAGGAGTTCCCCGATTCCTAAATTCTCTGATTCCTTACTTTCTCCATTACTCATACATAAACATGCCCTGAATCTCGCGTCGGAAAATACGCTGGGAAGATCTTGGGAACTAATCAAAGTCAAGCTCTGGAGCCGTGGGTTCATGGGTGGCTTGCCTCATTTTTCCTTCTTCTTATGATACAGAATGATAGAGTGGGAAATATTCAAAGAAAAGAGAGGAACGGATTTGCTGGCCGTTGATTGACTGGCTGTATAATAAGCCCAGGAGAAAGAAAACAAAATGTTCCCTTGGAGAGTTGCTCTATTGCTCAAGAGTTTGCAACACAACATGACAGAGCATGCCCCCTCACCCAAAGGCAGCGTATTGCCATATTCTAATTCGGTTTTTTTTCTTTTTTTTTTGGTCAATAAAAACTTTCAGGAAGAGAGCAATCCAAATAGATTACAACTCAAATAAGGAGAAGCAGAGCCATGCGACAAAAACAGAAGAGCATGCAAAGCAAATGAACTCAATACACCCTTAAAACCTGACAAGAAAGAGCCCCACTGTAAGGGAGTGGTACGACAATCCAACTTCAAAGAGTCTTGGCCATCTTGAACAGCTGTTTGGGCCTCAAATTCCACACGCCAACCCAAGTAGGATTGGCCCATATCAGGAGGAGTTTTGGGCTTTGCTTCAAAAACAAAGATCAGCCCAAATGGTTTTAAAAGCCCTAGACCCTTGAAAACCCATTAACAAAAATGGGCCCAGTTTCAAAGATCTCCAAAAGTCCAAAGAATTTGATCATCACCGTTGATCTCAAATCAAATCAAAGCACATATTCTAACACATTTCTCAACCAAAGAAGTGATGGGGAGTTAATGAAAGCATGTTAACCAGAAGAACACTCCCCATAAACCATTCAAAAAGAGCAGAAGGAAAGGACAACCAAGTTGCCCTTCTATACCCATAGAAGGCTCTACATTGGAATATGATGCGTTTTTCAAGAAATAAAACAGGAGACAAGAGAGTTGTTCGCCAGAAAATCTAGGAAAAGACCATCATAGAGACTGTTAATGGTTTTGCTCTTCCAGGAATAATAACTTCCCCTTTTTGTGGCAATGGAAGAGGAAAATATTTTTGAAAGATTTGCCACCCAGTTTTAAAGGATTAAAATAAAAACCCTCATTCCAAGAGTTCTCTATAAATATGAGAGGAGGTGAACAGATTCAGGGACAACCAAAAACTCAATCAAGACAAAACCTATCAATTGACAATTTCAAAAGAACAAAGTCATTCAAATCTCAAAAAGCCTTCAGACCCTGAAGCAATCAAGCTATTCAGTTTGAAAAATTATCCAACCCTCAGGCAAAATAGCCTGAACTTGGGTCATTTCAATTCAAAGAAACAATTCACAAGGGAAACAAGACTCCTCTTATTACAAATTTGGTTCAGCATAGGCCAAATCAGCAGAATTTAGGTTTTTTTCACAATATGAAAACCTTAACAAATTTACAGGGACTTTCTGAGCGCTCAGAATTGCCAGAATAGCTTTTGGTTGATTCACAATCAAGCTAAACAGGTACTGTGGTGCAGCTTCAAGCCAGCAATCATCAATCCAGCCATTTCAAGTCCAATCTAGACTGAAGAAATATCAACTCTACCCATCCAGCCAGCCTCTCCATGGCCAGGACAGATTAAAGCTCTACCAATTTCGACATTGGTATCAATTTCCAGCTGAACCTCATCAGTTGAAGATACTGACGTGTAATCCCAGTATAAATAAATCCAATCCAACCCGATTCGCCAAAACTGACAGAAGTCAAAGTCCAATTCTCTGTCTTTCCAGACTTGGCAGCTTTTCTTTGTTCTAATAATGTTCAATAGGTAGTTTTAGTCCAAACATTTCGACTTATTTTCCAGCTTTTATTTTGACCATCACAGGATTAAATCAACAAACAGGTGAACAATAGCGCATGCTATATGGAGGCTGGAGAATGGCAAGGAAGATCGTCACGAGTTAATACATGCACAAGAGAGGTGGGGGGCCTAGATGCCCAGACTTTTGGACTCTGCCTCGACAGTGCCAGCGATGCAAAATGATATGCCGCTGCATTGTTTTCCCTACTGGTCCATGCCCAGTTATAGTTTGAGAAATTGGAATTGCATTCTCGAATCCTAGACAGAAGTGGGTAAGGATTCCATCTTCCAACCTTTATGTTTCCTTTTAGGCTCTCGATTAGTTCTTTGGAGTCATATTCAAAGCAAACCTCTGATAAGCCCAGCTTAGATGCCCATTTGCAATCTTCAAAACCAACAATTGCCTCAGCCATGATCGCAGATTCCATGTGGAAAGGTAGGCATTTCGCTCCCACAAACTCACGATTTGCATTTCGTGCTATAAGACCTGCTCCCGCTTTGCCAGAAGATGCCGACCAAGCAACATCAGAGTTAACTTTAATAACATAGGCTTCCAGTGTGGTCCAAGAGGCAAGATTTGGAGAGGGTCCTTCACAAAACCTCCTCACACTCCTCCACTTGACAAATAATGGTTTTGATGGCCAAGTGAGGTTGTGGTTGGCACTGATAAAAAATAAACCGATTCCTTGTTTTCCAAATAATCCAGCATGTAACAGCAATAATGCATGATATACGCCCTTTTTCCTCCTTAGTTTGGAGCCCATCTGTAGTACATTTCAGCAACCATTGGTCAAAGGTGGTAGTTCCCTGCTTGTCAATTTTATAATTAAAAGGGCCACCAAACCAAACCAATTTGACCCACGGGCAATAGACGAGCAAATGTTCAACAGATTCCTCATGAGCTTGGCATATGGGACATAATAGGGTGTGAGCAATATTGCATTTGTGGAGAGCCATCATCGTAGGCAGTCTACGATGAGTGGCACGCCACATAAATTTTTTTATCTTTGGAGGAACCTCAGCTTTCCAAATATTTTTCCATATCAAGGGGTCAATCCGTGATGAGGTAGAGGCATTTCTGGCGGTGGTCTCAACCTGCAGGGCATGGATGCAATGGTACCCAGATCACACTGAAAATTTGTCGTTCTTTTCGCCAAGCCACACTAATCTGTCGTCCTCCCTTCCATTCCCTATAGGGATAAGCTGGATAGCAAGCTCCTCCTCATCAGTAATTGAAGCTCAAATCAGGGTCAAGTTCCAAGTTCTGGAATCCCAATCAATTAAAGTTTCCACCCTAGTGTTAGGGTCAAACGAGGCCTGCAAGTGGGGATGGATTTTACCATAGTGAAGGGAGGGAATCCAACAGTCCGTCCAAAGCTTTGCTTGTCTACCATTTAGAATTTGCCACCGCGCTCTCTGAAGAATGATCTTTCTTCCCTCGAGCAAGCTTGCCCAAGCCCAAGAAGCACAGCTGCCTTTCTTTGCCATATTCTAATTCAGTAAAAAATTATTTTTTGTCCTTGCAGTTTACTGGTTTTACAATTTTGGTTCCTATAGTTTCAATTCTAGCAATTTTGGTTACTGAAATATATCCTTGTCGTTTTAAATCCGAGCAATTAAAGGAATGTTACAAATTCTGTCAAATTCCTTTTAATTCGGTTACATATTTTATCAAATCCCGTGCTGAAAAAACGTAGTGGAATTGATAGAATTTGTAACGTGTCTTTGAATTGTTTGGATATAAAATTACATGGATAAAATTGAAAAAACTAAAACTATGGGAACCAAAGTGGTAAAATCCGCAAACAACATGGACTAACAATGACTTTTTGCCTTCTAATTCTGTTATCAATTGAGACCAAAAACTTGTATCTATTAAGACTTATTGCTTGAAAAGTTTGTTTGAGCTGAAGACAAAAGTTGTCTCTTCTCTGCATGTGGTAGAGTGCAGGCGTCCAGCTGCCCAGCCTTATTCATTTCACGAACATCACCACTTCCCTCATTTTGTTGTTTAAACTCAAGAAGACCCCTTTGCCTTTCTCTCCTATCTCAGTAAATTGAACCATAAACTTGGGAAGTGAAGGTAAATGGTGCCATATAAATAGATAAACAAATGAAATATACCCTTTTACTATAACCATGAGTAACAACTTGTAAATCCATTGAGTTTGTTTCTTTTGTTCTCCTTATAATATCATAAGATAACCAATCTCACTCTTAACAAGTTTAAGAAAGGGATCCATTGAAGATGTTATGTTTGATGTCTTTGATTGTATTGTTGAAGTTTATCTAATGAAGTTTCTATTTGATAAAAAATAAAGGAAGAATTACAATTTTGGTCATTGGGGTTAGGGTCTATTTTAATTTTGGTCACCGCACTTTAAATTTTCTCATTTTGGTCATCACATTTTGCATCATCAACAAATCAAGTCAATTTGGGCATATCGTCAGTTAAGACGCACATGGTGCGTGCGTGCATGGGCATTATTGCCCATTCACCTCAGCCCCTTAATCAAAACTCTATTTGCGCAATTTCCAGCCCCAAAACAATTTTAGGGTTATGACATTTTCCCCAAAAAGACTCGTCAATTTTGAGGGATTTAGGTTTGATATCATCCAATTGATCAAGATTCGATATGGTAAATCATGGTTTGAAAGGGAATCATCAATTTCATGTACTAATTCATCCATTTTGGGAGTAATTTCTTGTCTGATTTGGTGATATGTGAAGGAAACATAAGCATCTCATGATTTGGAATGAATTTAGCCACAACATATGACACATAAACATTCATAATGGCGGATTGATTATGCTTATTCTAGTTGAGCTAAGTCTTTTTCATTTTAACCCAAGCATCTTATGATCTAGTCTCTTTGAGCACAAATAGAAAGAAAAAAAAGGGGGAAATGTACTAGAGTTTACCCTTGATGACTATTTCTTGGACGAGCCAGGAATGAACACCTTTGTAGGAAACACTACTACAAAAAACGAATATACGACGGGAATCCACCGTCGTGTATCATGGTTTACAACCGACGAAAATCGACCGCGTCTATTAACACATGAAATAACGACGGTAAATAACCGATGTGGTTAATATATTACACGTCATTAAAAAAACTAAAACCGACGTAGATTTCATAAATAAAAGCATAAAAAGAGACCTTTCGACTATAATAGCCGACGGTTTTAGTGAAACACAGACGTTTAAATAATGTTAAATGTCAAAAACAACTACAAAACCGACGTAAATATGTTTATCAACGTCTCTAAATCAAACAAAACCGACGTGTAAAACATAGAAACCATCGTGGTTAATAAAATACTACGTTCACTAAATAAAAAAACTGACGTCTAAAACATATAACATGACATATATTTACTTTCACTTACGTAAAAACAATAATAACCACGACCCTTTAGGTCACCACAGACGTTGAAAATTATTTTGACGGCTTGAACACCAAAAAAACGACGTAGTTAACATATTACACGTCATAAAGAAACTAAAACCGACGTCGATTTGATACATTAAAGCATAAAAAGAGAACTTTCGACTATAATAGACGACGGCTTTAGTAAAACACAGACGTTTAAATAATGTTAAATGTCAAAAACAACTACAAAACCGAACGTAAATATTTTTATCAACGTCTCTAAATCAAAACAAAACCGACGTGTAAAACTTAGAAACCGTCGTGGTTAATAAATACTACGTTCACTAAATAAAAAGACTGACGCTCTAAAACATATAACATGGCATATATTTACTTTAATGACGTAAAAACAAAAATAACCACGAGCCTTTAGGTCACCACGGACGTTGAAAATTATTTTGACGGCTTGAACACAAAAAAAAAACGACGGGATTTAACATTACACGTCGGTTAGTTAAAATACCTGTCATGTTTAATCCATTTACTACGGCCTAGGAGTCACATTTTAGGACATTGTTAGTGCTTTACAACATCGGTGGTTGTAGACTTTGATGTGGTTGGTATTTTAAAAGTCTCTTTTGTGAGCCACTTAGACGTGTGTAACCTCTGAGACGTCATTGCTTTTAGCTTAATCGTCGTAATAAGTAACGAAACGCCTTGAGTTATGCATTTGACGTCGGTTATTATAAAATGTAGGTCGTTGTTATACTTTACTTATGTCCCAAGAATATAATTATTCGACGTTGTTATTACCTTACTACTTCGTTTATTTATTTATTCCATGACGTGGCTAGTCTTTGTTAAGTCCCTTTTATAACCTTTTTTGACGTGTGTATTCTCCAGACGTCAATTGTTTAATTATAACTGACGTGCAACAATGTTTTTACGACGTTATCATCAATCGATTATGTCCCTAAATTCGTCGGTTTGAACTCTGCCGTCGTGTTATACATTATTGTTCGTCGTTGATTATTTTATTTATCGTCGTTGTTTTAAATATTTAGTAACCGTTTTGAAATGAATTTTATTAACCGACGTGTTTTCCTTTTCAAATGGCGGTTTTTATTTCATTTTTGCGTTGTCATTCCATGTTGGTTGTGAAAACCCAACGTTGGTTGTTTTATAGACGTCTCTTTTTGCGATTTTGTAACTTGACCGTCGGATTTTCAGCTTTAACCGATTATTTTTAATTTTTGATTTGTCGTGCCCAAAGCCTGCAGAATGAAAAATGTGATCGGAATTAAAATGATATACAGAGCTATGAATTAATGTCATACAATTAACTGCATAACTAATGTCATACATTACAACAATCAATCAATCCATATATCTTCACACCCATCCCTAATATTCTCACTCCCAAACTCACCCACTAGGTCATCAAATGTGTCAACATTTGGTATACCTCTAGAAAATGGCTCACACTCAATTCTAATATCACCTAGCACATCATCACCAATAACATCATTATATTCTCTATTAGGCATTGATAACACTACCGACCAACCACGATGCATTGGGTCGTCAACATAAAATACTTGTTTGACTTGAGAAGCCATAACAAATTGGTCATTCCTATGTCCAATTTTACTCAGATCTACAAGGGTAAATCTAAGTTCGTCGACTACAAGGCCCGAAGTGTTATCTATCCAATCATACCTCAAGACTTGGATTCTAAACTTTTGGTAGTCAAGATCCCAAATTTCTTGAATAACCCCATAAAAACCCATATTGGAGACAATAAGCTTTTTATCCTTGGCACTAGCAACTTGCATAGTATGTGCAAGTAAATAAACTCCACTATTTTGGACAATTCGCACATCATCTTGTGCCTTGGTGTTAAATTTGACACCATTAATAAGATAGCTCCTATATGATGGCACTGCCATGCTTGGACCAGCTGCTAACCACCTCAAATTTTCTGATATGCCATTATAGTCTTCCCCATTAAATTCACTTTGAACCTGCAAATTAAACATATATCTTAATTCAATCTAACATATATATAGAAAGAAAGAAAAGTAAAATAAGTTCAATATGTCATTCAATAACATATATACCTTAAAGCGTAGCCATTGAATGAAAGTGCTATTGTGCTTATCTTGTAGCCACTTTGTTCTCTTTCTAAATTTCGGATAAGTGGTCTTGATGTGGATCATATGTTCCCTACAATTGACACGAAAAAACACACATTACGGTCCCTTGTATATAAGATAAACATAAGGAGTAATAATATTTAAAATGGCTACATATGAAAAATTAAACTCATACGTACTCGAATATAAGGTAGGACTTCCTCCGTATTCTCCAAGACATATAGATGTGCCCTGTTCAACAAGTCCATATCAACTAAGCTCACTGTGCAACCTAATAATGGCTTTGAAACTCCCATATTCTTGCTTGAAGGCACTCCCAACTGTAACTAAACATCAGAAAAATGCTCGGTACAAAACTCTAGAACTTCTTCCAGCTATATACCGCTCTAGGAATGCAACCTCCTGGACGAGTACGATTTTGAACATACCCCTTTAGCACTTTCATATATCTTTCAAACGGATACATCCATCTAAAATATACTGGCCCACATAGACGAACTTCTCTGACAAGATGTACTACTAGATGAACCATGATATCAAAGAATGAAGGGGGAAAGTACTTCTCAAGCAAACACAAAGTAACTACTACATCTTCTTCCAACTTATCTAGCTTGGAAACATCTACCGTCTTTTGCACATATAGCATTGAAGAAGAAGCACAATCGAGTTATTGTATACCTTGCAGCTTCTCCAAAATAGAACGAATTGCCACAGGAGCAATTGTTGCATCAAGGTATGACAATCATGAGATTTAAGGCCAAGAAGTCTTGAATCTTTTAAAGATACAAGATTTTTTATATTTGAAGAATAACCTTCAGGAACCTTCATACCATAAAAAGAATTGCAAACCGCTCTCTTCTCCCGCTCTTAAAAATTCCAAGGCCCTGAGGCAAGCGAGTACGTCTTTCTCCATACTCGGGTGTTGCAAATCAATTTTTACCCCCATATTCAATAAGTCTAACCGAGCAGCAATCCCATTTTTTATTTTTTCCGGGATCTCTAGCAATGTACCAATGATACTATCGCAAACATTCTTCTCAATGTGCATAAGATCTAAGGCATGCCTCAAGGGAGGTATTTCCAATACTAGATACAAAGAATTTTGATTTCTTCTTCCAACAAACTCTGTCACCATCATTCTCACCAACACTTCCCCATTTTTCGAGCCCCATATGTAATTAATATCTTCAACCATATGCAGCACTTCTTCTCCTGTGAATGGCTCGGGAGGCATGCCATATTCAGGTTTCCCATTAAAGCTGCACGTTGCCTCCTATATGGATGATTGATTGGTAACCACTTTCTATGCCCAATGTAACAAATTTTGTGGCCATTTTTCAACCTTACTAGATGTATCATCGCGCATATTGGAGAAGCTTTATATCTTTTAACAACACAACCAGATAAGTTTCCATAAGTAGGAAAATCATTAATTGTCCAGGAATGCAGCTTCTAAGTGTAAAGTATTCTCCTATGTGGGCATCATACACTCCTCTAATCCCATCCCACATAGATTTCAAATCATCAATCAAAGGCTCTAAGTAGACGTCTATATCATTTCCGGGCTGTTTAGGATCGGAAATCAGTATAGTCAACATCATGAACTTCCGCTTCATGCATAGCCATGGTGAGAGAATATATGTAACTAACATAACTGGCCAACAACTTGAATCTGCCACTTTCAAGAACTGTGAGGATTGAATCCATCAGAATGAGAGAGCCAATCTCAAGTTTCTTGGCTCATTACCAAAGTCGGGCCATTTTTCATCAACAAGTTTTCAAGACGGGAATCCCGGATGAGACCTATAACCGCTAACTGATTTCTTGCAGCATGCCAAGTCAAACTCTTAGCTGTCTTATGTGATTGAAACATTCTTTTAAACCTTGGAATTGGAGGAAAATACCACACCACCTTCGCTGCCACACCCTCTTTCAAGAACCCATCCTTGGTTTCCTTCCACCTTGAGATACCACAAGTAGGACAATTAGTTGCATTCTTATACTCCTTCCAAATACAAAATGCAGTCATTGGGACATGCGTGGATTTTCTCATAACTCATCCCTGAAAGCAGACAAAGTCTTTTTTGCCTCGTACATAGATGAAAGTAGTGTATTTCCTTCTGGAAGAAATTCTCCTTGAAGTATCAATAATTCTGGAAAGCAAACATCACTCATCCCGTATTTTGCTTTCAAATTATATAATTTCACCAAAGCCGACAACTTCGGTGTACTTACCGCAACCAGGGTACAAGGGTTGATCGCCATCCCCAATCACAGTGGCAAACTCATAAGGATCAGATCCAATATTGGCAAAATCATTATCATCCATCCCTAATTCTTCAGAACATAACTACCCTACTTTGCTCATCTTCTTCCACATTTATACTAGCATTGGTAGTCCATTCCCAAGGTTTCTAGGAGCCATGTCCAAATCTTATAGCTTTGGTCAATTCCATTAAAGTATAAGTGTTCCCTTATAATTCCAACCCCAAACAATCGAATATTCCCACATTTAACACATGGACAACGAATCCCGTTGTATTTCCAACATTTTTGACGCAAAATTCAAAAATCCTTCCACCCCTAACTCATATGCCTCGATCTTCTACGCATGCATCCATGACTTATCCATCTCACACTCTATAAAATTCATATAAATATATATATATATATTAAAGTGGAAAGACCAGCAATGAAACACTACCTTATTCCAATAGCAGAGAACAAAATGAAAATTAAATATAAAACATAGACAAGACGACGGTTTGCCCAAAAAAATAATCGTCGTTAATATGTCATTAAGACGACGGCATCTATAGTCACCGTCGTCATTAAGACACCCAAACCCAGAAATTTGAACGATGTTCTAGTAGCCTAAAGACGACGTTTAATGGAAAACAACGTTCTCTAGGCTACCATCGCCGGCTTAAAACTGCAGACGACCTGAGTAAATTAACAACCGACGTATAATAAACATTTGGACGACGGTTTAGTTTTCGAGACCGTCGTCTAAGTAAAAAAAAAAAAAAAACAGCTTAAATCTCTCATCTCCATTCCTTTTCCAAGAACCCATGGCCAAACAAACATAAAAGAACTCAAACAAAGAGCAATTATTACAAGAATGCAAACACCAAACATAAAAAAACCCTAATATAGCTACCAACGAAAACATTTATGGATTTAAGAAGAGATTAGGGTTGTACTTACATGGATATTGGGAGAGAGCTGCGAGAATATAACAATTGCTTGAGAGAAAGCTTGGAGAATCTACGTACCCAATGCTTTGAGAGAGAGCTTGGAGAATCTACGTACCCAATGCTTTGAGAGATCTTGGAGAATCTACGTACCCCAATGCTTTGAGAGAGAGCTGAGAATATAACAAAAGCTTGAGAGAGAGCTGAGAGAATTAGGGTTAAAGGGACTAGAGAATCTACGTATTACATGAATATTAAGAGAGAGCTGGAGAACGAAAACTTTCAGAAAAATTTATGTTGAAGAGAGAGAATGAACTATTTGAGGGTTGAAGGGAAATTCTGAAAATTTTAGGTCGCGGTCAAAAATTTTAAAGTACCGCGTTTTTCAAAGCCGACGTCAACACTTACAACGGCGGTGTCTATAAATGACCGACGTTGTAAAAATAAAGGACGTCGCTCTCAATAACCGAGATCGTGAACCCGAATACAATTAGTCTTCGTTTATGTAGTTGACCAAAAACAATCGCAGAAAACCGGCGTCGTTTCAAAAAACCCTAAACCCTAAACCCTAAATTTTACAATAAATTTAAAAAATACACAAGTACGAGAAAAATGAACCGAAAATTGCTATGGACTCCTTACAACAATACCTTCTACAATAGTAGGCTAAATATGGATTTCATAATTTTGAATTTATGGGCACCAATGGATCACATAAACTTTAGGGTTATGTAATGTAAAATATAAGGAGTACCATGCTTCGTTAAATTCGTTTGAATTTTGTTATCATTCGAACTTTTCTGAAGACTAAAATCATTTTTCAGGCCTTAACGGGCAAGATATTGTTTGAATCAGTGCATAGAATTTGCCGGTATATTTTTCGATTTTGTTTTGAATATATTCTTAATATTAGTAATTAAATACAATAAAAAAATATATCCAAAATTATATTTTCTAAAGCTTTAGGATAGAGACAATATTCCAACTCCTTGTAGTTTTAAGTTTTATTTTTTGGATTTAGTTTTGAATCTAATATGGAATTAAATAAAATATAAAATTCATTCAAAATTAAATGAAAAATGACGTACCGACGTTGTATCCATCTACAATGACGTTAAACATCACAAAATGACGTCAAATAGCATAAAACGACGTCTTTTTATCACAGACGTTGTTTAATTATACAAAGGTAGATATTTAATAATATCCGCCTTCGTATATTATTAAGACGTCGTAAGGTTATACTAACCGACGTAGTATATGACTAACAAAATCTCATTTATAGATAGATGAATTAACTTATAAAGCGTCGTTGTTATGTCTCATTAAACGTCATTATAGTGGATATAACCGCGTCTGTTACATAGGAGAAAGGCGGATGATTTAAGAGTATCCGCCTTTGTATATTATTAAGACGTCTGATAAGGTTATAGACGTAGAATATAAGTACAAAATTCATTTACAGAGGATGAATTAATTATAAACAATGCGTTGTTATGACTATTACATGTCGTTTTTAAGAATTGCCGTTGATGTTATATTTCCAGTTATTGCAGACGACCATTGTGTACACGTATGAGACGTGTAAATTAAAATACCAGACGTCGGTTTTTGGAACTCAAACAAGTTTTAAAACAAAATTTAATTTTTTTGATGTTTGTTCGTCTGATTATAACAAATATTCACTATTTTAAATAAACTAAAATAAACCTAAAACATTGTTCATAAATATTTTATCTACATCAATTATCCTTCGGTAATAAGTTGTTCACGAATTCTGCCGTATTCATGCCTTAACTTCTAATATCCTTTATATCTTAACTTTTTCTTTTCTTCTCAAACTTGGAAATAAACCAAAAAGCCGACGTGTTATAAAGATACAAACGACGGTTTTTCAAACAAAGTATATCTAAATGTTGCGTTTTACCTTCTTTCTTCAAATTAGGCACGGGATTACTTACTCAATATCCTCATGAATCTCATCACGTAGTAGCCACATCTTACACTCGTTGGTCGTTTGAGGAGTGCGTGTACATTTTTAGTGGCCGCCCCACGTGAATTTTTATTGATATGAATGTTAAACATTTAATCTAACCTGCGACAGAAAAAGCCAAAGGGTGTCAATGACAAAACAAAATATTTAATAAATATAAATAGCAACCGTGGAGATAAATCAGCGAATGACCTGAAGTTTTAAAAAAGACGTGAGATATTTTGCTTTAAAACGGCGGTAAAAATTTACCGTCGTTATGGAACATTATAACGTCGTAATAGTAAAACGTTTATAACAAAAAATTGAGCAATAAAATTAAAACGTTCTTAAATAAAACCCAAACGACGTGGTAGTTAAATTAAAATGACGTTTTTAACAAAAATACCAACGTGGTAGTTAAATTACACGTCGATAAATACTTACGCCGTGATATTTTAACTATAACGTCCGCACCATTAAAAACGTCGTTTATTAAATACTTTATAGGAAAAAACTTAAAATGAGAAGAAATCAACTAACGTATTCACTATATTTTTCATGTCGTCGGAATGATGACATTTTGGCAGTTAATACATGTAATTGGCAAAAAACCTTTGATGGTCTTACAATTACCATCACCGAATGACCCCTGCACATAATGATTCATATAGTGTTAAATAGTATGACAAAAAGAAAAATATTAAGGAAGCTCAGGAAAATACTTTAAATGGTATGTACCATGGATTTAAAAACCAAGAAAAAATCGATTTCGATCTGCCGATTCCCCTTTTGCCAATAAGAATTCTATTCCTTTGAATATCGATCCGTTGTTGCGCGCACTACACCAGGGTCCACCAGGCCAACAAGGTTTACCATATTTGCCATTTTTAAATAGTCAAATAGGAACCTAAATATATGAAAGTCAATTAAAAGAGATTTTAATTTAAGAAAAAGGAAAATGTAAAACAAATTGGGATTAGGAGAATGACCTTATGTATAATTATATTAATGGTTCCAATTCTAACCATGGAACCAAACTGCAAAATATCTTCAGGTAAGAGGAAGGTATTATGCTCAAAGCCAAACACTTCCTTGGGCATGTGAACTGCCACAGGCGCCCAGCAGAAGGCAACAACTGGTTTGGGACGTGTTGGCATAAGGCTAAGAGAGGAGGTGGCAGGTGTATTAGCTTAGAGAAATACCCGTTATATTAAAAATAAATAAAGAAATATAAAGTTAGTTTCTGTGTGTGAACTAAAATAATAGACTCTGGATGTTAAAAAAAAACAGACGTGGTACAGCATGAACTACGGTTTCTAGAAATACAGACCCAGGAAAAGGTTATACACGTCGGGCATATAAATTTCCATCGCCTGTGTTGAAATGATAACGTCGCTACACCACAAAAAGCCGTCTAAAATAAGAACAGCGAATGAAATCATGAGAAGACGATGGTTTACAAAGAGTTATACGAAACGAAGAAAAACAAGCGTTATTTCTAATGTCTTAATAATTGGCAAATCAAGTAAAAGCGCCGTGGTATTTAACTAATCACGCACGCGTCCCTGCAAAGTAAGTAAATACGACATATACGTTATTTAAATTTTAACGTTGATATCAAAGAATCACGTCTAACATTTAAATTTACAAAAGGGAGAAATAGAACATAGCAGTAATTTTACCGTGTCCTTTCCCTGCCCTTTGAGTAGGATCAGCTTCAGGCTTCTGGGATCTTCTAATCCTAAGCTAGGGGTCTCAGACCAGTGGCCCAGGCAGACCCCCGCCAACCAGACATTTGGAGTTTTGGGGCTTTGATCTCTAGGGGATAAGGTAATTTGGAGAGTAATCTGGGAGAAAATTGGGGTTTTGAGCACTTGGCTTGGGATCCAAATTAGGAACTAGTTGACGGAAATATGCCAACATACAGCCTCCCTCTCAGCTTTAGACCGCTTCCATTATAGTTCCCCTTGACTTGGCCTCAATCCTAAGGGTCTTTTCTAACCACCTCCCTCACACTTTCCTTCAATTTGTCATGAGTTTTACTATCCGCCGTTTCTGGGGAATCGAAGAACTCAGTGGGGATAACTTGAGGACCAGGCGTCTTGACTATCCCACCATGCTTGGGGGTTCCCAAAGTGAGAGTCAAGACATCATTGGTCCCCGTAGATACCAAAAGGAGTGCCTTCGGAGACCTAATTTGGGAAATCATCTGAAAAGAGAGAAAGAGAGTATTGTTAGAAAATGAGAGTGTAAAACACAGAAATATACCGACGTTGTAAATTATATACAAATGAACGGTTTTTCTTAAATTCCTACCTAGTATTAATTTAAAATGTCTGTATTTAACTACCGTAATGTTTATATTTTACAACGTCGGTATATAAAAATACGTCGTATATTCAAAATAAAACAGATTAAAACATAAATCAAAGACCGTTGGAATATTCAAGAAAGACGTTGACTATTGAAAAGAGACGTATATGTTCAATTTCATACGGCTGCAAATAAATTGCCGTCTGTATAAGCATTCTAACGTCTACAGAGATAGACAGTCGAAATGTTAATGAAGAAGTGAAAAATCTCCAGTTGAAATATGCATTCTTTACTAGAAATTGTGCACTCACAAATTTCAGTGAAATAGAACAGAAGAAGAGGGAGAAGTGTGTGCGTGAGTAAACTTAAAACAAAAATGCTGTTCATAGAGGAATTTAATACGTCGTATTAATTCCTATCTAGACGTCTACTTTATTCAAAAACCGACGTCCTAGATTAATTTTTAAACGTCGGTAAATTAAGCCCGTCGTGGTGTTTCCATTCTCAGACGTCGCTATTTAAAGATAAACGACATTTATAACAAAAATAAAACACTATTTTTTTCAAATTTAGAACAGAGTTAGTGAGACTTACGATTAGTTTTGCCTTCTCTTGCAACCTTTGGATCAGGGATGTTTCCCGTTTTATCTTCTCTTGCCTTCTTCCATAGAAGAGCTTAATCGATTTTTTCAATATCTAACATGGTTTCTACCTAATTGGTCCTCCAAACCAACATACCCTTTTTCTGGACAACCTATGGTTGTACTCCAATTTCTCCCTCCACTCTCTCCGCCACAGGCCATGCTTAGCCTCAAAATCTTGGGGTTAACCTCAAAGCTACGAAGGCATCCCATTGCGATTTGAGAATGAACTTATAAAAGTGGAAGGGGTTTCTTTTAACTTCTCCTTGTCATGTGCGAATGAAGGATATACTGCCTAGTTAAGTTATATTTGTAATCCTTTCCATTTTTTGGCGGCAGAATGACAATACCATGGCTTGGGACCAATCTCGACAACATAGGACATTAGAACAGCTTCCCAAATCTGCACTTCACGTCCTCTGGGTATTCTACTCCATTTCTTGTCCACAAGAGGGACTCTGTGCGTGCCAAAACACCAATGGAAGACTGCACTCAAGAAAAACCTTGCCACGTGGTTTGCCCTTTTTATCAAGCTGAACCACAGGCTTAACATTCTCAATTTTCCTCTTCACAACACTGCCATTGTGCCCAGACAGTGATGAGGTTCCCGGCTCCTCTAACAAATGTGGCTGTTCCAGGCTTTTCTTTGAGGTTGAGGAATATCTCATTCACTTCTGAGTGTTTGCTTTGAGTTGATTTTTCTCCCTTCCACTTGAGCCTTTGAAACTGATTTGTCCTTTGACGCTTCAACTTCCTTGTTTTGAGATTTCGAAACCATTTTAATTACTCTAAAGTAAACAACGTCGTGATTTAAAATAAACGACGTAATAATACCAAACAACGACGGAACACTAAAAAAGCGACGTTTATTAAACAGTCTCGAGACCATGAATGGAGAAGACGACGGTGTTATATATTTCATGACGTAAATGTATATATACCACGTCCTTTAATAGATCCAACATGGTTTTCAAAAATACGGGTCTGCTTTTTAACTCGTTTCTATATATTAACGGCTTGTTGGGGCTTGTCCATTCTATCGTCGAAAAACAAGACAGAAATGTCGTCTTTTGACGTTGTGAGAGTATCTACTGATGTATTTAATCAAAACCAGTGAAAGATTACTCGCATCTGAGTAGAATCTTGTTTCCAAGAGTTACGGATTCAACCATATGTAAAAAAGGAAAGAGAGGAAGAAAAGGGAAGAGAGGCAGAAAAACGAGTGTCGTCTCTTTTTAATACGCGCCAAATGACTTTTGGATTCCCAAATGCAGTTATGATCTGCTTTTGTTCATCTAAATTGACGTTGTACTTAGAAATTCAACGACCTTTTATTCACAAACAGAACGCGTTACTTCTGGGTTCTGAAACGTATCGTCTCTTTTAAATATGCGCTGTTTCTATGTAGTTACTGATGGCCCTGTTTTACTGAACTAACGTCTGATTATTCCAATATGACGTCGCTATGTATATTAGAACCGACGTGGATATTTTACGGTAATTAGTTTAAATATGATTTTTTTCACGCGTTTTTTAATTTCTGCTTTTATCAGGGTCTGCAGAATGATCTCCACAAGACACTGTTTTTGAAAACAAATAGGTTTGTAGAATGATTCCTCACAAGACCAAGCATGGGTTTGCTAAATCCTCTTGTGCAGCAAGGGTGGAACCAGCTTACAACCTCCATGGGTTCGTAAGTCTCACTTTTCAACTCCACTCGGAACACCCCAAAAGGCACAACCCACAAGAATAATCTTTTAAGGCCCGCTCCACCTCTGCTACACAGGAGTTTTCAAGTTGATCACTGGAAAAGGGGACTACAATGTAACCAGGAATCCAGGAGTGAGCTTTTCATACTTTGTTTATTTTGATTTTCTAAATTATTAAATATTCATTTGTGGCTTGTGTAGGAGCTTGAGAAGATGAGGAAGGGAAGAGGGCCCAACTTACATATGAGGTCAAAAATAGCCGAACAAGTTGAGGGTGAAGGTAGAAAATAAACCACGAGGTAGATTTGCCAAATTGTGTACATATATGTGTAAATCTTTGATTAACATTTAAAATTTTAGAGATTTACCTTTTAAGATGAAAATGTTGTTGAGGATTGAGAATTAGGTTTTGTTCTGTGTTAAGAAAGAGATTACGAAAATAAAAGAAAAATTAATTAATTTTAAAAAGCTAGAAAAACAATAATCGCCTAGATAAAAGAAAGACGTATAAATTGAAAAATACAATGTTAATTTGAACTTAGGACGTGGTAAATAAACATTAAAGGAGTGTTATAGGTACTGCGGAGTATAATCCAAATAATAAGTCGATAAAATTAATCTCTTGGTTATGGTACATTGATTTAACACGTCGTTTTTTTGTAATATACCGGTCTATTACATTACATTATAGGGGTTGTGGGATTCCATAAAATTATACGACGCGGATTCCATTAAAAAAGAACGACGGTGGGTTTTTAGATGTAGAGGGCGGGACGGAGAGAAGCACCTTCTTGAAGTTTAAAAGATTTATTGTATAAATTTGACTCTTTCTTTCAGTTTCAAGTTTTCATCTAGGGTTTCAAGTTCTTCTGGTCTCTCTTGTAGGCTTGTCTCCCTCTCTCACATACACACATACATCATCACTCTTATCACATTTATAAGACAATAATTTGGATGTTAATGATTTATGTGTTTTGGTCATGTAGTTAGTTTAGTTCTTTTTTTCTTTTTGGATTTTGTGTATGTAAAATATTGTCTTTCTCACTTTGGGTGGTTCAATTATGATTAGGATCCAAATATCTTAAATGTAAGTTATCATACCCCTTGGTATTCTCATTTTAATTTTTTAGGCTACCAAAATTAAAAAATAATTAACTCGTAAAAGAAACAAAAATTAGAAGGCGGTTTACAGAGAAGGCACCTTCGCAGTAACTATACGTGGATTCCTTTATATTTATACGACGCCGGACCTAGAACAGCTTGTCATGTTTAGTTAGGAGTTAACACGGTATGTTTTTTCCGTGAACTTGTCGTCTTGCATCTTTTTACGTCGGTGGAGTTATAATCCTACTGCGTTGTTCTGTTTATCACATTTTAACTTTGAAGAAAGCCTTTTTTAAACGACGCTTTTTTATTTTGTACAATGCGTCGTTTTTTAAAAATATTTAACAGGAAGGCACGAAAATTGATTAAGCGCATCCTCAACTTGTGAGATTCCGCAAGTGCACGAGCCGTTTGGTAGATAATAAAAGGAGAGTGTCAGGTTCAATCCCACGAGGATTGGTGATTGAATAATTCAATTCATTTTCCCTACACAAAACAGTAAATAAAAAAGAAAGGAAATAAATAAAACAAGGAAGAAAGAAAATAACTAACTCAAGAACAAGTTCCCAAGTTCAATTAGATGAATCTATTCAATTCTAGCTAAAAGTATGATTAAGACATGGTGTTTAACTAAGCAAAGAAGTAAGAAAATAATGCATATATATGTACTAAATTATGAGCTTAACACACTGCCAAATGTAAATATTTGCCAGAGCAAAACAAAAGAAAAAAAAAAAAACAAAGATAAAAACAAAACAAGAGTTAAATGCAGACCACTTTCGTAGGTAAGCTCGATTTAATTGCATTGAGCGTATGCAACAAGCCTTTAAACCTTGAGGCATCCCTAGTAGGAGGAGTTGTGTCTCTAGGGTTTAAGAGATTTGAGTACCTACAAAACATTTTAATTACTTAAAAAAAAAGTAGTTAGAAAACTTAGAAGTTCTGTTAGCCTTTAGGCAAAACAAAACAAAACAAAATACAAAAACGTTTACCCCTCCAACCGGACAAAAATGTTAAACTTCATAAACATGCTCAACAAAGCAACAAAAACAAGCACTAAGGAAGTTCTAAACATTATTGAAGTGCTACCACAATCACAAAAATCATGCTCAAGGTGTGTGTGTGAAATAGCCATGAAGATACAACTAATGCATTCTCAAACAACGATATGAATTCCTGCAAGAATGAACAGAGTTTACCAAGCTGAAACCAAAATCAATAGGACTTTACTCATGGATGTAATGTAATGGTTAGAAAAGGAATGGATATTGGAACACAAAATCTAAGGAACAAGTAGAGTATATCATGTAAACAAGATCATTGACATTTGAAATGTAAGCCATATAAATTGAAAAGCTCACAAGAGCCAGATTTTCAATTGAATCACTTCACAATTTATTTTACATTACACACTTTTGTATAATATTTGGGCCTGTTGCGGCTCTTTACCCCTAGATCACCTTGATTTCTCCTTATATCACCCTAGGGTCATGACGACATTGGCCACACTTCTTTTCTCTTTATCTTTTGATTTTTTTTTATAGCTCATTTATTGCCTTGAAGACATTACAACCTGAAATACAATCATACTCTACATGTCCCCTAGATGGTAGGATGTTTAATGGATGATAAGGTGATAGAAAGAAATGGCTAAGTGTTTGAGCACAAATGGGTTTACAATGGGAATATGTATTGTATAGGTTGATGGAGGAAAAAGAAAAGGCTTAACAAAGATGGCCTAAATCATAACTTAGTTATAACTTAACATTTCCCAAGCTTAATCACACAAGCAAAAATGCATACAATTGGTTAAGACATGCAAGAGTTGTAAAATCACTGTGAGGTGAATATAGTAAGCTCGAAGAATAATTACGTGAGACTTAGCTAGCAAAAGCATAAGATGCAGACCTAACACAATGCTTATCAAAATCCTAAGAGCCATATTAGAAGTTAGACTCAAGATTTATCATTGGTGTGGGACGGGAAACAGAAATTGACTCAAAGAAAAAGAAAAAGAAAAAAGAAAAACGAGAGGTTTCAAATTGCCGCGTTTTGTTAATTTCAACATATAGAAATATGCTTTTTGACATGTAACTTTCAAACCACTTGGTCAAATTTAATGTTCTTTATGTCCTTTATTCAACCTAAAAAATGAAGAATAAAACTTTGTGGACGAATATTTTCAAAACAGAGAGAAAAAAAACATTGTAGCAAATGAAGAAGCTAATGTTTTCAAACACAAACACAAAAACTAAAAAATTTTCCAGGACTTGAAACTTAAATGAAGCATTGTCCTCAATGTTTGAATCCATGTAAAGCATACAATGCACATGAAATTGAAGGTAAGGAATGAAATGAAGAAAAATAAAAGAAAGAGAGTTTAGAACTTCCCTTCAAGCGATTGTGTCGGAAGTGTGAATGTACCTAGGCTTCTTGGCTTCTCCCATTGTTCCACACTTCCCATTCTTATGATTGAGGTTGCCATCTCTCTTCATTTTAATGAAGCTGTCATAAATTGCTAAAACAAACACACAAACTTGAAATTGAATTAAAGGATTAGGAGATAAAAGGAAAATCAACACACATCCAATTCCATGCTTCAAAGCAACAAGCAACAAAGTAAATTAAACTACGGGAATGAAGTTCGTTCTACTCAAATATGATTATCCATGGTGTGTGGTTTTAATCAAGTATTCAGAAAAAGACATTTAGCTATGGTGTTTAGTCTAAACACAAGTTCTAAACCCTATTAAGAACAAGAAGAACAAAAGAGAACTATGCTCTCATGCTCTATTGGCCTACAAAACACACAAAGGGAGGCAATAACTTAGAAATCTGAGGAAACTAAGCAAAAGAAGTAAGTAAATAGGGCATGTATATGTATGAAATTATGAAATGAATAACAATTAGGGTCTGTTTCAGCAACGTGATTCCAATCATTTATAGCTAACTTGCCTATGTGTAAAGAGGTTTAATTGGCCTTTCTGTTGTGGATTAAATTACCTCGTGAAAATCAAAAAACCATGTGGAACCTAGTTCCGTTGGGGATTATTCGAAGCGGATCAAACTGGATTCATATGTAAGTGTGAGGCTTTATTCCACAGGGATTGGTGATTGAATAATCTCACTTTACTTTCCTACACAAAACAAAAAAACAAGAAAGAAAATAAATAAAACAAGAAAGAAAGAAAAGAAAATAACTCAAGCAAATAAGTTCTCAAGTTCAATTAGATTAACGTTTATTCTAGCTAAGAATGATTAAGCCATGTGTTGGCTCCACAAATTTCACGACATGTTGCTATGGAGCCGAGGGGATCCTTGTGTCGGAACGTGGCGTCCTTCCTTCTGTGCCGGTGCGGGGCGGTTGTGCCAGGGGATGCCAGGGACGGCGGCTACCATGCGTTTGAGAGTGGTGGGGTTTGATAGTAAGGTTGCGCGCCCGTTGAGGTTTCGAGTTTCATTAAATCAACTTCAGCCGAGCGAAACTGAAATCCCACGTCGAAGGCGACATGGCCAAATCTACAAGGCCGTTTAGTGGTGGTTTTACTAGTGGATTTTGGGCAATGCTCTGCGCGTTGTGAGGTGGCGACTTGCGCACCACAGATGGGGTGAGTGAAGAGTAATCAAAGATGGTGCTCCTACGCCTAAAAAATAAAAAAAAAAAGGATTGTATGATATATTGATGAGTGGATTTTCCTGAACAACCAGCACTACTCCTAGGAAAGCAAGTAAAAGTATTGAAAGCTACGTTACAAGGAAAGTAAATGACAAGAGAATATAATCTACCATGGGAGGCTTGTGTTTGATGTTTAGAACTATTTGACCTCAGTTCTTTGAGATTGGTATCAATAAGAGGAGCTCAGGAAGGGATAACCGAGGCTGAAATCCTGCATGCGGGGCCTGGGAGCAAGTGGGTAGTCAAATCGGCATTTGGGATCGCTGAAACATGGTGGGGCCAACCCTATAAATCCCTAGCGCCACCCCAATTGTAGGTTCTGCACCTTTGGCCATGGGGATCATTAGTTAAGATGGTTGGTGAACTTACCCATCAAGTTGTAAGGACGTTTGCGCGCAATCACTCCCTTATTTTACTCACCATACCTTGACCCCCAATCACTTCCCCTTTCGCTCATGCATTAAATGCCCTTTTGCGGCTAGTGGGTCGTCACCATAGCCAGAGGCGTCACTTCATTAAATGGGGTGTGGGACCCTTATGCTATGTGGCGTTTACTCAATTTTACTTTCTGTGTTCTGGCCGTGCAGCTTTGAGGAACACAAGCCCTCATCCGTGTTTTTCCCGCGTAAATGCCGAGGCCGTGGGGTTTACGCCTTCACGCCCATTTTGGTTGGATGAAGAAATCGATCAACACCCTGCCATGTTGATCTTTTCCGTAGGCTTTAAGGCCGAGGGAAGTTCCAAAAGTCCGGCCTTTACGGCTCGATTATCATTAAAAACAAACATTGCCCCCCACATTCCCAAATTCTTCGCCCTTTATGGATAAGAGCCGAATGAATTCCAGGGAATGGACTCCAGGTATTCCTTTGAAGTGATTTTGACAGCTGGTGCCTTAAATGCGTGAGTTGGCGTCTTTACACGGATGCACGTCCCTTTTTACATCATTACCTTGACTCGCTCAGCCGTTCGCTTTTGCCCCGTCACGAAACAACGGCCTAATGGTACTTTCCAGCACGTCATTGCGCACTAGAGTGCGCTGACGAGACTGTTACGTTCTCGAGAAAGCCACGCCCTTTCATTTTCGTATCGAAGTGCCAATATAAAAGCCCGACTCTTCTCCATTTCTTCCTTACGCCTCGAGGGATTCTCAAACGCCTAGCGCTCCCCGCAAAGTTATCTCACGCCTTCAACCCTATCGAACTCTAAGTCTCAAAGTTCATCAGCTTATTCCTGAATAAAACCACGATACTCCCTTGGACTGTCATTCTTGAACTTCAATTCCCAAAAAACTTGACAAGCTCTTAGTTCTTTTTGGGTTTTCCTTCGCTGTTCTTTGTGTTCATCGCTCTCTCTTACACTTTTCTCCCAAACACTCAACCTCAATCCCGCTCCTTCAAAGGCCTCCAACACCTCTACATCTGCTGCAAGCTCCGAAGCCAGGCTGCCAAGATGAGTTTGAAGACATTTGCTTGTAGAATTCGTCAAAGGTTTGCTTTTACCCAACACCCACCACCATTGGAATGATGACGACGGCACTACCATTCGATCCCGCCCTCTGGCCCTCTAGGATGGTGGAATGTCAGAGGCTTGTGGCTAACTCTAAGAAACAATCTGGTGGGGGACTCGGCCTTCTACGGGGGACTTTCAAGATTGGAACGTTGCTCAACTCAGCCCCAATGGCCAACCTCGACCAGAACTAGGAAAAATGGCTGCCGAGGATGGAGCACTTCTTCGGCCAACAATGGAAAAATCAAGGCATCTACCACTTGATCAAACCTGTCAGTCAGCCGCGCGACACTGGATCGGGCGCTGCGGGGCGGCGGCCTATGCTTTTGGTGGTCGTGTATGACAACCATGAACTTTCGGCTTGGCACTACGAAACCGACGCACTCAAACATGCCGCCCCTGCCGGCCTTACTCCTCCGACGCTGGGAAGTGAACGCCGCACCGGTGGCCCCTGAGGCAGAAGGGAGCTTCGAAGGCCGCATGGCTTCTGGGGTTAGACTCAGATAGCCGGGAGCAAGGCGAAGAACATGCTCAATTGCTCCAGCTTCTATAGAACTTCCCATAGAGGACAGTGCCAAAGACGACGCCATCGCCCCCCTCCAACGAAGTCTCGAGCAAATTGTGTTCTTGTTGTATCTTGGTCTGTGCAAGTTCGTGTTTACTCCAGGCAAACAAAGTCACCCAAGAGTTTGCCCAACTGGCCGACTACCTTACGCAGGACGGGCACCGGCGCTCGGCCAACTCCCTCGGCCATATATGACCGCACGCTTCCACTGACGCTGTCACTCAATGGGATGGAAGCGGAAGTATGGCGCTCCACTCGGGCCTTCCAGCTCTGGCTCCGAGCCTACTTTCCAAGAACTCAGGGGGCGTGATGATTGCGACACCGAAACATTGGCCTATCACATATCCGCCCGCTAGGAAGCATAGAACTCACGGCTCCCGCCTCCAAAGTTCCTTATCTGTCCGCCAGAGAACTAGTCCATTGTTCCTAGCGCATGACCCTCCCCGTCGTTCCTGATGGGGTGACGGAGAATGACCCTAAAGGAGATCCCTGGGCTCCCTTCTTGGTTGCGCGGACTTCATGTGGTCTCAACAAGGCTTTGAGGCCGAGATTTATCTGCCGCAACTTCGTGGCGCGACAATCCGGCCGAACCCAATAACGCCCGCTTCCCCGCAATGCTCACCACCGGCTCTGTCCTGGGTGGGGCCAGAATCCGTCGCCAAGGGCCATGACGTGGTTGGCATCTCCTTCCAACTCCAAAAAGGGGATGACCTCCCGCACTCTACACCCGGATGCGTGAATGCGTATGAACGAGGCACTGGGAGGGTTGGTACGACAGTTCTACTCAACCTTAGGGGATGCCAGGCCAGTCTCCAGGAGGCCTCAATAGTGGCCCTGAAATGCAAATGAGGACCCCCTCCCTCCGAAGGCCAGGAGTGGAAAATAAAGCAACCGGGCGCATTCTCCCTTTAGTGCCTCCGCTCCTGCTATGTCCCAGCTAATGTCGACGGCTATGTCCATAGTGATGCCCATCAGTTACTCTTAACCACGGCCCCAACGTCCATGGATCCGCGCCCAGTGCCCGTGAACCTCGGCCGCAGCTACGTAACCCATCCCTCCTCCTGACCGAGCGCCACTTGCGGGTAAGCACTTGTCTCCTTATGCCACTCTTTCCATCTTTCAGCCCCGCCCGCCCGTTTTATTTTGAAGCCCCGGGGTGCAAGAGGAGAGAGGCCGACGGCACCGAGAAGGAGGAATCTGGCCCGGCCGCAAGCCCGAAAGGTATGAGAGTCGGGAGAGAAAAAGGCTCCTTCCTGATCCTATGGAGGGCGAGGACGAGTGCTAGTCCCGCCTTGTAACGAGGAAGTAATTCCCTTCTGCCTTTTTTTTTTCTTGTATCTGTATTGTGCCACAAACTAATACTCTAATAACTTGGTTTTTTCCCTGAAGCTACCTCCCTTAGACGTTCGAAGTTGTCGCCACTGCCATTACCCAGGTATTGGCCCAAGGCGGCCACTCAGCAGGTGCAGGTGAGTGAGGTGGCCGTTAGGAAAGCGCGTTGTGGGGCAGGTGAACTATTGTAGAGCCACGTCTGGAAGCCCTGACTGAATCCCATTCTGGTCGAGATAGCTATCGCGCCCTCACCAGCTACCACGACCCTAGTTGAGCCGTCACTAGTCGCCTCACACCGCCCTAGTGGCATCATGATCCGCTCCGGACGGTGTTTTTATTCCCCATCACACCATACAGCTCACTCCTCGGCAGTTTTTTCCAGAGCTACGGGCTTTCCATCTCAGCCCTGAGACCGCCCCCGCCTCGGCGATGGCGGTCGCGCGTCGAGCCCATCCCAGTCTGTCCCACCAGTGGCCGCCACGGGAGGAGCCACTCGCCGAGGATGAACTCGCGCCATCAGCCCAAGGCCACTTGGCACCAGACTCCAACTCCAGCGCTTCAGCCAGTGTGTCCATGCGGCAGCCGCCCGCCAACGAGGAGCTAAATAGTTCTTTATGATCATGACCGAGCTTGCGTGATTTAGGCCTCCATCATACCGCCGGTGCACCGAGGTGAGTTTCTCTTCCAACTGGGCTCTTTGACTTTCTTTTCTTAATTTTTTGTTATTTTTCCGTGTCTGACCTTTCCTTGTTCTCAGAGACTTAGCCCGCTTCCTCCACCACACGGGGAGAGAACTTTTACGTGGGCCTTCACGTAGGAAGGAGAGCCTAAAACGGCCTCCTAATGCCCCTCTAGAGAAGGTCTTTAGGCAGTGATCAAGTGTCTTCTTGAGACTTTTGTTTACGGGGTCAACCACATGGCCGACGCTAGGGTTTCCAGGAATTCTTGGTCCTGCCGTCGATACGACCATGGCTCTTGGTTGCTAAGTTTCAACCAATTGGACGAGCTGGAGGCGCCGGAGACGAGGCGAAGAAATGATCAGCCGATATGTAGAGGCCGACGAGAAATGTTCTAGAAGATGGTCTGCTGGAATGAGGAGCTAGTGGAGATCAACAAGAAGACCCCAACTTGCCATGGCTCTCCTGAGAAACGAACTCATACTTCAAAGGAAAGATGAGGAGCTTGCCAAGGTTGGGGAGGCCTGACACCACCAGCTCGAGGCCTCAACGAGACTAATCCTCAGTGCAGAAACGTGGCCCTTACCCGTGTAGTCACATTTAGACCTCCGTGAAGTAACCTCTGAAAGATGGCGGTTGAGAAAAGAAGGCGTTGCCGAGTGGAAGCCTCGCGAGGGGCGCGGTGGCTTGGCGAACATGGACAGCGGAGATATCGCTTGGAGAGATCACGTGCCCTGTCTTGGGCGGTGAGCCGAGGGCTTTTAGGCGGCCGTGCATAGACTAAACAAAGACACAATATTTTGTATGTATATATGTATATTTTGCTTCGACCAGGAGGGCGTCATTGTAACTATGAACCCTCTTAAATTGAAATGAAGTACCAATTTTCTTCTTAATGAACTAGCATTCTTCAGCTCTAGATTTTGCTAATTTACTCATTCAATTTTGTTTGCACTGGAACCTTCATACGTCCATCTTGGCCATCTCCCATAATCACTGGGCATACTTTTCAGTATTGGTCATTATAGGCAAGTCATTACGCTTCTCTGTTCTCATCTTTTAGTCTGAAACGCACGCCGTCAATTCAATTCGATGATGACGGCCCTCCCAGGCTGGTCCGAAACCCTGCCCAACCGCTGGGTCTTTAGTCTCAACAGGGAAGCATGACACGTCAGATGAATCTCCTTCGGCAAAGGTCTTTTGCTTAGACTCTTTCGCCCAGGCCAGCCGTGATTTGCTTCTGGGCTTGCATTAGGTTATAAGCATCAAGTCTTGACGCCTCGAATCTTTTAACTCCTGAAGCCATGGCTTGCACGTAGTCCTTCTTTGCTGGAGGCGTTCGTCACAAGAGAGACGAAACTTTCAACTCCATCCAAACGATAGCATCATGGTCGTAGGTTAATGCATAAGGGGATGTACGCGGTGGCCGAACATTTTGAGATTCTGGAAGCCCAAGGGTTTCAGGAGTAAAACGGGCGAGCCTGAGGCTTTTCTTCAATCATCTTTCTAGTATCCCCTCCCACGACTTTGTTGCTTGCGGTCTTCGGCCGTCGCATTGGGGGTAGTAAGGCGTTGAGTGAACTAGTTTGATCCCCATTCTCACAGCGTATCCCGGGTGCCGAGTGAAAATCGGGCCGTTATCAGCCCGCTATAGATTTCAAGCTATACCGAATACTGGACTGATGTGGTTTTCAAAGAACTTGACCACCTACGCACTAGAAATTGACCGGACAGGATCCGCCTCGACCCACTTAGTGAGAAAATAACTCGCCGCCACCCCAAAATCCATGCGTGTTGGTTACACGCCGCCCGGAACATTCTGCCGATGATATTCACGGCCCCATCCTCAAAACGTCCATGGTTTGGTAACCGGGTGGAAGGCTTCGGCCCTACCCTCCGTATTGGGCCGTACATTTGCACACTTTATGCATCCTCTTGTGTATTCTATGCAATCTTTTAGAAGACAGTAGGCTGAGTAGTAGCCGTGCCTTCGAACTAACCATCTCATCTCATACTGGACCGATGAGCGTTGCAAATCCCCTATGTGACTGAGCTATGATTACCTGCTTGCCCCTTTGCATCCGGACACAAGAGGGACAGGTCCGTTTCACCCTTTTCGGTACAGCTCGTTTTGATAGATTAAGTAACACCAGCCTAAGTGCGAAGTCTTTTCACTGTTGCCCAAGGGGTTATGTAGACACTTAACTATAGGGTAGCGCCAGGCGCTTTGGCCGCGTGACTCCATTGGTGATTTCGGCCGAGGGACACTTGCGTCATCATTCCTCGTTTTAAACCAAAAAGCCAACAAGGTACGCCTCTCCATCCTTTTCAAGCGGTCGTGGTCACCACGGAATGTTCATGCCTAACGCTACTTGGGCCATCTCGTTGGCCTCGTGGTTTTCTGCACGCGCGCACGTGAACGAAAGAGATCATGAGAAAATTGGGCGGTCATATTAAGGGCCATCACAACAGCAGCCAAATAAACGCTCGTGCATTGGTATTCCCCGACCAGTTGGTTGATCATTAGCTGAGAATCGTTTGAAACCAAAACGTGAGTCACCTTTATTTCCTTCAAAATTTCAAGACCGATGCTGAGTGCCTTGCACTTAGCCCTGGTTGTTAGTGCACTTGAAATTGAGTCAAAATGTGAATTGCCACCCTCGTCCATGGGGATTCAGTCATGACTCCGGCCCCAGCCCTCATGGTCTGCGAGGTAACTGAGCCATCGAAGTACATGGTCCAGGAGCTCTCATCAATGCGGCTATGCCAGTCTCCACTACCAATTCCTCATCTTGTCCTTGAGCCCTGTGGTGAGCCAGGAAGTCGGCCAAGCTCTACCCTCTACAGAACTCTGGGCCACATATTGGAAGGAGAACTCCTCAATAATGCCATCATCACTTTTCTGAATTGAGCCATGTACCACCGGCCGAGCGAGCACAGACTCAATGAGATCGCCTTGGAGATGATCTGGACGAGTTGAAAGGAAGCATGTAATGACACAACTTGGTGGGCACAAAGAGACATGCTTAGGCATAACTTCTCCAACAAGGTGAGAAGTTGAGCTCGGCAACTTCAGGGCTGTCGCCGGGCCTGGTGTATAACTTGTTCACGTTGGAAGACCGTTGTAACTGAGCCAGGAATAAGGCCGAGACAGCCCTCTCGAAGCCGAATGTAGTGCCTCAGGGCTTCCCACTCCAGGTGGCATAAGGACCACGCTGCAGACAAATATCTTCTGACTCCCGCCAAGGGCCGGCGGATGCTCGGCCCCCATACGAAATCACTCTGTTTATCCAGGCCGAGTAGCAAGGAGTCAATGGCCGGATTTTCCCTGCGAATTTGCAGATGAAACGCCTCAAAAAGTTGACCTTGCCTGAGGAAAGACTAAAGTTCCTACTTGGTTCTCGCTGGGGGTGCCGCCATAATGGCCGTAGCCTTTTTTTTTTATCCACCTCATTCGTCTTTGTCGCCAATCAATAAACCTAGAAGTTGAGGGCTGTGACGCCTCAAAGGCACATTTCTTAGGGTTCATCTTCAGGCCGTGCACCCCTTATTCGGAAAAAAGTCTTAATGAAGATGTCCTACGTTGTCAGGCCTTGGATGGAGACTTTACGACCACATCATCGATGTAGACTTCAGCACGGCCAATAAGGTCGTGGAAAATAAGGTTCATAGCCCGCTAGAATGTTGCACCAACATTTAAGAGGCCGAAATGAAACATGACCACCCCATTAGTAGTTCCGATCGCACTGGACACTGTAAAATGTCGTCTCTGTGGACATCTTCCTCGGCAATAAAGATTTTGGTTGTAACCAGGATGGTCGTCCATAAAAGGAAAGGAGTTCGTGTTTTGTGGGTCTCGTCCACCAAGAGGTTGGACATAGGCATGGGACACCCGCCTTTTGGGGGTTGGAGGTTTAAACTTTAGTAATCGGTGCAAATCTCTAAGCCCTAATCTTTTTTCAAAACTAGGTACGATGTTAGCCAGCCATTTAACATACCAAGCCGTATGAATGAGCCAACTTTTAAGGAGCCGTTTAATTTCCTCCTTTGGTTTAAGTTGTACTTTCGGTTTCCAGACCCGTCTTGCCGGCGTTGGAATGGGTTAAAACCATCCTTAATTTTTAACGAATGTCTCAACCAAGCCTTTCCGCAAACCAGGCATCTCATGATAGTCAAAACCGAAATAGTCTTTATACTCATGGAGTATGCCGATAATTCCGGCCTTTAACTCCGAACCCAAAGCTTGAATGACAAAAGAGGCCGTGGTTCCGCCTCGAGTTCTGACATTTATTTCCAATAAGGGAGAGAAGACGGTATACATTTATTTTGGGGCCTGTTCCCAGGAGAATAAACAACAGCGAAGAGAAGACCTGGATACATCTGTAATGGATGAATCCAAAGTTGTGGTTTTAGCAGTATGTTCCATCGGTGCATAATTACATATCATCTGGGCTGCATATGCTTGGTAAAGATAAGACAAAGAGCTTCAAAATCCATATTTCTCCAGAATTTTATGGATGGGAGAAACAAGCCCGAAATCAGCCCCACAAGCTGGGTGCAATGCATCGTTATGGACACCATATGCATGATGAAGTGTTGTTGATTGTGGGAAAGTTTGGTGAAACATATTCAATACCTATATTTGAGTGGAAATTTGCAGCGCCTAACCAGCCCAAAGGATGATGAAGTGGAAAGTTGGGCAACATGAAGCCTAAAGACAAGAGGAATTGTTTTCAAATGCAATAGTGTGTTAGGTGAATTAAATGTTGTAAGTTGGTGAAGTGAGTGTGGTAATAGGTAAAATTATCGTATAATTCAGATTTTCACTTCCCCTAGGCCTATAAATAGGGAAGTTCTTAAGCTTGTAATCAGACCCTTAAGGGGGGAGCTCTCAAACATCTCTTAGTAGCTCCCTTCCTTCTCTCCCTCAAATTCTCTAGTTTTCTCTTTTGTAGTTCTCAATTGTTGTAACAAGATCCTAGTACTATAAATCTCAAGCATCTTTCCTTTTTTCTCTTCTTCTAAATTTTTCCAAACACTTCTCTATTCTATTTCAAAGTTCTCCATGCTATAAAACATTTCCCATGTGCTCAAACACTTTCTTCTGAAATCCACAAAGTTCCCAAACACCACTTTCCTTACTCTTCCAAAATTCTCCAAATCTCACAAAGACTTCTCCCATCTTCTCAAGCTCTCAAACACTTACCTTCCTTTCTTCCACCAATTTCCCATGCTCTCAAAACACTTCACAAACACTTTCTCTCCCTTCCTTCATCAACTTCCCAATGTTCTCAAACACTTCTCCATGCCTCTCTAACATCTCCCCAACTCTCTACATCCTTCCAAGTCTCGCAAACACATCCTCTTCTCTTTCAAACATCCTCAAAGCTTCCCAAACACCTTCTCTTCCAAATTCTCAAAGTTCTGCAATGTGGACAAAACCTCTTTGCTTCTTTTGTTTTCATTTCTGTTTTGTGTAGGAAAATTGAATTGTATCATTCAATCACCAATCCCTGGAATCGACCTCAGCACTACATATGTTATACTACCGAACCGGGGCGCGTGCACTTGCGAGGATCACAAGTCCAGCACTGAAACTCAGTCCATTATGGGGCTAGTGAAGTATATCCAAAGAGCAGTTTTTGCAAGCTGCCTAAATCCACAACATTGTCCACTTATATTTGGTTTTCCTACTTTTTATTTATTTTTATCCTTTTTTAATAATGTAAAAATACTTCATGTTTTAAAGTTAATGAGGTTAGTTGATAAGTTGTGTTTGTAGTCCAACAGACAAGGACAATTGCCTGAACAAGCAAGAGAACCTGGTTTGAGTTCTAAAGCTTACACAACACAAAAAAAAAGAAAAAGGTTCAAGTAGCATGTTGATTATTTCTAGTCTATGGTTTTTCATACACTCGCTCCTTAATTAAATATCTTGTTCAAGGCTTTACATAAACACCATATGACTCTTGTGGGTCTATGGAGTAAATGAATGGGTAGATATTGAAAACAAACACCATGTTTAAATTCTACTTGGTTCTCTATTGTTCTACTTGTTTCTTAATGGGTTCTAAATTTGTGTTTAGACTAAACACCATAGCTAAAATGCTTTTCTGACACTTGATTAAAACCACACACCATATGGATAATCATATTTGAGAAATAACGAACTTCATAAGCTAGTTTGATTTACTTTGCTGCTACTGCTTTGAAGCATGAACACGGAACGTGTGTCAATTTTCTTTTTATTTTATTTATTATTTCCTAATCATTTTAATTCCGTTTTAAGTTTTTGTGTGTTTGTTCTAGCAATTTAAATAGTTAATAAAAATGGGAGAGAGATGACAACCTCAATCATAAGAATGGGAAGTGTGGAGGAACTGGGAGAAAGTCGTAGACTTTTATCCGCATTTAACGTTCGACCTAATCGCTTCAAGGGGGAGCATTTCAATCTTTTTCTTTACTGCTTATTATTTTAATTTCTGTTTTTTTTTTAAAAAAAAAAATTATAAAAAATTAAAAAAAATTAAAAATTAAAAAAATTAAAAAAAGATTTTTCATATGAGCTTGGGTTATGTGTGATGGAAGGAAGTACTTCCCGCGTCAAGATAATGTTGAAAACCCTTTACGCAACACCTTCCGGCGTTAAGGAGTTTCCCGCTTCAAGCGGGACCATTGTGACCCCTCCAACCTTCCCTAATTCCTATGGCTGTTTTTCTTGAGGCCATGAACCGGTCATCCGTGAGTTGCTTTGTACATCTCCGTGTGCTTTTAATAAGTTCTTTAATATATTTTCTTTCTTTTCTTTTTTTCTCGTTGAGTTTTTGTTTTGTTTGTTAAGTTAGTTTTTGTATTTTATTTTGTTTAGTCGTCTGTTTTTATTTTGTTTTTGTTTTGTTTTTGTTTTTGTGGTATGGCTTGAGTTTATTTCTAAGTGTTAAAAACACATTTTTATTTTATTTCAAACACAACTTGGATAAAACAAAAAACAAAAAAAAAATAAAAACAAACAAAAACAATAATAAAAATAACAAACTTCTTCTTCTTTCTTCTTCTTCTTCTTCTTCTTTTTCATCTTCATCTTCATCTTCATGGCATGCCATCAACACGCACTTGGAAGAACGCCCAGCCAACATGGCCCCCATTCTTTTTTTTGCAGCTGGTTCCACGGTTGACCAGGCAGAGGAGAGCCGCTTCTGGAGTGCCGCCACCATAGCCTTCAGAGGAAGCTACCTCCTCGCTCAACGCGGCACTTCCCTTGTTCTCGCCAACAATCGCATGCCCAAATATGGTAGCCGATACCGCATGGAGTACCGTTAAATTGTGGGAATCTTTGACGTAGCCTTGTCGGACCTTTGTGCCACATGAGGTCATCCGTTGACTGTGAGTCTACTGCCAATCATGCGCTCGTTCCTGCACCGCCTCAGAAAAGTTTCCCTGGATCACCTCAGCAAAGTTGCAGTCGTACCGTTATGATATGTGGAGTTTGGGAGACATGTGTTTGCACCAGCCCCCACCCGGGCATTCTGGTGCAAGTGAGAGATCTAGGTTGAGATCATTCAGGTGAGTGGATGAGGATGTTATTTGTTTGCTGCTTCTGATATTTTTGATGTTTTTCCTTGAGTTTGGAGGAAAATGCGGGGTATTATCCGCTGCGAGATGTGGTTTTAGAAGCACAGATGATGAGATAAGCGTAACAATTTCATTTCCTAATGCATGTTGGAACCTACCGCTTCAAGGGGAGCACATTAACTTTCACTTACTTTTATTTATTTATTTTTTTTCGTGGTTTCCTGTAATTCCATGTTTTTGCCCGTTACTTTTATTTTAGGGTTTTCCTGTTTTCCCTTTCGGCTATCACCTTCTGTCTTATTCCAGTTCTAGAAGTGTGTTTTCTTTTCCGCGTCGTCTCTGTTTTATTTTAGTTGGAAGTGTGTTTCTTTTCTTTTTCTTTTTCTTTGGACTTCTACTCTTTCACACTCCTAACAAATAACAAAAACAACCAAAAAATAAAAACAGGAGAAATCATTTCTTTCATAGCTGTCAGGTGTTCTAACCATACGAGTTTCTATCCTTTGACCATCCTCTTCCTGGCTTCACGTACCCGTCCTCTTGGGGCTCATCACTTGAGCTCCCAAGATCGCAATCTTAGCTTGAGATAAGCTCACTCTCCGTCACCCGCTTGTCTGCGTTACCCCGCCGGCTCAGGTCCTTTAGCCGCCTCCCCATGCCCTCACGACAACAACTCTACCATCTTTGTTAGGCTTTTGGGTCGTCCGCAATACTTCTAGCTCGTGTCGATTCACCTCCACTATCCTTGCCCTCTCCCTTCAACTTTCAGGAGTCACTCTTCAACCATACTTCGCTCCGCGCCAACGACCTTTCAAGAACTTCTCCACCCTCACTGAACTTCAAAGGAGTCTTGACCTTCTAATGCGACACACGTCGGACTCGCACGTTATGTCATGGCATCACTCCTGACCCACTGTCATCCCTTGTCCCGACATATCTATATCTTTAGGAGTCATGAAACTTCACGACTTTAATGAACATCGTTGTCCAGGAGTATTGAGTCAATGACATCACAGGCCCCCGCCCAGGCAATAGGGTCCACGGTGCCGCCCCTTGGCCCCATGTCTGAAGTCGCGTAAGCTCAGGGTCATCAACGAAAATGGGTAGGAGTAGGCCATTTGATTTCTCACTTTTTCTTGCTTCTTTTCTCTTTTGTGTTTTTGAGTTTGTGTGTTTTCCCTTCTTTTTCCTTTCTTATAGACATAGCCTTTGACAAACCCTAGCCAGTGAGCTTGCCCTGAGCATTTCCTAATCTCCAGCATTTCTTCTAGTCCCACCACCTTCTCTTCCCAACCACACCCAACTCATTTATCACGACGCTACCTTTCCTGAATTGAATTGTGCCGAAGGAGTCATTACGACTTTGCATGGCCCCGAATTCCGCTGGATTTGCCCGTTATGCGCGACACGTGTCTTGCCTTGTCTGGCCCCTTACACTTAACCAAGACAT
>CM031918.1:33142060-33230836 GCA_018703695.1 Prunus fruticosa
AAAGCTATGTCATATGTGCGTCATTAAATTAGAGTTTTTATCATAAATTGCTAAAATTTAACTTATAAATTCATAAATGTCAATTTTTATAAAAATTCTCAAATATAGCCAAAATCCCACTTAAATATACTCAAATGCCTTTAAAATTAAAAATCAAAATCCCACTTAGGTTTTTGGCTATATTTGAAAGTTTTTATAAAAACTGACATGAACCCTAGCACAGAAACAAAAACCCTTCAAAGTCGCACCTTGGGAAGGAGGTGGTCTGCCCCTCCTTCCCTCCTCCCCTCCTCTTCCTCCTTCTTCCTCCTTGAAACACAGTTCTCCCCTTCTCCCCATTTTTCCAATCTAGTGGGATGAAGACCATGGGCATGATTTCCCATATCACCACCATTTTTACCCCTCAGATCTTGCTCCATATAGACCCAGAATTTATGGCTCATCAAGTTTCTTTCATCTCCCCTTTGATCTAGCCTCATCATCCTTGGTTTGCAGCTGCAAACTTTGAACGTGCTTTGACGCGTATTTATTGGAAGGTGTGTAGAGCTCTAGCTCGGGTGCTTGCACCACCTCCTTCCAGGTTCTTGGTTCTTTTCCTCCAAGCTGGGAATGGGTCTGCTCATTCTTGTTTTGTTGGCTGCAATATTTTGGATGTATTGGTTGGGTTAATTCTAGATCTGTTAGTGAATCTCGGGTGGGCTATGTTTTGAGGGATGTTTGGCTTGGTTTGTTGACCTACGGATATTTGGTGATTGGTGGTTTGTTCATCTACAGTCATGGAATTTCTCTTTGCTGGTGGCGGCGGCTTGGAGTTTTTCTTTGGTTGCAGGAGCGGCTAGGTTTTTTGTGCTATTTTATGTTTAATATGGGTTTTATGCTGGATGTGGGCGTAATGCCTCCTTGTGGGCTATATGCCTTTATGTGGGCTAAATGCCTCGTTGTTGGCTCTTGACGTTTTAGGTTTTGGCTCGGGAACATGATCTTCATGCTAAACTGTTCTGGTTTTAGCTAGATTTGTTCATGTTTGTTGTCTGTTAGCTTTCTGGCCGGTGCTTTTGCTCAGCTTTGTTTGTACCTGTTCTCTATCCTTTTTGGGGGTTTGCAATGAATTGCAATTTCGACCAAAAAAAAAACTGACATTTATGAATTTATGGGTTAAATTTTGGCTATTATTGATAAAAACTTATTAAGTTAATAGAAATTGTTACAAAAGTAGATCATGAATTTCTATAGGGGTTTAATTAGAGGTGTCAAACGGGTCGTGTCAGGCCGGCCCAGTCTTGCCCAGAGTCAGCCCATTTAATAAACGGCCCGTATTGGGCTCGTCCATCTAGGTTTAATGGTGAAAAAATGATACTAGTTTGTGGATGATTATGAATAAGCCAAAGGCAAACAAAAGCAAAATCCAAACACTACTACAAAAATCAAAATAGACGACGGTAATCCACCGTCATGTATTCGGTTTTTCAACCGTCGTGAAATCGACCGACATCTTTTCATGCATAAAATCACGACGGTAAATCCCCGTCGTCTATTATTTGCAAAGACGACGCTTTTACTCACAACCGTCGTCTATTATATGTAAAGACGACGCTTTTTTTTAAGAATCGTCGTCTAATATATGTAAAGACGACGGTTTTTTTTTTTTTTTAAAAAGGGTCGTCTATTAGATGTAAAGATGACGGTTTTTATTTAAAACCGTCTTTAATTGTATAGAAAGATGACAATTTTTTGTTAAAAAGTTTATGTCAAGACGACGGTTTTTTGTTAAAAATCATCGTTGATTGTATGTAAAGACGATGGTTTTTACAATAAACCATCGTTGATTACATTTTAGTTCAGTCGTCTAATAAATTCCTAGGTTGTTATATTTTAGTTTTTTTGTTTCCTATGATTCTATTCAACTGTTTATACTAGAAATCTAACCATAATGCTTTATTAATGAATATATACACTCAATTCTGTCATAAAACTTGACCCAATCTTTATTCCTACCACATACATACTTCCTACCACATCGATAATATTAACCTAAATAATGAAGCTACATGTGATTGCTCACAAATTCTACCAATTCGATATGAACATCAATTTGTTCTTGAGTGTGTGAGTTAGCTCTGTCTTCTTGCACATTTTCCATGTTGTATTCCCCTCCCCTATAGCAGTATCGGAAACAACATGTCTCTTCTTGGCGTGTAAAATTAACATCAATCTTTACAAATGAAGCTTCATACATAGTGGTTTAAAGAACAGTTTGTTTAAGCACCTGCCACATCAGATACAAACTTAATAATACTATTTTAGTTATTCACTGATTTTATGTTTCAATAAACATGGCCATGAGGAAAATATACATACCTGAAGGGTGCAAACAGGATTCGATAGCTGACAAGATAACACCAAGTGCTCCATGTAGAGAAGTGAAATAAAAAATATGAGCATAAAAGGACAAAAATAAGAAGGAATAAATGTTTCAAATACAACACAAATATAAACTCAAACCACCAAAACGTGAACACTATCAACTTGAAAGTGCTGTTGGTTATAGTATGCCACAACAACCTATAACTTTGGGAATTACCTGGAAGCAGAGGACAAGGTGTCCAACCTTCAAATTTTGACAAAGTCACCCTAAACATAAAAGGACCACCAAGAAATCCAATGACAAAGTCACCTTTGTTTGTGTACTAACCATGCCCCATTTTTTGATCACCTTGTCTCAAATTCCAACTCTGATATGTTTCCGGTCTTTTCTTTTGCTTTCAAATGCACAATAGTAAAATAATAAAATGATATGTGAATGATATTATCTGAAACAGACAAAAGCAAATAAAAGCAAAGCGCAATTAATTTCAACAGATAATCTCTCCATTTTCTAAGTCTGTTCAATAGACATTTATTATTTACAAAACCAATAAAGACCAAGAAGAAAAAATTGAGAAAAACTTGAAAAAGCCAGTCAATCCAGCTTTGCAAACCGACCTTGTATGCTCAATTGTTTCATAAAGTTGTTATATGTCCACCAATCTTAGTAACTAGTTAATCCCAAGCTTCCTCCTCATCTCATGAGAACCAAATCAGAAAATCTAACAAGAAACCATAAATAAAAAAATATGTAAACAAACCAGACAAATCAAGAGAGACATAAAATCTGAAATCAGGGAGACAAAGAACATACCAGAAATTGAAGAGACTAATCTCGAATTCACTAACAAGATATAGAAGGGCATTGAGAGATTAGGTGACTTTCAAATCAAACCTTTCGAAAGGTAGGAGGCTAGGGTTTCGATCTTCACAATTATTAGGAGATTAGGACAATTATAGGGCTTGGACCTTCAGAGGAGTGCGAGGGCCAAGGGCCTGAAGTGGTGACGACAGCCATGGGCCTGAAGTGGCATGCGCGAAAAATTTCGACGAGTATTTCTAGATCGCGACTACAAAATTGGAAAGCTAACCGGACCAAGCCTCTGAGGTTGATGAGAGAGTTGAACGCCTGAGATGGAGATCATCGTTTAAGAGCATGAAGATCGAGATCTTCACCATCCAACTAGCTTTGATTCACAAATACAGAACCTCCCTCTCCATCTTATGGATCTACGAAGACATCAATCTCTCAACTCCTTCATTGATATCGATTTTCTAATTTTGTAGAGAGTTTCATGAGGGTGTTTTAGAGAGCTGAGGAGGGTTTCAAGGAGGGAGAGATAAGGTTTTTAGAGAAGGGGGAAAATATGAAAATTTGTCGAGCGCGAATTCACTTAAGCGGCCTTTTTTTAGCGTGTTTTAAAAGACGACGCTTGTTAGTGACAAGCGTCGTCTTATAAAAATCAAGTGGCCTTTTTTTGTAAATAAAAACTGTCGTATTTTGCCTACAATTAATGACGGTTTTAACAAAAATGTCGTTCTTACATATGTAAAGACGACGGTTATTTAAAAAAGGGTCATCTATTACATATAATAGACGACGGTTCTTTAAAAACAAGGGTTGTCTTTACATATGTATAGACGACGGTTATTTAAAAAAATGGTTGTCTATTACATATAATAGACAACGGTTCTTTAAAAAAAGGGTCATTCTTACATATGTAAAGACGACCCTTGTTTTTAAAGAACCGTCGTCTATTATATGTAATAGACGACCCTTTTTTAAATAACCATCGTCTATATAAAAAAAGGCCACTTGATTTTTAAAAGACGACGCTTGTCACTAACAAGTGTCATCTTT
This sequence comes from Prunus fruticosa, assembly GCA_018703695.1. NCBI lineage: Eukaryota > Viridiplantae > Streptophyta > Magnoliopsida > Rosales > Rosaceae > Prunus > Prunus fruticosa. The sequence goes on from CM031918.1 coordinate 33,146,286, forward strand.
TAAAAATCAAGTTGCCTTTTTTTTGTTCAGCGTGTTTTAAAAGACGACGCTTGTTAGTGACAAGCGTTGTCTTTTAAAAATCAATCTAACTCTAGAAGTGTATAAGATAATATATCATGACGGTTTTAAAAACACCGTCGTCTTTTAAAACATAACGACGGTTTTAAGATGTACCGTCATCTATTTTGTGTCGTGGTTTAACTATTTTGTAGTAGTGAAAAGACACAGTCACCTTAGGGCCCGTTTGGCTGGCCATTGATCTTCTTAGAAATAAATTTTCCATATCTAATCCCACGAGATAGGAATGGAGGATGTTCATTCCCATGTTTGGGAACGGTGGGAAATGAGGACTAGGAAATGCAACTATTTCTCATTCCCATGTTTGGTTAGTGCAATATTAGGAATGAAAAGTTATTAAGTTTCCAACAATACCCTTGATTTTTTAATTATTAAAGGTTAATATATGAAGAGTTTTTTTAAGGGAAAAAAGTAGTATTTAAAAATAATAACATGGGTAAGTTAGTCCAAAAAAAACTGTATTAAATGCTTTCCCAAGTGGGGGGAAAAAGTTTCATATGGTGAGCCAAGGGCATCAACTTCGCCCTTACATGGGAAGTCCTTATCTATGAGTCCATAATTGCATTCCCAAGAGTGCACTTACCAAACATGGGACTGCAATTTGAAACACATTCCCAAGCTCCTAAGCATCCACAATGGTTGTTCAATAGTTCAACGCAATAGTTTAATTTATTGAACTATTTTGGCATCTATTAAATTGAACTACAGTTTTACTTGCAATGGTACATTTCAATAGCTTCAGATCAATAGTTATATCTAGGGGTGGGCATCGAGACCGGAAAACTAGAACACCTAGTAGGACCGGATGGAATAATTATTTTTTTTAAAAAAAAAAAACTGGTTGACTAAAAAAGTCAAGAAACCGGCACCGAACTGGACTAGATTGGTTCAAATTAGTTAAGATTGGGCACTACGACTCAATGATGCACTTTGGGCATATAGGACAGCTTATAAGACTCCTATCGGGATGAGCCCTTATAGACTGGTGTTTGGGAAGGCTTGTCACCTACCAATGGAGCTTGAGCACCGAGCATATTGGGCAATTAAAAAGTTCAATTTTGATCTCAAAGAAGCTGGGAATGTCAGAAAATTGCAGCTCAATGAATTGGAGGAGCTAAGGAACGAAGCTTATGAGAATGCAAAAATTTACAAAGAGAGGACCAAACGCTATCATGACAAGGCCATCCTCAGGAAAGAATTCAAGCCAGGTATGAAAGTTTTGTTGTATGACTCACGTTTGCGTCTCTTTCCAGGTAAATTGAAATCTAGATGGCTGGGGCCATTCAAGGTGCTTCAAGTTTTCCCTCATGGAGCTGTTGAGATTGAGAACCTAAGGGACATGACAACTTTCAAGGTGAATGGGCAGCGATTGAAACAATACTTGGATGATGAAATGGAAACAGGAGCTGTGGACTCTCTTGAGTTCACCACACCCTAACTATTGGCAACCCAACCAGGTTTTGTTGTTTTTGTTTTTGTTTTAGTTTAGAGTTGATTCCTTTCCTGCGTTTTATGTTTAGTTTGGTTTTTGCATTTTGTTTCCTTTCTTTTGAACATTGAGGACAATGTTTCATTCAGGTTTGGGGTGTGAGATGAAACTTGTTGAATTTTTGAGTATGTTGTTGAATTTCTGAGTCTTAGTGAAAGATTTCTTTTTGCTTACTAATGAAGATGTATATGCAATGTCATTGTCACTAATTCTTTGCTAGTGTGTTGCCATGGAAGTGTTTGCATCAGAATTTCTACCATACACACTGTCATGCAATTGGAATTTCGGTCCAAGAGGTGCCATACTCAGATATCTTTAGAAGAATTGTGGAGACTACCCTAGTGAGCTAATTTGAGCCTATTCCATTCCTTGAGAGGGTTTTATTTGTTTCTACTCTTACAACTTCCCAGATTCCTTTAATGTTGATCTCATTATATTCATCGAATACTAAGAACTATTTGATCTTTTGCAGATGCTATGTTGCTTGCTGACATTTGTGGAAAGGATGTACCCATTGATATGATGTAGGCTATGTGTGTTTAAGTCACTAAAAGGCTTTGATATCCCTCCCTGTTGTGTGCTTCCTTTACCCAATTTTGCATCCAAACACTTAAGCCTTTCTTTCATCACCCACATTACTCCTACCCTTGTATCTTAATCTAAGATACCATCCCTTGTTTAGCCATACCCTATAACTGGAGAACATGTCAAGATCTCAACAAAATGAAGAAGCAAGGATGGGCGTTATACCAAACAAATGGAGCAATTCAGTGTGCTAGTGAAATTCAAGGAGAAAAGCAAAAGAGGGCCAAATTCGTTTAGAGAAAAAAAAACAAAAATAAAAACAAAACAAAACATGTTCTTGATCAAAGTTCAAATTCAGTTCAATGGAGCACAAGTCATTGCCTTGAAGATTCACAAAGTGTAGCCATTTACCTTGCAGCAAGAAGAATCACTCTTGGCATGTTCTTGAGTTCTTAGTTTTCATTTCCCTTCTTTTCATAACCCCTACCCTCAGCCTAACATTACAAGCTTGATTAAGACCTTAACTGATCTTTGGGGAAGTCCGGTTCATGGGTGCTGGTATGCAATGTATTCTTTCTATGTTCTTAGCATTTGATTTCCTTTCTTGAGATCTTATTTCCAGAAATCGTGCTTTTGTTTTATGATTATTTCATATGTGAAATCTTGTTCCCTTTACATAACGTCACTCACATATGCTTGTTGAGAAACTAAACCCTAGGTTCTTTGTGAAGATTTGAGCGATACCCGTGAGACCTAGAGTTGAGGCGATTTCTATCTAAGTATTTGAGTATGGTGACTTCAATGCTGGAATTCTTTTTGCAGTGGCAATACACTATACACCTTGGTGTGAAGATCTGAAGTGGCATACCATTAGTTTTGAAAGTGTGATTGTGCATTCATTGGTTTTCCTTAGTTTGTTTAAAAGTGATTCTTTAACTATTAGTTGTCTTGCAGAATTTGTTGATGTTTGTGGGAGTCATCACTGTAAACCCTCAGGAGACACAACTCCTCCTACTAAGGACACCTAGAGGTTTAAAGGCTTATTGCATATGCTCAATGCAATCGTGTCATCTACGAAAATGGTGTAATAAGTTTCGTTTTGTGTGTTGTTTTGTGGTGTTTAAGTTTTAGTTTTGCTTGAGGACCAGCAAAGTATAGGTTTGGGGTATTGATCAATGCATAATTTTGTATCATTTTGTAACACTCTACCCTATTGTTTGGTTATGTTTTTAAATAAAACTTGTGCTTTTAATCCATTTTGTGTTTGTTATTCAGTTCATTGAGCTCTAGGTACCACTTGAGGCATTTGATGGAAGATGGTGCAAAAACATGCAAAAACTGGAGACTGAGTTAGAAATTCATTTCGGACTTATCTTCTTCATCCGAGCTTGGATTGGGCCAATACCTGTGTGGTTGGATCAGACACATTCTGAACTTCACAATGGACATCTTAAAGTCGTCATTTGATTCAGCCTAGCCCAATTCGTAAGCCCAAGAAGTTGTTCATCATGCTGAAGGAAGATGAGCTCATTGCATGCTTAGTCATGGTGAGCTAGGCATGAGCTATTGGCTGCTGAATGGAAGCTTGGTCATGCTGACATGAGGATGAGCTAGGGCTGCTGGTGGGATTTAGTGGAGTAACCATTTCTGATTATCTAATGCAAGTGTGTTAGGTCATTGCCATATTCAATTCAGATTTCTCACTCCTCTCTCCCTATAAATACCACTCCCATTCCACATTCAGATCACAACAATTCCTGGGATTCACAACCCCACAATTCACTCCAGCCATCCTCAAACACTCCCACAAACCTAAACACTCCAGAAATCAACCCAACACTCCAAACTGCCTCAAATCACCAAAACAGCTCCAGCAAACCTTCCTTCCATTTCCCTACGAATTTCCTCTTTCCCTACCATCACAACTCACCCAAACTCATCCCAAATCATCTCCTTGACTGTCATACATCCTTCTAGATATGGGGAAGCATTTGGAGAAGCATTAGACGTGGAGAAGGACTTGGAGAAGCCTTGGACAAGAACTTCAAAAAAGGGTTTTTCTACTCTTATTGCATTCATTATGTTTTCTCATTTCTGTCTTAGTTTATTTCCCATTATGAGCAGCTAATTTCCATAGCTAGGGTTTCAATGTAACCTGACAAGACAATTTCATGTTTCAAGTTAATTTTATCCTTTGTTGATTACTCCTAATCTTCTGGTCCCATTCACTTGTTCTTAGTTGAATCTTTATGCATGTTTAAATAACTGGCCACTATGAACACATGCATGTTGGTTATCTAGTTCAAGTTTACATAAACACCATATGACTCTTGAACCGATTAGTGAATGAGTGGGTAATGCATTTAGGACAAACACCATGTTTAAATGTTTACTTGGTTCTTTTGTGTTCTTCTTAAGCTTAATGGATTCAGATTCATAGCCTAGACTAAACACCATAGCTAAGTTGTGTTTCTGAGTACTTGATTAAAACCAAACACCATATGGATAATCATACATAAGAAAGAACGAACTCCAGAAATTGTAATCAACTTAGGTGATTGTTAACTTGTTGCTTGAAATTGGATTGTCATGGTGAAGTTGAAACCCTAGTTCTTGTCTCCTTTGTCTCTACATTTTCTAAACATCTACTTGCTGGTTACTTGCTATTTTGCATTTCCTTTAGAAGTTTTCAATCACTTGCTATATGCTTTTCCTTTTTGTAGTTGTTACTCAAAACAAACTCAACACAACCTCATTTAAATTCTGTTTAGTCTTAGGATTACTTGTGAGTCTAAGTAGTAGTAATAAGTGTCTTTCATCCAAGTCTCAGTGGAACGACCTCGTGCTTGCATTCCTATACTATAATTGGTTCGTGCACTTGCGAGAAATAGATAGAGTAAAATCTATCCAACAAGTGGAAGTCACTCGATCTAAACATGGCTTATTTCTTTCACAAAGGAAGTATGTCATGGATCTGCTAGTAAATACTGGAATGCTTTACCTGTAAACCAGCTGATGTACCTATTGTTGAGAATCATAAACTTGGGATTTATGTGGATCAAGTCCCAACTAACAAAGAAAGATACCAAAGGTTGGTTGGGAGATTGATCTATTTATCACTGACATGCCCTGATATTACCTATACAGGAAGCGTTGCTAGTCAATTTATGCGTATTCTGAGTTACTTAAAGTCTGCTCCTCGGATAGGTTTATTATTTAAGAAAAATGGTCACTTGGATCTATAAGGTTACACTGAAGCAGATTGTGCAGGGAATATTACAGATAGACGTTCTACATCATGTTACTTCACCTTTGTTGGCGGTAACCTAATTATGTGGAGTAGCAAGAAGTAAAATATTGTGTCTCGGTCCTCTGCAAAGTCTGAGTACAGAAGGATTGCCCAAGGGGTTTGTGAAATACTGTGGTTAAGGTGGTTACTTGCTGAAATTGGGTTTAGACTGGATGCTACTACAAAGCTCCACTGTGATAGTCAATCTGCATTTGAAATTGCTAAAAATCCGGCGCAACATGATCAAACTAAGCATGTAGAAGTTGATTGGCATTTCATTAAGAAGAAGCTGGAGCATAAGTTAATTTCTATAACTTTTGTGCATTCTTCAAGCAGCTTGCAGATATGCTGACCCATGTCGTGTCAAAGCACCGATTTGAAGACTCACTTGACAAGTTGGGTATTACCGATATCTATGCATCAACTTGAGCGGAGTGTTGGGGTGAGTCAAAGTCAATGTTCCTATTAAGAATAGAATTTGTATTTTATTGTAATTATCTAATTTGAGTAGAATTAGGAGATTTTGTATATATTTCCTATTTGCACCCATGTTGTATGTTGTATATATATCCCTCCCTGAGAGAAGAATAAACATGTCAGTTTAAACCCTAATTACTTTTGAGTCTTGACAGGATCATTACCACCATTAATGCCTCTGTCATTTCTACCACCACCACGAACATCAAATATGACAGCCCTCCATTATTTCGAATTTATAGAAGTTTATAAAAATCTATCAAACCAAATTGATGGTAAACAAGCTTACCCCTTCCTTCTCATCTCTCTCTCTCTCTCTCTCTCTCCATATATATATATAAACGACAACGGTTGAATAAGTTGACGGCTTGAATTTCAATGTCTTGATGATGGATATGTGATTTGAATTTGAATTTTTTTAACTCATGCAAAGTTTGGGATTGCTATCACTTTTAAAAAAAAGTTCCTTTTGTTGTGTTTTGAAAATAATTAGCTGTAAAGTAAAGTAGCTTCATGTTTGGTAAACAATATTTTTAAAGTGTTGTTAGCACAAAAAGCTGTGTCAAAACTGTTTGGTAAATTTTAATATAAAACTGTTGTAACTGTGAATAATGACTAAAATAGACGTAATGTTGAAAGTGTTATGCACTAATCGCTGCACATAAAATGAATATGATGATGTTGTCAATTTAAAAACATTTTTCAAAAGAAAAAATATATTTTTAACACATGGCACTTATGTGTCACATATCTCAACAAAATAGTGGATCCCACTTATGCCACATTAGCACTTTTAACGGATTATTTGACGAATTTAACGGTGGAGGGCAAAGTGAGCCGTTAAACATAGGTCAAGGGAGTAAAGTGGGCCACTTTAAATTTCAGGGGCACTACTACATTTTAGCGTTTGCGCGACGAATACAACATGGTCGCGCAAAGAAAAATCTGCCGCGCAAACAATAGAGCAACAGATATCGTCGCAAAATCGTAAAATCGTGCAAATACCGTCTCGAAAGCCTTTGCGCGACAAAACTATTAAATATCGTCGTGCAATACCCTTCGTTGCGCCAATAGTTCAGGGACGACAAACATTTGCCGCACATTAAATTGCGCGACGAGGATACCACGGCGTTGCAGGAACTATGCGCGACGACAATAATGCCGTCGCACTGCTGTTTGCGCACAACTGGCAAAAGACGTTGCAAGAACATAATGCGACGACACAGTCTCGTCGCGCAAACAATATTTGCGCGACAAATATTTGTCGTTGCAAATACTTTGTGCGACGAATAAGGATCGTGACTTAAACCCTTGCGCGACAAATAATATTTGTCGCATTTTCTTGAAGGGACAAATACTTCCGTCGCGCAAACCGATCATTATTTTCGTTTACGATTTATTTTTATGGTTTTTTATTTTTTAAAACGTGATTTGCGCGACGGGTCATTTCTTCGTCGCGCAAATAGTAGTAATTAATTTTTTTTTTTAAAATTTATGTGAAAAAAAGAATTTTGATTTATTTTATTTCTATAATTAAATCAAATTGCAATTGAAAAATGTAATGAAGAGAAAATAATTTTTTTAAACATAATATAAATGTATAATATACAAGAGAAATATTTAAAATGTAATTAAGAAAGTAAAAAACTAATTAAACAATGTAGCTAAATCTACTTCCTCGTCTGGCAAATGCGGCTCGGAGGTCTGGACATTGGGGACATGGGCAGAGGTTTGGTGGCCATGCGCAGAGGTGGACGGGGGAACAAAAGATGGTACGGGAACGCCGACTGAGCCATGGACTGTATAATCTGAGCCATCTGGGCCATCTGGGTTTCAAGCTGGGCCACCTTTGCCTGTCAAAACACTATTTGACTTGCAACGATGAACGGGATCTAGGTTCCCGCCGCCGGGCATTCCCCATCCCTTGACAGTATGTCCCTGGCCGCCTCCCCAGAGTCTGATCCAAGGTGTCCGTCAAGATATGAAACCCCGCATCCTGTGGAGGAGCCACAGACTCGAGCGGCGTATCGGGAGCAAGTTGGGAGGCGGACTCCTGAAGAACTAACTGGCTCTTCTCAATCATGGTCGTCTGTTTAACATAACATAAAATATAAATAAAAACATTTATATAATAACTATGAAACTTGAACGCATAAAATAATCATTAAAATTAAAAACTACTTACATGAAGGGACTCCGCCAACTCATTCCCAGGTCGAACATAAACATCGCCGAAGACGTCAATCTCTGGGAATTTGGACCCCTCCTAAATTGAACAAGAGTATAAAAATGTTAGTACAAAAAAAAAGAAATTAACATTAATGACATATTAAAAATTAAATAAAAACGACTTATTATTACCCGACGTCGCGCATCCATCCTATAGGAGAAGGGCCTGGGACCTGAATGATGGAGAAGAGTCTTCTTCTCCCTATTGCCCTTATTTGCTTTAGCCATCTTCTGTTATACAAAAATTAAAACGTATTATTTGAAATTGAAATGAAATATTAAAAAAATCAAATAAACATTAGTAAGAAATGTGTAATAATTTTGAACTTAATATAAAAAATACCACATAATCAGCTTCCTGAAAATGACCACAGAGCCACTGCCAACTATCCTCCCGCCCCTCAAGCTCCTTCGGCAACCCTCCTGAAGAGCAGCCTGCGGATCATCAAATGCCTGAAAGTGGTGGTGCAGGTCGCTCTTCCACTGCTTGTACCTATCAGCGAAAGAGTCTGTTGATGTACCCCAACAACTCATCGTTGACATTCTCTAAATTGTAGTTCATCTACAATAAAATAATTACATACATTAAATATTTAAAATATATAAAATTGGAAGGAAAAACAATTAAAATGTAAAATACATACCGACAGGTGTCCATGCATCTCGTTATGCACCGCATCAGGCATGGCCTTCCAAGACTTCCATTTCATCGGACAATAGGTCCGAACGACTGCACCAACATCGTGCGCCAATGAGCTATGTTGGTCTGCCGTTGGGACAGCCCGATGACGATCTGTAAAACCAAGCCCTAGGCTCTAAAAGCCTCAAAGGGGGGGGGTGAAGTAGGCTAGAGGTCAAAGACCTACCAAATTAAATTTTAAGCCCAGCTAAGAATGAATAAGCAGAAATGTAAACACATGCACAACCATGGTGTTCAATTACTTAGCATATGCAGTGAGTTAAAGGAACTGACTGCATGAACTTGGATTGATACAGACAACACCACGTATTAATACAAACAGCAACCCTTGCGATTTTGGATCAATACAGTACAACACGTATTGATCCACGTTAGTGTGCTGAAGTCATTTGAACAGAATGCAGCAATTACAACAATGGCAACATGAATATAAACATACACAAGGATTTGTTGACCCAGAAAACCCAAGTGGGTAAAAAACTGGGAGCACCAAGCTAGGAGAGATCCAATCCACTCATTAAGAAATACAAGAAATGAAGGAAGACTTAACTCAATCTATCACCTATAGGCAGCTTCAATCAACCTTTCAGCAAGCACCATTTCTTTATCTCTTAGCAGCAAATCCTCTCAAGAGCACCAAGCTCAAGTTGCATGTAGTTTGATGTATGAGGTGAGTTATGGTTTCACAAATTCATCTATCTCAATCACAAAGTATGATTGAGCTAGACAAATGAAACCTAAGTGTTGTGATGATTAAACTAGAAGTAATAAACTTGAAGCATATAGTTTAATTCAACAAAACAACAATGAAGCAAAACAAATGTTCAACCGAAACGTGTGAGTGTTTACTTGGAGTAAGCTATATGTATACAATCAATCATATACTCACAAGTAACATATACTAGTTGAACAAACAATAAAGAGAATGAATTAAAGAAAAACATTCAGCCATTTAAAGATTTAAAGTTATCTTGGGGAAGCACTTATGTGAATGCAATCATTCTCATAACCCTCAAGAATATGAACTTTGGCTGAATGAGAACTCCTTTTAGAGTTTCCATTCCCACTCGGTTTTCATGACTAGAAGGAAGGCATAAACCAACTGTTAAAAATGCATGAGTCGAACTACCCCAGTAACCAAGTATGGAGGAATAAATATGGAGCTCCTTAACAACACAAAGCTCCAGACTATTAGCAAATGAGCGGTACAAGACAAAAAGGAATAAAGAAGGTTTTATTCTTTTTGTATGCAAAGTGAGCTGACACAATTTTGGGAAAACAAAACTGAAGCCATGTAATTGTCTGTTAAAAACATCAAGGAGCCGCACATTGAAACAAGGTTTGAAGAGTGGAATTAAAAACTAGTTTATAACCCATCATTTTGAGAAGGTGGCAGTCAAGGACATGAGTATATAGACTAGAAAACAGCCACATACAAGGATGGATGGAGAAGACAAAGAACAACTCACGGTGGGACAAAGAACAACTCTCTTTTTGAAAACAGTTTCAAGAAGAATAAATGAAATAAAACAAGTCATCAACTAGATGAGTTATGGGACAAAGAGCCGCATGTTTCTTAGAGGTAGAGAAAGTTTATCTTACATGCTTTTAATAAAATAATTCATCAAAGTTGATGAGTTTGGAATCAAGGACCCGCATGCTTTGAAGAGAAGAAATAAATAAGGCCAAGTTGATGAAGAGAATGAGTATAACACCAAAGCCAACCACATATAAAAAGTTTCAAAGGTGATGAAGGTTTTGAACATTCGGTGGACTCTTCCAAAGAGAGTAAGGAGGAAACTCATAATTAAATGCAACCCATGAAAGAAAGTTTCAAGCATGATATATTAAAATACACTCAAAGACAAAAACTGATGGAGGAAAAAATTAAGGGAACCAAGAGTGGCCGTAAGTGGCTATTGAAAAGAAGAGTAAAATAAATCCCATCACTTTAAAAGGTGGTAGACAAGAATACATTTTGTAAAGACAAGATGGGTATGGGTTAGAAAACAAATGATATGCTTTCTAGGAAGCAAAGGACCGTTTGAGATTAAATGAAATATTCTCTCAAGTGTTTTGTCAGTTTTTAGGAAGGGAGAATAAAATATGTTGACATTGAAAAATGATTATTTTGAAAACCAGTCTTAGGGAAAACAATAAATTATACAAATAATATATTATGTTTCCCAATCTTCACACACACCCGTTGGGCTAAGGAGCCAACATACAAAAAGGAATGAAGACAGACTGAATAAAGAAATCTGCCAACAACTTGAAAATACTGACGCAACATGGATTAATACTTTCATAGAAAGTATTAATACAATTGAAAACAGAGCATGCAAGAGTGTACGTTGGATCAATCCAAGTGAATATGGATTAATCCATGTGAACAATGCAAATGTTTTACCTTTTGATCTGCAACGAGGAGACTTGGAAGCCCTTCAACCCACACTGATTCTAACCTAGAATCTAATTAATATTACAAGGGTTTTGTAGGTTTAAGAGAAGAGCCAAAATACAATAAAGGTTCAAATAAAAACCTTACAATCTCCCCCTTTGGCCTTTTCTTAAACAAAAAACCAAATTGAAATTCAAGGACTAACTCATCTAAAACTATCAAAAGACATTGATAGAACATGGAACCTGCACAAGCTTCACAAGAAAGATTAGAAGATTTCAACTATTAGGTTCCAAAAATAAACAGAGTTTAGTCTATAGAGTTGCAATTTTCTCCCCATTTTGTCTTAGAAAAGACAAAGGGAGAAGCAAGACAGTGGAGCTTGTCCATTTTGCTCCCCCACAAACTAAGCAATACAAACTCCCCCATAAACACAAGAATTGGTACAAACATAAACGTATTGGTACAAGATGACAAGGACTGTTACACCAACAGCAAATGAAGGTACAACAACCACCTGGATTGGAACGACAAACAGATAAAAAGATATGACAATGATAAGGGTTGCTGCGAGTTCCACAGGGATTGGTAAAAATACCAAATGTATTAATACGGAAAATATTTGTATCAATCCATATATGCACAAAATTGAACTTTAGACAAAAAGAACAACAATATAATGTGATTAAGACCAAATCAATTACAATTGCGTCCCAAAATAAAAACAGATGAAAGAGCATGCATGCAATGAGAGACAAGTCACTAGTGAGAACAAAGAAATTAAAGATATAAAGCTTTTTGTTCTTTGGTTTAAATTGAGACAAGAAACAAACAGAAACGTAAAGAACCAAAAAAAAACAACTAAGACACATGCAAGCAAGGCAAGAAGAAACAAACCACACACAATCAGATATGGCAAACAGAACTTGTTTCTTCAACAAGTTGTCTTATTGTTTTAACTCTAGCATGAGGATTGCCAATGATGAGATCACTAGGATGATTCTTACTAACCCAAGGAGCAGGAATAGGTTCCACAGGTTCTGTGTGAACACCTTCATGAGAGATAAGCTCAATAGATCTAGATGAAGGTGGTTCAGTGACAACTGACATAGGGTATCCCTTTTCCACATCATACAAGATGATACCATTATCATACATATGGTTAGAATTATCCAAAGAGTCATTAATAACAACTTTACTAGATTTTATGACATTCTTGGTTCGTTTGTTATAGACTCTATAAGCTCTACTAATTGAAGAGTAACCAAGAAAAATACCTTCAACACTCTTTGGAGGAAATTTTGATAGATGATCCCTATCTTTCAAAATATAACAAATACTTCCAAAGACTCTAAAGAATTCCAGATTTGGTTTCTTGTCATTCCACAACTCATAAGGAGTTTTGCAAGAGTTTGGCATCAAGTAAGCTCTATTTATCACATAACAAGCAGTGTTTATAGCCTCTGCCCAAAAACATTTAGGTACTGCCTTACTAGACAACATTACTCTAGCCATTTCAATTAGAACCAACTTCTTTCTTTCAACCGCACCATTTTGTTGTGGTGTGATAGGAGATGAGAAATTATGTCTAATTCCCAACTTATCACAGTATTCAATGAAAGGTGAGTTGGCAAACTCATTTCCATGATCACTCCTTATTATAGACAAGTATTTCACTTTCTTAACCTTTTCATTTTGCATTTTATTCATAATAGATTGAAAGTGAATAAAAGTCTCTCTTTTGTCTCTTAGAAAAGCAACCAAAGTAAATCTAGAATAATCATCAACAAATAACAAGATGTACTTTCTTCCTCCAAGGCTAATAGTTTGGAAGGGACCAACCAAATCTATATGAACAAGTTCAAGGAGTTTAGTGGTGGTTATGGAGTTCAAAGACCCATGAACGGACTTTCTTTGTTTTCCTATATGGCACCCACTGCAAACAAATTTAGTAGTATTTCCAAACTTGGGAACACCACTTGCTATTTCTTTCTTAGATAGGTTCTCAAGATCTTTGAAATTTATATGACCTAATCTTTGATGCCACAACACAATAGAGTTATCAACAGAGAGTTTGCAAGCAACAATATTAGAAAACAAATTAGTCTCCACACAATAACAATGATCTCTCGTTTTTAAACCTGTCAAGATAGTTTCTCCTTCTTTGTTGCAGACAATACATCTTTCTTTATTGAAATTAACAGTGCAAGAGTCTTGATCACAGAGTTGACTTATACTTATCAAATTTGATTTCAGATTTTCAACATACAAGACATTTTCAAGCTTATTAATTCCTGGAGCAAAGATGGTTCCTTTTCCTAATATACTTGACATGCTACCATCACCAAAAGTCACACTCCCAAGATTAGACATAGGAGAGTAATTAAGAAACACACTCTTGTCCCCAGTCATGTGACTAGAGCAACCACTATCAAAATACCAAGCATTAGAATTTTTCATAGATAAAGCATTCAAGGCAACAAGACAAGTCTGATTAGCTTTTCTCATCCAAACCCTTTTAGTTGGCATTTTAATTTCTTGATTAGGTCTTAACATGCTAGAAAAAATTGCAACTTTACTTAACAGATTTTGAACTTGTTGTTCTAAACGTAGAGAAACATTTTTTCCTTTTAGTTTGAAGCAATTTGGTCTAATATGCCCCTTTTTATTACAAAAATGACAAACGGGGATGAAGACATTTTTCTAGACATACCAGAACTTGAAACATCACTTTTAGTTCTGAAAGTTTTTGAAGTGGGCTGATTTTGAGCAGTTCTGGATTGATACTTGCGGACACCGGATTGATCCATAACTGATACGGATTGAGCCATATAAGTTTCGGATTGATCCATAGTTTGCACAGAATCTACAGCATGTACGAATTTTACTTCCTCATTTAATTTGACAACATCAGGGGTAAAGACAAGACTAGATTTATCACTACAAGAATTTCCCTTTTTTCTAGACAAGTCTAAGTCAAATTTTAACTTCTCATTTTCTTGTTTAAGTTGACTCACAAGGTTAGACAAATCTGTATTTTCTTGTTGTAGCATGACAACTTTACTAGAAAGATGCACACTTTGTCTCTTTATGTTGTAAGACACATTCACAAGTTCCTCATATCTTTGAATTAGCTCCTCTTCACTATCAATGAGTTCTACCTCATTTTCACTTTCATCACAAATTTCAGTGGATAATTTACCAATGAAAGCAACACTATTTTCATCATCACTTGAGTTAATCATAGACTCATCCTCTAACTGATTTTCCCGTTTTAGAGTGTTTGCACACTCAAAGGCAAAATGACCTATTCCACCACAATCATAACAATTTATTGACCTTTTGTTTTCAGTAGAAACTGAGCAAGAACTAGAGTAGTAATCACCATTAAATAATGATGGGTGAGCCACAGAGCTATGAGCTCTATCTCTTTCCATAGAGATGACTTAGAGTCGGATCTACACTAATTAAAATGTAGTGCCCGCTCTAATACCAATTGTAAAACCAAGCCCTAAGCTCTAAAAGCCTACAGAGGGGGGGTGAAGTAGGCTAGAGGTCAAAGACCTACCAAATTAAATTTTAAGCCCAGCTAAGAATGAATAAGCAGAAAACGTAAACACATGCACAACCATGGTGTTCAATTACTTAGCATATGCAGTGAGTTAAAGGAACTGAACTGCATGAACTTGGATTGATACAGACAACACCACGTATTAATACAAACAGCAACCCTTGCGATTTTGGATCAATACAGTACAACACGTATTGATCCACGTTAGTGTGCTGAAGTCATTTGAACAGAATGCATCAATTACAACAATGGCAACATGAATATAAACATACACAAGGATTTGTTGACCCAGAAAACCCAAGTGGGTAAAAAACTGGGAGCACCAAGCTAGGAGAGATCCAATCCACTCATTAAGAAATACAAGAAATGAAGGAAGACTTAACTCAATCTATCACCTATAGGCAGCTTCAATCAACCTTTCAGCAAGCACCATTTCTTTATCTCTTAGCAGCAAATCCTCTCAAGAGCACCAAGCTCAAGTTGCATGTAGTTTGATGTATGAGGTGAGTTATGGTTTCACAAATTCATCTATCTCAATCACAAAGTATGATTGAGCTAGACAAATGAAACCTAAGTGTTGTGATGATTAAACTAGAAGTAATAAACTTGAAGCATATAGTTTAATTCAACAAAACAACAATGAAGCAAAACAAATGTTCAACCGAAACGTGTGAGTGTTTACTTGGAGTAAGCTATATGTATACAATCAATCATATACTCACAAGTAACATATACTAGTTGAACAAACAATAAAGAGAATGAATTAAAGAAAAACATTCAGCCATTTAAAGATTTAAAGTTATCTTGGGGAAGCACTTATGTGAATGCAATCATTCTCATAACCCTCAAGAATATGAACTTTGGCTGAATGAGAACTCCTTTTAGAGTTTCCATTCCCACTCGGTTTTCATGACTAGAAGGAAGGCATAAACCAACTGTTAAAAATGCATGAGTCGAACTACCCCAGTAACCAAGTATGGAGGAATAAATATGGAGCTCCTTAACAACACAAAGCTCCAGACTATTAGCAAATGAGCGGTACAAGACAAAAAGGAATAAAGAAGGTTTTATTCTTTTTGTATGCAAAGTGAGCTGACACAATTTTGGGAAAACAAAACTGAAGCCATGTAATTGTCTGTTAAAAACATCAAGGAGCCGCACATTGAAACAAGGTTTGAAGAGTGGAATTAAAAACTAGTTTATAACCCATCATTTTGAGAAGGTGGCAGTCAAGGACATGAGTATATAGACTAGAAAACAGCCACATACAAGGATGGATGGAGAAGACAAAGAACAACTCACGGTGGGACAAAGAACAACTCTCTTTTTGAAAACAGTTTCAAGAAGAATAAATGAAATAAAACAAGTCATCAACTAGATGAGTTATGGGACAAAGAGCCGCATGTTTCTTAGAGGTAGAGAAAGTTTATCTTACATGCTTTTAATAAAATAATTCATCAAAGTTGATGAGTTTGGAATCAAGGACCCGCATGCTTTGAAGAGAAGAAATAAATAAGGCCAAGTTGATGAAGAGAATGAGTATAACACCAAAGCCAACCACATATAAAAAGTTTCAAAGGTGATGAAGGTTTTGAACATTCGGTGGACTCTTCCAAAGAGAGTAAGGAGGAAACTCATAATTAAATGCAACCCATGAAAGAAAGTTTCAAGCATGATATATTAAAATACACTCAAAGACAAAACACTGATGGAGGAAAAAATTAAGGGAACCAAGAGTGGCCGTAAGTGGCTATTGAAAAGAAGAGTAAAATAAATCCCATCACTTTAAAAGGTGGTAGACAAGAATACATTTTGTAAAGACAAGATGGGTATGGGTTAGAAAACAAATGATATGCTTTCTAGGAAGCAAAGGACCGTTTGAGATTAAATGAAATATTCTCTCAAGTGTTTTGTCAGTTTTTAGGAAGGGAGAATAAAATATGTTGACATTGAAAAATGATTATTTTGAAAACCAGTCTTAGGGAAAACAATAAATTATACAAATAATATATTATGTTTCCCAATCTTCACACACACCCGTTGGGCTAAGGAGCCAACATACAAAAAGGAATGAAGACAGACTGAATAAAGAAATCTGCCAACAACTTGAAAATACTGACGCAACATGGATTAATACTTTCATAGAAAGTATTAATACAACTGAAAACAGAGCATGCAAGAGTGTACGTTGGATCAATCCAAGTGAATATGGATTAATCCATGTGAACAATGCAAATGTTTTACCTTTTGATCTGCAACGATGAGACTTGGAAGCCCTTCAACCCACACTGATTCTAACCTAGAATCTAATTAATATTACAAGAGTTTTGTTGGTTTAAGAGAATAGCCAAAATACAATAAAGGTTCAAATAAAAACCTTACACGATCGTCGTATCTGATGTTGATACGAGAGTTGTTCACCCGGGTGACCTTCGATGTAGCCAACTGGCGACACGGTCCCCGGGTGTTCTTCTTAGCTGCAAAGAAATATGAAATTAATGTTAGTTAACAAATTTGACTAAAATATTGGTACGAAACATCTGTAGTTGAAGGAAATCTTTACCTGGTCTGCTCTGAAGTGGCGTCGGTGGTGCTGGAAAGGCGATGACGCCGCCTGGCGCTCATAGGTTGCGCCACTGATGACTCTGATGACGCCGGCGCATGGGGGCACTGGGACCCACTGGCAAGTCGGGCAGCTGTGGTGGGCCAGAGGGAGGTGACATCATAGTCGGGGGAGGCAAACTACGTGAAGGTTGCACTGGCTTATGACTTCTGCTGATTAGGTTAGACATCTTGCAATAAAAACAAGCACCAAAGTTTAAAAACAATAGTCACTGGAATACAACAATCTAATAACAAATATAACATTTATTTCATTTCATTTAAAATAGAGTCAACGTCTAATAACAAATATAACAAATATAACAAATAAAACAAATAAAACAAATAAAACAAATAAAATATAACAAAAATATAAAACATTCTTCATTAATTATAAAACATAAAAATTATTCCAATTTAGGGTCATTATATATACTAAGCTAACAAACATACAAATAAATCAAATTTACCAATATATAAACTAAGCATATTTTAACAATATTACAAATTTAATTAACGCATATATGTTGGTGTACGGTTTGCGATTTCGGAGTATCCGGACTCCAATCCACAATCCATTGAATCTTATACGATCCCAGACATACAAGGCACATCATACGTGAGTTTGAGTTTCATCCAATGGTCCGAACAAATCAAACCATTAAATCGTACAATAGGCTAAATCCATTCGAGGCTGAATGGTATCCAAATTGGAAACCGAACACACCTACACGCTCATGACAACTAGGGGATCGCATTTGGACACAATGTGATTTTGCTACAGTTCCATAGCGCTGCCACACGCGGCAGCAGCGCTTCCAATGTGAAAAAGCGATAACGATCGCGGAAAAATCTCAAAATGAAGGGCCAATCTTCCTCCCCTATGTTCAGGACATCGAATAGAGGCAGTTTTGTTCTCGGACATAGGCCAAAAAATGGCCGAAGTGGCCGGAATTTCATCCCGAAATCCGGCCAAAATCTTAGTTACAAAATTAGACAACCTACACAACAAATTTCACAAATCCTACCCAACCATCAGCTAGATAACAAAAAATAGGGGGAAAAGCATACCTCACTCGTCAGATTTGGAGGCCGGAGCAGGGAGAACGAAGCCGGAGATATTCGCCCAAAACCGGATAAATTCCCGCGGTTCTCGAACCCGATCGTCGCGCGGCGGTTCGGAAAGGTCTGAGTTCGTTGGCGGTGATCGCCCGGTGGTTAATGTGGAGAGTTGAGGTGGTGGCCGGAGGAGAGAGAGAGAGAGAGAGAGAGAGCGCGCGAGAATGAACCAGGAAGGTCTGAAACTGTCAAATTATTATCAGACCTTTGCGCGACGAAACATATCACCTTCGTCGCGCAAATCAGGAAACTGTCTAAAACGGTGCGTTTTCGATTAAAATTTTCGCGCACAACTGAAAATATGAAGTTTGCGCTACGAAACAACCTCCACATCGTCGCGCAAAGTCGTTGCAGTAACGGCAATTGAACCGCCAAAATTTTCACGACCTTACGCGACGGGGACAAACTGTTACGTCGCGTAAACATCATACCCTAAACCCTGAACCCTAAACCCTAAACCCTAAACCCTGATCACGTAAAACCCTAAACGACATCATCACCTTGCGCGACGAATAACATTTTATTCGTCGCATATATTGGTTTTGCGACGTCAGCTACTCGTCGCGCAAGTTCTTGTATAAAATTTGAAACAAATTGTTTTGGTAGCATACACATTCTACGAAACTAGTTTCAACGATCCAACCGTCAAACGTATTTGCTTATACTTAGAGATCGTATACACCAAAAATGGGGAAAAAAAACGTATAGAGATCAAGTAACGGGACAAAAGTTTTCGACGGTTATAATGGAAAAATCAATATTTAACGGTCAATTTTACTCTGATTTCGATAATTTTTTACGGATACAATCCTTCACCCAACATGAATCCAATGACAGTATTTGATCTTCATTTTAATTTATTTACACTAGTGGATATCACAAAATCTTATGTTATACTAAACAAGTTTATATATAAACTTTTAATAGTTAGTGACTATATTGTGTGAATCATATACGCATTATAGAAAACCTTTTTTATTCGATCC
Source organism: Prunus fruticosa (assembly GCA_018703695.1). Lineage (NCBI taxonomy): Eukaryota > Viridiplantae > Streptophyta > Magnoliopsida > Rosales > Rosaceae > Prunus > Prunus fruticosa. The sequence continues at coordinate 33,165,751 of CM031918.1, forward strand.
AACCGTCACACTTGTTTGTTTCTACTTAGAGATCGTATACGCCGAAAATCGAAAAAAAAAAGGTATACAGATTGCGTAACGGGAGAAAAGTTTTCAACGGTTATAAAGGAAAAATCACGATTTAACGGTCAATTTTACCCCGATTTCGAAGATATTTTACGGATACACTCCTTCACCCTATATGTATCCAATGACAGAGTTTGATCATCATTTCAAATTATTTATACTAGTGAATACTGAGTTAAAATTCCTAAGTGTCATGTATAGAAATATTTTTAAAAAAATTAAATTTGTTTACGCGACGAATAAAATTTTCGCCTGTAAATAGTTTGCACGACACCTATACTCCGTCGCGCAAACGTTTTTGTGTCGAGTTATTCTTCATACCGTCGCGCAAGAGACACTTCGAAACTATTCCCGGACACTTGTAAATTTTTTAGACCATTATTCTTGCGCGACGTTTTCTCGCGCAAAGGCTTTTGGGCGACGCCATTATCTTTTCCGTCGCGCAAGAGCCACTTCGAAACTATTCCCGGACACTTGTAAATTTTTTCGGACAATTATTCTTGCGAGACGGAGAAAATCGTCGCGCAAAGGCGTTTGGGCGACGCCATTATATGTATTCGTCGCGCAAAACGTTTTTTTTAAAAAAAAAAAAAAATTGATATTTAGTGTAAATATTTGTTGATACTATATTTGTATTTACTATATAAGCAAAAGATGATCACAACTTGTTTTAGGGGACGTGATAAAGCATATAATTGTCATACTATATTTGTATTTTGTCGTACCTTTATTCATTTGTCTTTTTACAAAACTCTATGCAAATATATGACGTTAATTAGGAAAAGTTACTGAGACAAAGAGAAAACATGTACATTTCATTAAATTACAAATAAATTACATTATTCATTAGATGAACTATAATAACTTTCGTTATCATCACTATCATGACTATCCGTCTCCCAATCCTCTTCCTCGTCCTCTTCCTCCTCCTCCATAAGTACATCATCGTCGTTGTTGTCCCCCATGGTTGGATCGTATCGTGAAAGATCACCGAGGTCAATTGTAATTGACTGAATCGGTATTTCTCTTGAAGACACTCCGTCAATCTGAAATGGTTCTTGAACAACATTTGTATCGAGAAGTGTATGTGCATCATTTTCCATGGAAGAGTCTAAACGTTGGTCAACGACGTCGACGTCGATTGTCCGATGGGTCTAGTTCTGGTATAGCATACACGTTCCTCTGATCCATTTGCTGAACAACTTTCCAATCGTTCCCCGTTTTAGGGTCATTTAGATACACAACTTGTTTTGCCATGTTTGCCAAAATGTAAGGGTCGTCATCATACCAAGTTCTGCTCATGTTCACAGATAGTAACCCATGATCGATTTTAATACTTCCCTGCCTATTGGGTTCGTATCAAACCATCGACACTTAAACATGATCACTTGGTATCGGTCTTTGTAAAGCAATTGCACGACAGTTGTGAGTTTGCCATAGAAATCAATGTCTGTACTTTCGCCTCCACCTGGAACATGGACACCGCTGTTTTGCGTACACAACCTGTCATCTCGTGCATTACCTAAAACTTGACGCCGTTAACATGGCAACCTGAGAACAATTCTGCTCGAGTGGGCCGAATGCCAAGTTATATAACTCTTCACTGTAAGTGGGGAATTCACTGATTTCAACTTATTCACCTAATATTATAAAAAAAAACATTCATAGGTTAGTTTGGAAAAATGTAATAGCATAATATATATATGAATTAGAAAACACTTATAACTTACATATTCCAAAAACCATTGTGGAAACAATTCACGGTGTTTCTTGGAATACAAATGTGATGGATGTTCTCGCTTCATCATCTCTTCATGTTCATCTAAGTATGCCAATATCTCATCACAATTGTTCAATACGAACCAATGAGCTACCTCCATGTCATTTCTGGAAAACGATTCTCCTCGTCCAGGATCTCCAAAGGGTCGTACGCTTTGGGCAAAAACAGAACGTTGCTCATTTCTCAGACCTCCGTCATTATTGCGCTAAGGTCGATTGAAAGCCGTGTCCACATCCTTTAAATACATTCCACAAAAAGTAAGCGCCTCATATTGAACCCAAGCCTCTACAATTGATCCTTCGGGCTTCGCTCTCTTGCGTACGCTTTTTTTCAGCTCTCCGAGTAGCCTGCCAAAATAAAACGAAATTAGCAAGTAGTAAGCATGAGATAATGATGCATACACAAATGATGATTATTATATACCTTTCTATTGGATACATCCAGCGATAGTTGACTGGACCAGCAAGCAATGCCTCTTCGGGCAAGTGAACCATCACGTGAATCATACTCGTGAAGAAAGCCGGAGGGAATATCTGTTGTGTAGATACAGCTGCACCAAAATGGATTCAGTTGCATCCTCAACTTGTGATACTCGCAAGTGCACGAACCGTTGGTCGTTTAGCGTATGTAAGTGCGAGGTCGATTCCACAGGGATTGGTGATTGAATGATCCAATTCAATTTTCCTACACAAAACAAAAGAAACAAAACAAGAAGAAAGAATGTACATTACAAGAAAAATAAATTACAACTAAGAGAACATTAAAGAGAGAATTTGAGGAAGGAAGGAAAGTGTTTGAGAGCTTTAGAGAGGGGAGAAGTGTTTGAGAGATTTGGAGAATTTTGGAAGAGTAAGGAAAGTGGTGTTTGGGAACTTTGTGGATTTTGGAAGAGCATGTGTTTGAAAGCTTTGAGAGCAAAAGAAAAAGAAAACAAAGAGAAAAACAAAACAAGAAGTTAACTAGACCACTTTCGCAGGTAATTCGATTGCATTTAGCGTATGCAACAAGCCTTTAAACCTCTAGGCATCCCTAGTAGGAGGAGTTGTGTCTCCTGAGGGTTTAACAGATACGATACCCACAAACGTTTTTCTAACTCTACAAAACAAAGTAATTAGAAAACTTAAAAGATTGTTAGTCCTTAAGCAAAACCAAAAACAAAAACAAACATAAATACATTAACAAAAAACAAAAAACAAAAACAAAAACAAAAAAAAACAAAAAAACAATTACAAAAATAAAAAGAACTCAAAACAATCTTTCCGAACATTTTCTGAAGAGAAATGACTCATGCACATGACTCAAAAGTTTTAACAATAAAAACTCAATTTTAGACATTATTCACAAAGCGGCAAAGTTCAAAACACAACATGCTCAAAGTGTGGTAGTGTGATAGCCAAATGCAACAAATTCTCCAATCTTAGTTTTCACAAAATTTCAAAAATCATACAAATCACAAATTCAACTTCAAATCTCACCAAAGTTGTCCTCTCACAAATGAATCACTCAGAAGAGGGTTATAATGCAACACTCAGTTATTAACATGAGAATATAGTTAAACCATAAGAGACTTAACTCGCAATAGAAAGATGAAGAATTTGCATTAATATGATCTCAAGAAGGATGCCAAACACTTAAAAGTATAAGAATGAATGCAATTCAACTACATGACATTTAAGATCAATTTAGGTCTTAAGTATAGGTTGTAATGGGGCCAAGGGTGTAGGGTGAGTAAGAAATGAAAGGTATGGATAAAACAAAGTCCAAGGAACTCAAAATTTAAGAGCATAAAACAATTGTGTACAAGACTTCGAATCATCACAATGAGAATTTATTTTTACATGATCAAAACTCCTTATACCTTCATTTACAATGATTCACTCCTTTATTGAACAACCACCAATTTATTTTGAAGGCTCAAAAAGGAATTTTTCAATCAACCACCACTTAATCACAACTTTACTCTTTTCTTTCACTGATCAGTCCAAGAGTCATATGGTGTTTATGTAAACTTGAACAAGATATTTAATTAAGAGCAAGTGAATGAAACCATAAACTAGAAATAATCAACATGCTACTTGAACCTTTTTGTTTTTGGGTGTTGTGTATGCTGGGACTCAAACCCAGTTCTCTTGCTTGTCAGGCAATTGTCCTTGTCCGTTGGACTACAAACACAACTTATCAATTAACCTCATTAACTTTAAAACATGAAACTGTCTAGTTATACAAAAGATAAAAATAAATAAAAAGTAGAAAAACCAAATAGAATCAAACAATGTTACCGATCCCGGCAACGGCGCCAAAAACTTGTTGTGTAGATACAGCTGCACCAAAATGGATTCAGTTGCATCCTCAACTTGTGATACTCGCAAGTGCACGAACCGTTGGTAGTTTAGCGTATGTAAGTGCGAGGTCGATTCCACAGGGATTGGTGATTGAATGATCCAATTCAATTTTCCTACACAAAACAAAAGAAACAAAACAAGAAGAAAGAATGTACATTACAAGAAAAATAAATTACAACTAAGAGAACATTAAAGAGAGAATTTGAGGAAGGAAGGAAAGTGTTTGAGAGCTTTAGAGAGGGGAGAAGTGTTTGAGAGATTTGGAGAATTTTGGAAGAGTAAGGAAAGTGGTGTTTGGGAACTTTGTGGATTTTGGAAGAGCATGTGTTTGAAAGCTTTGAGAAGGGAGAAGAAAGTGTTTGGGAAATTTGGAGAATGTTTGTGAACTTGGAGAGTTTGAGAACTTAGGGAAGGGAGAGAAGGGTGTTTGTGAAGTGTTTGAGACATTGAGACTTTTGGAAGAGAAGGGAAATGTGTTTGGGCAATTTGGAGAATTTGATGAAGGAATGGGAGAAGTGTTTGGGAACTTTGAGAATCTTGGAAGAGAGTGGGAATTGTATTTGGAAATGTTTTAGAGCATGGAGAACTTTAAAAGAGAATAGAGAAGTGTTTGGAGATTTAATAAAAAGAAAATTTAGTAGAAGGATCTTATTACAACAATTGAGAAACTACAAAGGGAAACTAAGAGAATTTGAGGGAGAGAAGGGAAGGGAGCTCTAGAGAAGTGCTTGAGAGCTCCCCCCCTTGGGGTGTGTTTACAAGCTTAGGAAACCTCACTATTTATAGGCCTAAGGAGGTTGAAAATCTGAATTATACAATTGAATTATGTAAACACACTAACTTCACCTAACACACTACACTTAATTCACCAACTTAACCTAACATACAATTGCATTTGAAAACAATTCTTCTTGTCATTAAGCTTAGTGTTGCAACTCCCACTTCATCATATTTTGGCTCATTTGGCTGCTGCAAAATTCCACTCAAAAATAGGAATTGAATATGCTTCACCAAACTTTCCCACAATCAACAACAATTCATCATGCATATGTCATGCATGACAATGCATTGCAGCCAGCTTGTGGGCTCGTTTTGGGCTTGTTCATCCATTCTGAAAAATCTGCAAAAATATGGATCTTCAAGCTATGTGTCTTATCTTTCCAAGCATATGCAGCCCAGCTCAAGGAAAAATCGGAAAGGCCTTCAAATGTGATTTTTGGCCCAGTAACGCAGATGCTGCCGAATTTGACCTTAAGTTGCCAAAATATGTATAACTTTCTCTAGAAGACTCGGAATCATGAACCGTAAAATTCTACAGAAACTAGACTTCCGTATATTTCCAATGATGTATGTCTCATTATCTGGTTCTTCTTGAGTAAGTACAGTCCAATCCGTGAAGTTGACTGATCTGCAGACACCGATTTGAGCTAACTTGTCTCCAAAATGCAATTAGTGAGTCCTTAAGCTTATTACACTGAAACAAACACAAAACTTATTAAAAGCACAAGTTTAACTCAAAAACATAACCAAATCATAAATTAGAAGGGTACAAAATGATATGTAAATATGCACCGATCAATATCATCTCAAACTTGCATAAGACTTGGACAATGTCTTGGCGCAACTGATCAATGTCTGTCTTTCGCAACGTTTTTGCCGTCAGTTGGGAAAAAAATCTGGACAACAATATGATTGGCTTGACTACATCTTCCGGCAATAGGTGTCGAATCCCCACAGGAAGTAAGCGTTGCATAAACACATGGCAGTCGTGACTCTTGAGTCCAGTAAATTTACCCCCGTCAACCCTCACGCAACGTGCGATATTAGAAGCATACCCGTCAGGAAACTTTACCTGACGATACGAACTGTAGAAACTCTTTGTTGTCATTCGGTTTCATGGAAAAAAATGCAAGATCCCGTATAGCTTTATCACTGCCCCTTTTCAGCCATAAACCCTTTCGTATGCCCATTCTTTCTAAATCAAGACGCGCTTTCGGAGTGTCCTTTGTCTTGCCCTTGATATCTAGAATCGTTCCCATCAATGTGTCAAACACATTTTTCTCAACATGCATAACGTCGAGATTGTGCCTCAATTTTAGTTTCGACCAATATGGGAGCTCAAAAAACATAGACTTGTGCGTCCAGTTCATATGTGTAGGTCTGGTCCGACTAACTGTTTTCCCGAACGGAGCAAAATCCAAATGGTTAAGCTGTTCCAAGATCTGATCACCGGACCATTCTCTAGGTTTTGCGCGACGCTCTTTGTTTCCGTCGAACTCTATATCCTTCTCCCGCCACTCGTGGTCCCATGGCAACCATCTTCGATGCCCAAGGTAACACACTTTTCCAGCGTGCCAACCGGAAGTTACATCTTCCTTGCATACAGGGCATGCCATATAACCCTTTGTGCTCCACCCCGAAACCATTGCATATGCGGGAAAATCATTCACAGTCCACATAACTGCCGCCCGCAAAGTGAACATCTTCTTAGTAGATTTATCGTACGTGCGCACCCCGTTTGTCCATAAATCTTTGAGCTCATCAACCAACGGCCTTAAGTACACATCGATTGACCTGCCAGGATCCTCAGTTATCAAAATAGTCATCATCATGTACTCTTTTCTCATGCATTTCCAAGGGGGTAAATTATATGGAAATACGAAAATTGGCCAAGTGCTGTGGTGTTGGTTTAGAACCCCGTACGGATTGAATCCGTCAGTCGCAAGTCCCAACCTCACATTTCGGGGATCAGCAGCAAACTCGGGAACTTTCGATCGAAATCTTTCCATGCCTCCCCATCTCAGGATGCCGCATCACATCGTCGTCTACCCGTTTTTCCTTATGCCATCTCATGTCTGTGGCAGTATGCGTCGACATATACAATCGCTGCAACCTTGGTTTCAGGGGTAGATAACGCATGACTTTTTGTGGAATCTTACTCATTCTATTCTGAGATGTCTGTTTGAACCTCGATTCATTGCATATAGGGCATGTATCCAACGTTTCATACTCTTTATAGAATAACATGCAATTATTTTTGCAAGCGTGGATCTTTTCATAACCCAATCCAAGACCACTCAACATCTTCTGTGCCTGCCCTGTGATCTTTCGGCAAACAATTGTCTGTTGGAAGCATTTTCTTGAAAACCCCCAAAAAGTAATCGAAACACAAGTTCGACATACGATACTTTATTTTTCCGTGCATTAGCTCCACAATCGCCGTCAGAACGGAAAAGCTCTCGCACCCGGGTATAACTCCTGGTTGGCATTTCTTAACAGGTTTTCATACTGTTCGAACTCTGCACTGTCCATTGGTGTAGGCACATCATCTTCTCCTTCCTGAGTGCTGCTGGTCGATGCAAATGGAAAAGCATCATGTATAATATCCCTGACTTGTTCATTAGGATCCACAATAGGTTCAACATTGTCCATTCTTGTGGCCCCTGAAGACGAAGCGATGTCTACTTGTTCCCCGTGATGGTTCCAAGTGCTGTATGTCTCAATCATTCCATTTCTTACTAAATGAAATCGAACATGTTCAATTGTCTCCCACAACATGTTGTTACACCTCCTGCAAGGACACCGGATTCTAGTTGCACCTGGGTTGTGTGTCCGTGCAAAGTCAATAAAATCCTCGATTCCATCCAAGTATTCGCCTGCGCACCTATTCGGGTTCTGTATCCCACCTCCTGCTCATCTTTCCTGGAACCACAATCACAATACAACAATCATGTTGTATTCGTACAAAATCTTTCCTTATGCCTCCGGTAAGGGTCCTATCCCATTTGGAAATGCATAGCCATGTCATGTAATTTACAGCTACATGAGATTAGATTTCGACGTGGATAAATTTCGGCAGCATCTCGGTACAGTTCTTGAGGTGTACCGTAGATATAAAATACCTACGTACCACCCGAAGAACGTACCAGAGACGACACCGAAATCTCCACAATTGAAACCTAATCATGTAGCTGTAAACAACGTGACATGACTATGCATTTCCAAACTGTCCAAAATATGGGACAATTCAAGAATTAATTGGACCGTAGTCGTGGTTTACCCACCCATGCGCGGTCCAACTAACCTCGAACGGGAACTAAGCTTTACAAAAAAAAATTGTACAAAGTTAATTTCAATTAACTTCGTACATTAACATACATTCATAATTTAACAACATATTATAAACATAATTTCATAAATCAATATAAATATAATGTAATAAATTTTATATTATAAAACAACGAAAATACCTTCTAAATCGTTCTCCTCCAATCGCTAATCACATATAATATTCCTATATACAAAGAAATTAATGGTGTTAGTATGAATTTATAGTAAAATTTTTACACTAACGATAAAAAATGCATACCCAAAGACCGTATCGGAGGCAGAAGTAGCTCAACTCATAAACGAAATGAAAATAACGAGTTTTGTGGCCCGAAATCTCTTGAGAAAGATGCAGGAACAGCAGAGGCAAACTGCAATTTTTTTTGCAGTTTGCCTCTGCCATGGACGTGCTCAGCTTAGTATAGACGACGAGTTTGCGCGACGGAGAAGTCCATCGTCGCGCAAGATTCTCCCTTTTGCGCGACGAACAATTAGTTCAAAGTCTGCGCGCAAACAGCTTCACCGTCGCGCAAACGTTATTTCCCAGTTGCGCAAGGTACTGTCGACATCGATTTTTTGCGCGACGTTGTAGGCCTATCCGCGTCGCTACAAAATTCGTCGCCCATACAATGTACGACGAAAGTTCTGCGCAATTTGTTGGCGCGAAATGCTATCGACAGTGCCCCGTTCTTGGCGCCTTTTTTTGCGTGACAAATATTTGATTTGTCGCGCAAAAGACCTTGACGCGACGATAGATACTGTCGCGCAACGTTTACCGCCAAATAAATGTTTCCGCGCGTTTCCCAGCTACTTTATGCGACGCTCTTTGTTTTCTCTCGCGCAAAATGTATTTTGCGCGACGATTAAGTTTGTCGCACATCATTGCGCTACGATTTACGTTATCCGTCGCGCAAAACTCCCTTGTGGGACGAATTGTACTTCGTCGCGCAAAAAACCGTCGTGCAAGGGCTAAAATGTAGTAGTGGGGGTAATATGAGATTTGACCGTAGTTTCAAGGGGTATTAGAGCATTTAAGCCTATTTTAAATCACTTTGTGAAACTTGACTTGCAATTAAATATCTAATATTAGAGAAGAATTTACATGTAATAAAAATGCTATCGTGATGGTATCTCAAACTTATCAAGCATTGTAGCCCTAAATCAAGACTCGGGAATTGAATTGTCCATTGGTTTGATATATATATATGTATTTATAATAAGGACATTTGTGTTTTAATAATGTAAAACCTTTGATTAATTAAAGTAAAGTAAAGTAATGCAACGTAATTGACACGGGGTGCAAGTGTAACATATATTATTTGTGGCCCCAATGTATTTGAGACAATGTTCTGACTTTGATACTTAAAATATTACAATCCAACCTCTACAATATCAAAGTTTAAAAAATTTAGGTAAAATAGAGAATAAATTTTAGTAGAATTGAATTTTAAGACTACATTTAGTGGGTGGGACTATTTTAATGAAAATGAACTGGCCATTGTGTCTTACAACTCCAATCAGTCTGGCTAGGATTCAAATGCAACCAATCCAAGCTGGAAAAGAAGAGAGAGAAAGAGAAATGAGGAAAAGAGAGAGAACATAGGTATTGCAAATTTTTTTAAAAAAAACAAATGCATGGGTTAAAGAGAGACTACATAGGTATTGACAATTAAAAATGAAACAATCGGCTTGGTAGCCCAATGGCTAGATTCATGCCTGGACGATGCGTGAAAAAACACTAAAATACAATACGGAATGGCCTAGTGTCCATCAAAAAAAAAAAAAATAAAGTCTCCTCTTCCTAGGCAAGCTAAGTTTGGCTCCTCCCCATATGCTCGAACAAAAATAGTAGATGGTAAGAAGGTTGTTGCCATGACTCCAGTATCTGAACAACTTGATAGCTGGGGCCATGGTCAGCATATTCAAAAAGATAAGGGAGTGTATATTTTTGGCCATCAGCCTCCGAAATATTGAGCCACTTGATGTAAGGATTCAAAAAGGCCTTGATACTGAAAGTGGGGATGTTGTCCTGCATTCTGATGATGATGATCATAGGGATCAACCTGAAAAGATGGATCTCTCTGAGGGTCAAACGGACTCTGTTGGCGGACAAGTAGCAAGCAATGCTTTCGACACTGTTGAAGGCATGTCTTCTGATCTTTAATTAAGGGTTTAGCCCCTGGGTCTCCTCTTTTTTGTCAGTTTCTAATGAATGTTGTTTGTTGGAATGTTCCAGGTGCAGCCTGCACCAAGTTTAAAACTAATATGCTGGACATGATTAGTACCCATCATATTGATATGTTGTTCATCTGTGAGCCTCGCATTAGTGGGCAAAGAGCTCTGAAAGTGATTCAGACTTTGGGGTTTAAGTGTTTTGAAGTTGTTGATGCGATTGGTTTTTCTGGAGGCTTATGGCTGTTATGGAATGATAGTAAAGTTACTGTGGAAATAGTAGGCACATCTGATCAATCTATTTCGGCTTGTGTTTCTTGGCCTGGTCAGCCCCCTTGGATGTTTACTGCTATTTATGCTAGCCCTAATAGGGTTAAAAGAGAAAAATTATGGGAGTACCTTACGTTTGTAGCTGAGAGCCATGATTTACCATGGTTATTAGCTGGAGATTTCAATGACATCTTGTCTGCGATGAAAAACTAGGAGGGGCTTCCTCTGGTAGGTCTAAAGGCTTTAAAGATTGGGTTGAGAGGCATGAGATGTTGGATCTGGGTTTTGCCTGGACCCAAATTTACTTGGACAAATAAACGTGTGTTGGAAAGGTTGGATAGAGCTATCAGTAATGTGAAATGGAGAAGGCTTTTTCCTGATGCCACTGTGAGGCACCTCCCTCGTACAAAGTCTGATCATAGCCCCATTAAAATTTGCTTGCATTCTTGCTTTAAGGCCGACCCCTTAAAAGACCCTTTCGTTTTGAAGCTATGTGGTTAAAGCATGAAAGCTTTGATGACTTTATTACTGAAACCTGGGATAATTCTACTGGTTCTGCTATGGAGAAAACCCTTAAATTAGTTCAGCCTCTTAAAACTTGGAACACTCAAGTTTTTGGCCATTTGAGACAGAAAAAAGCAAGACTTCTGGCTAGAATTCATGGCATCCAGGAGGCTCTGTGCAAAGGGCCCAATAATTTTCTTAGCAATTTGGAAGGTGGTCTTATTGCTGATTTTAATGGTATTTTAGATCAAGAATCTTTGTTTTGGAAACAAAAATCTCGAGTCCAATGGCTGCAGGATGGTGATAGGAACACTAAATTTTTCCATATCACTACTATTGTTCGAAGGAGGAACAAGATTGAGAGACTGAAGGATAGTAACGGGGGTTGGGTTGAAGATGCTGATGGAATTAAAAGATTGGCTGTCGAGTACTTTCAAGGGCTGTTTAATCAGGATACAAGTGCTCCTGTTGCGATGCCTACTATCAATCTTTTTCCTAGCCTTGCTGCTGTGGATTTGGAGGGGCTGTACAAAGGAGTTGATCTGTTAGAAGTCAAGGAAAGCCTATTTGGTATTGGTAGTCTTAAAGCCCCTGGGGCTGATGGGTTCCCTGCATGTTTCTATCAAAACCAATGGCATGTTTGTGGCCCTGCTATTTTTAATATGGTTCAACAGGGTTTTTACTGATTGCCAAATTCCGGATAAGCTTAATGCTACCTTAATTACACTAGTGCCTAAGGTGGCCAACCCCCAAACTATGATACAATTTAGGCCTATTAGCCTCTGTGCCACTCTTTACAAGGTTATTTCTAAGATTATTGTTGCTCGCCTCAGACCTATTTTGCCCAAGCTTATAAGCCCTAATCAGGTCAGTTTCGTCCCTGGAGGCATATCACTGACAATATCCTTATTGCTCAGGAATTAATGCACAACTTTAAAAATTCGAAAGGCAAGAAGGGATTTATTGCTTGGAAAATTGACCTCTCCAAAGCCTACGATAGATTGAATTGGAACTTTATTGAGCATGTGTTGGTGGAGTTAAGGCTTCCTGATGATTTGGTTCGTCTGATTAAGAGCTGTGTTACTTCTGTGAGGTATCAAATTTATGTTAATGGTGAGTTGACTACTCCTTTTGTGCCTTTGAATGGTATTAGGCAGGGGGACCCCTTGTCTCCCTATTTATTTGTTTTATGTATTGAAAAGCTCTCACATATTATTTTTGATGCTGTTGAAAAGAAGAATTGGAGACCTGTTAAATCGTCTAGTTCGAGGTCCTGCCTGTTTCTCACCTATTTTTTGCTGATGATTTAATTCTGTTTGCTGAGGCTAGCTCCAGTCAAGCCAGAGTTATGAGAAGTTGTTTGAAGCTCTTCTGTGATGCTTCTGGGCAGGTTGTTAATTTTGAAAAGTCTGCCATTTATTGCTCTCCTAACACTTGTAAGGAGCTTGCTAAGGAGATTAGTTATATATGTGGCTCACCTCTTACCAATGATCTTGGAAAATATCTAGGAATGCCTCTGTTACATTCCAGAGTCACTAAAGCCACTTATGTCACTCTGGTGGATAAGGTTAAGCACAGGTTGGCCTCTTGGAAAGGTAAATTTTTATCTCTAGCTGGTAGAGCTACCCTAATTCAAGCTGTTAATGCTTCCATCCCTATTTATGCAATGCAAACTACCAAACTGCCTGCTAGTGTGTGTGATGATTTGGATAAACTCAACCGAAACTTCTTTTGGGGAGGGGGAGAGAGAAGCAAAAGATCCACTTATGTCAATGGGATCTGGTTTGCAGGCCTAAATGCAAAGGGGGTATGGGTTTTAAGAAGACTACTGCCATGAACCAAGCTATGTTGGCGAAAATTGGGTGGAGATTGCATGGCAAGGATAAGGGCTTGTGGGCAAAATTTTTTGAAACAAAGTATATGCAGGGGTCTACTATTCTTGACCCTTCTTTAAGATCTAAGCAAGGCTGCTCCAGCACTTGGAGAAGTATCCTCCATGGGTCTACTTTACTATCCCAAGGATTAGCCTGGAGAATAGGAAAAGGGGATTCTACTCATTTCTGGACAGATAAGTGGGTCATGATGAGCCTTTGGCTCAAGCAAGGGGGGGTGCCGCAGGTTGACTGATTTGAATTGTGTTGTTTCTGATTTTTCTAAGAATGGTTGGTGGGATATCAACAAATTACGTTCTGTACTCCATGATGATCTTGTTCAGAAAATTCTTAATGTGCCTGTTGGTTTCATGGGTTCTCTCCCTGATTCTCATATTTGGAGGCCTTCTCCTAATGGTATTTTCTCAGTCAAAACTGCCTATGGGTTATTCTTTGAAGGTCCTTGGTGGCCTGACTATGATTGGAAATTTATATGGAGCCTCAGAATCCCTCCTAAACTTCATTTTTTCTTGTGGTTGACTGTCCAAGGAAAACTCCTTACTAATGAACAGAGAGCTAAAAGAAACCTTGCTGAGGATTCGGCCTGTACCTGCCCGTGACTATCCTGCCTGAGTCTATTTTGCACATTTTTCGTGACTGTAACCGAGCCAAAGATATCTGGAAGGAGCTCTGACCTCTCTTCCCAACTCTTCTTTCTTTCAGATGGACTTCAAACCTTGGCTCAAGGCTAATTTAATGTCAAAGATTAAGTGGCAGGCTGATATCCCTTGGTATTTGGTGTTTGTTGCTACATGTTGGCATTTGTGGAAGTGGAGGAACAAATCTATTTTTCAGCCTGAGGAGGAGGTGCGTGTTAATCACAGACACGACATCTTGGTTGCTGCCCATGAATGGTTCATGGCCTCTAAAAATTTGCATAAAGCCAGTGCTAAGATCCAGGTTTCCCTAGCCTGGGTGCCACCTAGTCCTGGGCAGTATAAGCTGAATGTGGATGGAACCAGGAAAAGTGCTTCTGGATGCATTGGTGCGGGGGGAGTTATTCGTGATTCCTTTGGGGATTGGACTTGTGGGTTTGCTGCTAATTTGGGCAGAGGTCAGATCCTTGAGGCTGAAATGTAGGGCTTGTTTTTTGGGTTAAAGCTTGCTAAGGACAGAGGAATTTGCAATCTGTTGGTGGAAATGGACTCTGCAGTGGTTGTTAAATTAGTGAAGAATTCTACTACTCTTGGTCTACATCCTGTGGCTTCTCTGGCTTCTTGTTGCTGGGAGCTTATGGGAAAGTTTGAGACTTGTGCGCTCCAACACATTTATAGAGAAAGAAATGTGGTTGCTGACTGTATTGCGCAATGGAGCTACAATATGGACTTAGGCGTTTGCCTTTTTGATATGGCCCCTAGTTGGATTGGTGCTAGCCTTGTTGATGATCTGATTGGAGTCACTAGGACTCGGCTTGTCTGTAGTGAGTAGTTGGTGTTTGTCTTTGGGGTTCTACCCCCAGTTCATAAAAAAAAAAAATTAATAAAGTCTTTAGCTTTGGCTCTTTTCTCTCCTTTATTTATATATTTGGGTTCCTTCCACTCAGAGACTTGTGAAGAAGAAGAAGAAGAAGAAGAATAGAGAGAAACCAGAAAAGAAAATGGAGGCTGCTTCCGTTGCCGCATCATCGATCATAAGAGTTGCAGCTCTTTCTGGGTCTCTTCGTAAATCTTCCTACAACCATGGTCTAATTCGTTCTGGTCAGTTACTTTACCGCCATTTTTTTTCTGTTTTTTTTTCTTCTTCCAATTGAACGGCGTCGTTTTTTGGGTTTGTAGCGATTGAGATAAGCAAGACGTCGATCAACGGCCTGCAGATAGAGTACATAGACATCTCACCGTTGCCACTGCTGAATACGGATCTGGAAGGCGAGGGGAGTTTTCCACCTGCCGTCGAAGCGTTTCGTCAGAAGATTCTGGAAGCTGATAGCATCCTCTTTGCTTCTCCAGAGTACAATTACTCCATCTCCGGTATAATTTATTTATTTATTTATTATTATTCTCTTTTTTTTTTTAAAAAATAATGGTTTTGAATTTGATGATCAAAGTAACAAAAGCATTTCTATCTGTTCATGGCATTTTAATGGAAATTAAATAATTATTTAATCAATGTTGTAAAAATGACACACCCACTTTCGTTTACTTTTCAGTAGATGACACACCCACACACTACTCGTGTATTTTTTATTTTGTTTCGATGGCGACTACTTATGGGAGGAATAATTAAAGAGTTTTAATCTCAAGTATTCATTAGATATGTAGTGAATTTAAATTTTGGTGAAGTGGGAGGAATTTGGCTCGAATGGACAAAAATACCCCTCCATGTTACGGAATTGGAAATTTTACAGAGCTTGTAATGTATCCTTAAATCGATCTGAACAAAACTGGAACTATGATAAAACCGGCAAACTAAAAGAACCAAAAATTACTTTTTGCCCATTATATATATCGTGCATGCAAACAATAGTTGAGAGATATGAAGTCTTTAATAAACTGTTAACATAAAATCTTTAATGGGGCCAAACTCATTTTCTTATATATAGTATCGACATGATAATAATTAGTTCCTTAATGTGCCAATTGGTTTTTTTAAATCTTAGTTCTTTAATTCCAATTGGTGTTTTTTTTTTGGGTAAGAAAGAGAAAATGGGTCTAGGTGTGTCTCATGAAATTAGGACTAATGTTCTTATTTTGTTTTTTGTTTTAAATATTTTTTATATGTAAATTGTTAATTTACTATATTATCCTTATTTAATAAATATTTTCATTTCCTAATATTTTTAGGAATTTTTGTAGAAATGTCACATGAAATTATACATCAATTTCAATTTGTCACCTTAAAGAAAAATTTAAGCAAAATGTCACCTTAAGTTTTCAAAATCCATGATTTGTCACCTGACTTTAACATCATCCAATTTCATCCATTTTGAAGGGTATTTTAGTCTTTACAATATGTAAACTCTTTTTTTTATATATAATTTAAATATAAAGCTATGTAAACACTCTTGCTTGGAAGGACTAAAACACCCTTCAAAATGGATGGAAAATTGGATGATGTTAAAGTCAGGTGACAAATCATAAATTTTGAAAACTTAAGGTGACAAATAAAAACAGATGTATAAGTTTAGGTGTGTTATAAACTTAAGGGAATTGAAAGAGAATTTAAGAGAGTATGGTAGAGAGAACCATACCAATGTTCTTACGGTTTCTTCTCAAGCTAGTATATCCAAGTTTATTATCTATATATGGTACATTACAAATGGGAGAGGAATGCCTATTTATAAGCATAAGCTGTTAGCACATGTGCGTGTGCAATGACAATTCATGCACCAGGTTCTTTGATTAACAAAGATAGTGGGCTCCAAAAGTTAATGGCTGACTAGGCCATTATTTTTACAACACTCCCCCATAAGATTGTTGTCCCTCCACAGGTAAATACATATCCAGTTTGGGAACGACCATAATGTTGTAATAATGATGGATATTGCCACATTCGGGAGACTTTGGAAAAGGCCAAAGGAGAGAGAAATTTTTTAAAAGAAGCCAAAATGGACAAAATTGCCCTCTCTATTTTTGGATTTCCTAAGGAATCCTTTACATTTGCATGTCTTTTGTTTGAAAGTTGAAAGGTTTTTTTGTCTTTTTGAAAAAAGCTTTGGCTTTTTCCAAAAGTGACAGTTTTTTTGTGATCAAAACCTAAATTTCCTTTTACGTTTTCAGTAGATGACACACCCACACATTATTTTGTTTTGATGGCGACTACTTGTCTGTTGATACCATGTGTCGGTCATGAGATTTAACTTAAACTAGAGTATTCACATAATTTAATATAAAAATACTAATTTTTTTTTGTCATAACTTAATATCATAAAATAATGTTTTTATAACTCAAATTAATCAATGAGCATGTAATAACAATCACAAATCAAATTTTTAATGTTTTCATTTGATAAAGTTAAATATTAGTATGTTCGGTAAAAAAAAAAGAAAGAGTTCAAGAGAAAGAAGAATGACATGAATTTCTGTTTTGGTTTTGTTTTGAGTAAAAGAAAGTACTTTTTTGTTTTTTTAAGAGTTCAAGAGAAAGAAGAATGGCATGAATTTCTGTTTTGGTTTTGTTTTGAGTGGAAGAAATTACTTTATTTTGTTTGTAGGAGAAAGCGTGTGGGCGTGATATATAATGTTAGTTTGGTTGGATCTTTCCTCTTGTTTTTTTTAGAAAACTATTTTAAATTTTGTTGTTATAATGAAAAAAGAAGAAAAATACAAATAGAATGACCTAATTGAGACTCGAACCTAGGCCTTCTATCAAGGGATGTGCGCTAGAAACTAGCTCTACCAAATGCACTCTTCTGTCAAATTGTTGCACGCTGGAGTATATATAGAGTTTTTATAATATTAATATATATACTTGGGCATTAAAAAGAATTGGGAATCTGTTGGGAAAGCTTTTGAAGATTGATACCCTCACAACCTCTCAAAACGGGGCAAGTTTGCTCGACTTTGTGTGGAGCTAAATTTAACCAAGCCCCTGGAGGCCTTTGTTCAAATCAACCAGGTGTGGTACAACATTGAATATGAAGGTCTCCCTGAAATATGTTATATGTGTGGCCATTATGGTCATAAAAAGGAAAACTGCGATTTGATCAAGAATATGCCTGCCTGAGAAGGCTGGTGAAGGCTCAGATAGGGGCCAATGAGACTTTGGGAGGTGGGATGGTGATGGGCACAGAGGGCATGGATATTAGTGTTGAGAACCTGAGGGGACCATGGATGAATGTTCCACCTAGAAGAAAACCCAAAAGTGGGTTTAAAGATGGAGGAAATAAGGGAGCTGGAGGTACCAACATGGGTACTCGATTCGATGCACTCAACAAAGTAAGTGATGACTTTGGCAGAAATAGTGAATTTGTGGCTGGAAGGGGTAACCAATTTGGGTCCAACCATGTGGGTACATCTAAACGAGGTGAGGAAAGTGGGAAAAAAACTTGGACTAAATCTAATGCAAACAAAGGTAGTGCTCGACCTTGCGCTGAATGATATTTCCAACAAGTCTACCAAGGAGACTGTGAAATTACTGGGTGATTCCAAGAATACCCGTGGCCCAGGCAACCCTCCCCAAGAAACTTTGTCTACAAAAGGAAAATCAGTGATTGGTGGACAAACAATGCTTAAGCAAATCTCCTTGAATGAGCAACTAGCTTTTTGGGCCAATGGTCACAAGACTTAGTACCAAGGGTGTCTATCACTTTGGGCATCAACCTCCTAATATTGTTGGTTCTGGTGCGGATCAGATGGAGGTTGTTGAAAGTGGCACTTCCAACAACTCTATGGGACACCCTGCTCAAGGTGAACTGTCCCCAACAGAGAGAATGGAAATGGCTGAAGACCACATGAATCCCCCAAATGGGGCCACAGCTACCAGTACCTCCAATGCTACGGGAGGTATAAACTCTGGGACTTAAAGGGTCTGGCCTTGCAGTACTTACCTTCTTCATACCAGTTTTTATGTCGATTTTATGTTGGAATGCTAGAGGTGCAGCCTGCACCAAATTTCGAAATACTATGCAAGATTTGATTAGAAGCCACCACATGGAAATTCTTTTTGTCTGCGAGCCTCGTATAAGTGGGTTGAAAGCTGTTTCTATGGTTAAAACCCTTGGCTTTCCGTGTTTTGAAATCGTGGATCCTATTGGTTTCTCTGGAGGTCTTTGGCTGATGTGGGATGATAGCAGGGTAAAGGTGGAAATTATTGGTACTCATGATCAAGCCATTTCTGCTTGTATTTCCTGGCCTGGCCAAACTCCCTGGATTTTTACTGTAGGCTATGCTAAACCTTGTGGATTTAAAAGGGACAAGCTCTGGGAGTACCTCTCATTTGTTGAGGGGTGTCATAATTTGCCTTGGTTACTTGCTGGGGACTTTAATGATATGTTGAATAAAAGTGATAAATTAGGAGGTGCTCATATACGTCGGTTAAGAGGTTTTAAACCTTGGTTTGACCAACATGCGATGTGTGACTTAGGTTTCTCTGGGCCTAAATATACTTGGACTAATAAGAAGGTGCTTGAAAGGATTGATAGAGCTGTTTGCAATACTCAGTGGAGGAGTCTCTTTGCTGATGCTCATGTCATCCACCTGCTGATCGGTTCATAATTGTATATCATTTTGTACCCTTCTAGCTTATGATTTGGTTATGTTTTTGAGTTAAACTTGTGCTTTTAATCCTTTTTGTGTTTATCTTTCAGTTCATTGAGCTTTAGGTAATAATGATGGCTTTGGATAGTAAATGATGCAATCCATGCATGTTAGGGCCTGATTTGGGTGGATGGAAGAAGAGCTTAAAGACAAACCAATTTTGGCTACAGCCCCTTGCCAGTCCAGTTCCGTAGGTCACATTGCAATATTTGTTTCAGCAACCTACACAGCTCGGATGAGGCCGCATTCTTCATGAAAGTTGTTCCAATGGGTGTGTACTATAACATATCCAAAATTCAGCCTCATTGGATAAATATGGAGTCTGTTACCTAGCAAACACAGAGCCATGCTCAGGATGGATTTTATCAGCGCGCAAAATGAGTTAGCAATTTGTTTTGGCCTTAACTTCCTCCTCCGACCTTAGATTGGCCCAAATGATATATGGCTGGAAATAAGACATTCTGAACTTCAAGTTTGAGTACTTAAAGTCTTAATTTTCTTAAGGGAAGCCCAATTCGTAAGCCCTTGAAGTTGCTGGTCATGCTGACCTCAGGATGAGCTATTGTTTCTGGTTGGAAGCTTGGTCATGGTGAGCTAGGGCTGTTGGTGGGATTTATTGGTGAAGTGCATCAACCAATTCAGATTTTCTAATACAAGTGCATCAACCAATTCAAATTTTCTAATTCAAGTGCATCAACCATTTCAGATTTTATAAAACAAGTGTTGTATGCATTAGCCATATTGAATTCAGATTTTCAGCTTCCTTAGGCCTATATATAGTGAGGTTTCCCAAGCTTGTAAACACACCCCAAGGGGAGGAGCTCTCAAACACTTCTCTAGAGCTCCCTTCCCTTCTCTCCCTCAAATTCTCTTAGTTTCTCTTTCTAGTTTTCAATTGTTATAATGAAATCTTTGTGCTGAAATTCTCTAAGCTTTTCCTTAATGTTCTCAATTGTTTAGTTGTAATTTATTTTTCTTGTGATGTATATTCTATCTTAAGTATTCAAGTTTGATTAGTTTCCAAGTTTCAATTATGGTTTTTGTTCTTATTCATTATGCTTATAAGTTAATATGCTAGTTTGAATTATTGATCACCATTTAGGCTTCCATGTTAGCTATCTTGGTTTGAATTAAGAGTATACACCATGCTTTAATTCAAATTGAACTATGAATAGGAAGAGTATGTATGGACATTCGACAACAGGGATTAGATACATGCTTGGTTGTTTAAATTGTTCTTCTATGCTTAATGGGTTCCTAATGCTTAATTTTAGGTTAGACAACAAATGATCAAATTAGGGAATTAGGAACACAAGGTGACCACACACCATGGCTTAATCATACTTTAGCTAGAATCAATCCATTAATCTAATTGAACTTGGGAACTTATCTAGTTGAGTTAGTTATTTTCTTTCTTTCTTGTTTTATTTATTTCCTTTCTTTTTTCATTTCTATTTTGTGTAAGGAAATGAATTGGATCATTCAATCACCAATCCTCGTGGGATCGAACTCGCACTTACATATGCTAAACTACCAACGGCTCGTGCACTTGCGAGTATCACAAGTTGAGGATGCAGCTTAATCTATTTTGGTGAAGCTGTATCTACGCAACACCTGCCAAGGACTAAGTCTGACCACAGTCCCCTCAAAATCTGTTTTAAGTCTAAATTCTCTTCTTCCCCCCTCAACACACCCTTCAGGTTCGAAGCCATGTGGTTGAAGCATGAGAACTTCCCAGAGTTTATTGCTCAGAACTGGAGCTCTCCTCTGGCTCTCCCTTGGATAAATCTTGTGCCTTAGTGGAACCCCTCAAGCAATGGAATTTATCTGTGTTTGGTCATCTCAAGCAAAAGAAAGCCAGAATTTTAGCTCGCTTGGCTGGCCTCCAAAAGGTCTTACACCAAGGGCCGAATACTTTTCTTATTAATCTGGAATCTGTTCTTGTTGCAGAGTTTAATTATATTCTTGACCAAGAGGCATTGTTTTGGCGCCAAAAATCAAGGGTCAAATGGCTTCAAGAGGGCGATCGAAATACTAAGTTCTTCCATTTGTCCACAATTATTGGAAGGCGTAGGAATAAAATTGACAGACTCAAGAATGATGCTGGTCTTTGGGTGGAAGAAGCGGCTGGTATCAAGAATTTGGCTATGCAATATTTTTCAGAGTTGTTCTCCCATGTCCCGGTGGCCACCAACAGGCTTTACAATTCCTAATATGTTCCCTAGCATTGACCCTGGAGCTTTAGAATCCTTGGTGGCTGATGTTGATATGGAAGAAGTTAAGGTGAATCTCTTTAGCATTGGGGGTCTTAAAGCCCCTGGAGTTGATGGCTTCCCGGCTTGTTTCTATCAGAAACGGTGGAACACTTGTGCTAATGATATCCTTGATTTGGTCCATCAAAGTATTCAGGATTGTAGGATTCCTGGAGGGCTTAATTCCACTATGATCACTCTGGTGCCTAAACTGGAAAACCCCAGCTCTATGATACATTTTAGACCTATAAGCCTGTGTTACACTCTCTACAAAGTAATCTCAAAGATCTTGGTTGCTCGCCTAAGGCCTATTTTGCCTAGTCTGATTAGTCCTAACCAGGTCAGCTTTGTCCCTGGTAGACATATCACTGACAACATCCTCATCGCTCAAGAGCTTATGCATAAATTCAGGATTTCTAAGGGAAAGAAAGGGTTTATGGCATGGAAGATTGACTTATCCAAGGCCTATGACAGATTGAATTGGGTTTTTATTGAAAGGGTGCTTCGGGAATTGAACCTTCCTACGTCTTTTGTTCAACTGGTTATGAGCTGTGTTTCCACTGTACAATATCATGTTTGTGTCAATGGTGAATTAACTGATCCGTTCAGCCCAAAAAGTGGCATTAGACAGGGAGATCCTTTATCTCCCTACCTTTTTGTCTTATGCATTGAGAAACTGTCACACATTATTGCAGACTCTCTTGCAAGAAGCGGTGGAAGCCAGTTAGATCTTCTCAATCTGGTCCTTGTGTCTCCCGCCTATTTTTTGCAGATGACTTGGTGCTCTTCGCGGAGGCTAGCCCTAGGCAAGCAAGGATCATGAAGAGTTGTTTGGATTTATTCTGTAAAGCTTCGGGGAAAACTATCAACTTTACTAAGTCTGCTATCTTCTCTTCCCTAACACCTACAAGGAGCTTGCCAGGGAATTAAGTGATATATGTGGCTCTCCCCTGACTGTGAACTTGGGTAAATATTTAGGCATGCCTCTTTTACATCACCGTGTGAACAAGGCTACGTACTATAGTCTCGTGGATAAGGTTCACAACAGGCTAGCTGGTTGGAAAAGCAAGTGCTTATCTATGGCTGGTCGGCCACCCTTATCCAAGCTGTGACCGCATCAATCCCCATTTATGCAATGCAAACTGCTAAATTGCCTATTAGCACTTGTGATGAGCTTGATCGTGTTAACCGCAACTTCTTCCTGGGGAGGTAGCGCTAGAAAGAGTAAGATTCACCTATGCCAATGGGACTTGGTATGTAGACCTAAATGTAAAGGTGGTTTAGGCTTGAAAAAAACAACCTTAATGAACCAAGCTTTGTTGGGTAAAATTGGGTGGAGATTACATGCTCAAGATAAGGGTTTATGGGCTAAAATCTATGATGATAAATATCTGAAAGGCCACTCTATCCTGGATAACTCTTTGGATGCCAGGCATGACTGTTCTTCCACTTGGAAAGGTATTCTTCATGGCTCCAAGCTGCTTAGCAGGGGATGACTTGGAGAATTGGTATGGGGGATAAAGTGAAATTCTGGCTAGACAAATGGCTATCTGATTTGCCTCTGGCCCAATATGAGGAGATTGGGGATGTGCTGGACCTTGATTGCCATGTGTCAAGCTTCTTTAGGCATGGCTAGTGGGATATTGAGAGGCTGAGAAATGTTGTTCCTGAATGGGTAGTGCAGAAGATTATTAGTTTTCCTGCTGGTTTTAATAGCAACTTGCAAGACTCACAGATTTGGAAACATACTGCTAATGGAGTTTACACTGTAAAATCTGCCTATCAACTACTCTTTGGCGATTCTTCTTGGAATGATCCATTTTGGAAGGTTCTGTGGCAGAAGAATCTCCCCCCCAAGTTGATTATTTTCCTCTGGCCTGTCTTCTACGATAAAATCTTAACCAATGATCAGAGAGTTAGAAGGAATTTATCTAGTGATCCTTCCTGCTCTATTTGTGATTGGTCCCATGAAACTACTCTCCACATTCTTAGAGACTGTCCTAAAGCCAGGGAGGTCTGGAGTTATTTTTTACCCCCCGCCAGCAAGCTAATTTCTTCTATCCTGACTCCCAATCTTGGTTAAAGAATAATATTCTCTCCAAGGCTAGTTGGTCTAGCAGTACCTCTTGGTGCTCTATATTTGTTTTCATCTATTGGTATCTATGGAAATGGAGAAACCAATCTATTTTTACTGCTGAGGAGGTGACGCCCCTCAACCCAAGGCATGTTATCTTATTAGCTCTCTCTCGCTTGGGATAAGGCATCCTGCGGTGATACTCAGCCGAGAAAAAGTGCAGATTTTTTTTGAAGTGGGAACCTCCTAATCCTGGAATCTGCAAATTGAACGTGGATGGTTCTTGTAACCCTATCCATCTGGTAATATTGGAGCTGGAGGTGTCCTCCGCGACTCATCTGGAAATTGGATTACGGGTTTTGCCTTGAATTTGGGAATTGGTCAAGTTCTTGAAGCTGAATTATGGGGTCTATTTTTTGGTCTCAAAATGGCTTTGGATAAAGGTGTCAACATGCTCATCATTGAAATGGACTCTGCACTTTGTGTCCAGCTCATCCAGCAAGATGTGGCATACAGCTTTCATCCTCTGGCTCGGCCTGCTGCATAGTTGCGGTACTCTCCTAAGGCAGCTTGAGAACTATCAGATTCAACATGTCTCCAGAGAGAAGAATTATCTTGCTTGCTGCTGTCTTGCAAGATGGAGCTACAATCTTGACTTGGGCATTTGCTTTTTTGAAAATACCCCCGTGTGGGCTAATGATGTACTCGTTGATGACTTGATAGGGGCCCCTCGCCCGTCAGATTCCCATTGATAAAGTTTAGTTGTTCTTTGGGGTTCCCCCCCCCCCCCCCATTTTATCAAAAAATATATATATAATATAAAGTAAAAAAATTTCGGGGGCCCTCAGGAATTGAGAGTCCTTTGCGGTGGCGACACTTGCACCATGCCAAGACAACCCCTGGTTGATACATGATATGACTAATGGGAGGAATAGTTAAAGTGTTTTAATCTCAAGCATTCATTAGATATGTTAAGTGATTAAACCTCACACTTCTCTTAGTTCACCCCATGTTCTAAGTTCACCCCATCTTTTAATTTAAATTTTCACAATTTCTAAGAAAACCCCACCATTTTCCCAAACTACCCTTAAATACACCCCAAACTGAAAAAATAAGAAATAAAAGAGATTTTCTATTTAAACCCCACAATTTTCTTTGTTCCCAGCAAAAAAAAAAAACACAAACAAATATAACCCCAAACCCAAAATTTAGTACTTTCTAGAGAAAGAGAACAGCTTTACCTCTCTCCAAGAACTGTAATTGGAATTCCAACACTTGGGTATTGTTGAGTTGATAATCAACAAGTCTTTCCATCAACTCCCACGCATATTTAAAGAGGTAGGCTCGTCAATCTTCTACGTCTTTAAAAGAGAAGAGTAATCTGGCAATATGATGTAGAGGAGTTTGTATTTTTCTAAAACTTAATATGAAGAGTGGTGGGGTGTGTGGGGTTTGGGGTGTAGGGTGTGTGTACAGATGTACTAGGGTTAATTATTAAGTTGGATGACCTTTTTTGTCTTTTTACACAATTATAAAACTTATAGCTTAATGATTTAAGTATTGTGGTGAACAAAAAGAAGTGCGTGGTTTAAATAGAAAATCTCTTTTTTATCTTATAACTAATATTTACCCAAGCTCAATTTCAAAACATCTCTCTTTCTAGCCTCAATATTTCTTTTTGTATGAAATTGGATAATTTGTTAATTTTCAAGCCAAAATAAATAAATTTCAGTTGAAATTTGTATAAAAAATAATAATAATTCAGTTCAAAACCGAATTGAACTGAAAATTGGACTTAGGGTAATGGCCTAATAGTAATGTATAATGCTTTAAACTAATCTTATCAATAAAAGAAAATCGAAGAAAAAAATATTTAAAAAAAGGGAACGCAATATAAATAAATATATATATATATATATATAAAGAGTATAGCCGCTCGGTTATCCCATTTATTAAAAATAATTATATAAAAAAACCCAGGAAACCCGCTAGCTATACTAATTTTTTGAGAAAAAAAAATACTACTTATTTTTTTTTAAAACGCCTAGCGATTAGGCCTCACATGTCAAAACAAGTATAGCGGCTATACAATTTTTTTTTTAAAAACCTGGGTATGGCCGGGTGGCTATAATATTTTTTTAAAAAATAAAAAATTCAGGCGTATAGCCATTCGGCTAGACTATTTAATTAAAAATAAAAGGGCCTGCCTAGCGATTATTGCCCATGTGTCAAAACAAGTATACTATTTTTAAAAAAAAATTAAAACAAAACCCCGAGTATAGCCGTTCGGCTAAACTATTTATTAAAAATAATTTTAAAAATCCCAGGTAAAGCCGTCCAGCTATACTATTTTAAAAATAAAATAAAAAATAAAAAAATAACCCGAATATAGCCGAACGGCTATACTATTTATAGTTTGTGTAAAACCAGCCCTAAGCTCTAAGAGCCTACAGAGGGGGGGTGAAGTAGGCTCCAGGTCAAGGACCAACCAATTAAAAAACTTGTTCAAACAAACACTCACACAAACAAACAATTATGAGATTAACTAGGTAAGACACTTAACAACTGAAAGTAAACAGCACAAGAGTTGTTGACCCAGGAAAACCCAAGAGGGTAAAAACTGGGAGCACCAAGCTAGGAGAGTATCAATCCACTCATAAAGAAATACAAGGAAATGAAGGAAGACTTAGCTCAATCTAACACTTATAGGCAGCTTCAATCACCCTTTCAGCAAGCACAATTTCTTTGTTTTCTTAGCAGCAAATCCTTTCATGGGCACCAAGCTCTAGTTGTATATGATTTTATGTATGGAGTGAGTTGTGGTTTCACAAATTTATCTATCTTAATCATATAACATGATTAAGCCAGATAAACGAAACCTTAGTGTTGTGAAGAATAAACTGAAGGTATTGAATTTGAAGCAAAAGGTTTATTTCAACATTACAACAACAAAAAACAGTTCACAGCCGAAATCTTGTAAATGCATACTTGGAGAAGCTTATAGGTATACCATCAATCGTATACTCTCAAGCAGCATATACTAGCTGAAACATATATGAAGGTTTTAAAGAAAATCGAGTCAGCCACTTTCCAGATAGACTCACAGAAAGCAAGTGACATATTATTAGCAATGCATGGGCTGAAGCCTTCCCTTCAACTGATCGAGTAAGAAGCATATATAAAGAGCAAGGGAAACTCAGTTTGAAAAACAAGCTGCTGACCAAAGAGAATAAACCAGGAGCCGTGCAAGACACAGGAAGTCAGAAAAAGGAATAAACAAAAAGCATGTGTTGTTGTTTGCTGAACACAAGACACGGCACCTTGGGCATAGACTGAAGAGATAGTTTAAAACCTATTACTTGGAGAGAGTGACAGCAACCAAGAGGTATGGGTATAAATTAATAAAAAAGAAGAACTTGAATCAAGAAAATAAAACCGTTAGAGAGCAAGTGAGTTACTCTCATGTGTTTGTCAGTTTTTAAAGATGGGAAGAATTTATAAAAACTGTCAAGGGCGATTTAAGAGAACGTTTGTTACAGGCATGCAAAAGACGAAGGTTGGATTAATACGCAAGACCACGTATGAATCCAGTAAGGAAGCAAAAGGCAAAAGGAGAACGTTGGATCAATACACGTGATCATGTATTAATCCAGTGAAAATGCATATGAGTTTTACCTTTGGCAGGCAACGTGAGGACTGTGAAGATCTTCAATCTATTTCAGTCTTAACCTCTAATCTATCTTAGAAACTAAGAATTAATACAATGGTTTTGTGGAAATACAAGAGAAGAGCCAAGCATAAAAAACAATCCTTGTAATAAAAATACAATCCTTACAGTTTGGTTTGGTTTGGTTTTGAGCTTTTGTAAACCGACTTAAACCAAACCGGACCGTTTATGTGTATATTTATTTATTTTATTTTATTTTATATATATAATACTATAATTAGTTAATAATTATTTATGAATATTTGAATTGAGCTATATTAGTTAGTGAAATATGAAGTTTTATGACATTTTGAGCTTTAGAACAATTTCGTACTATAGAATATGATTTATGTAAGAAGTAAGTTGTGAATTTGTTGGTTATAATTGGGCTAATAATGTTGAAAAAATGCAAAAATAAAGAGAATTGGGCTTAGGTCCAAACCGGCCGAACCAAACCGAATCAAACCGTCTTAAATTGGTTTGGATTGGTTCGGTTTCCCTTATAACTTTTATCCAAACCAAACCAAACCAAACCGTTATATTTTAATTGGTTCGGCCGTGGTTTTGACGTGAAACCGATCCAATCCGGACCGTGCCCACTCCTAGGGAGCCGCTTACTCCAAAAATTATCCAATATCCAGAAGTGGTCCTACCCTAAGGGCAGTTAGGCAGGCGCCAACTCCATTTTTTGCCAAACCAAAAATTACCCAATACCTGTGGTAGATTGAAGAAAAGAGAAGGATTCTGAGGAAATGGAGAGAGGAAGAAAGAGCCTTCATCCATAGAGGAGCATGTGCATGCCAAATTCTCTAGAGAAAGAAAGAAAGGATTCTGACTATTTCAAGATTTTAGATTGGTATGTACTCGTTTGCAGTTAGGCATAAAACCTAGGTTTTCTTTCCCTCTCCCGCCTTATTCTCTTCTCTGTTCGCTCTCTCCCAAACGACCTTGTACGATCCGAATTCAATAATTTTTCTTATGTAATGGGACTTTTTCTCTTCGCTATCTGTATATTGATTTTATTGTCATATATATTACAAATTTACATCAAGATAGTGGTCTTCTAGGTTCATCTTTACTCCTAGAGTTCTATTTCCATCAGATTGTTAGATATAGTATTTCATGGTATATTTGATTGTATTCGTGGTAGATTTATGATTCTGGGCTTCCAATTGTTGTGGTTGGCGTCTGGTATTATCTGTAGTATTTTTACAGTTAATCCATACACCATTATGTCTCCTATGCATAATCCTCTCTTAAATGATGACATAACAAAAGAAGAGGATAGAAAAAAAGGGGCATTTGGAAATCTCTGCAAGGCAGTCTTTTGTATGAGTTTTTGGCTTCTTTTTTCCCCTTTCAAAAGTGCATTCTTAAGGAGTTTATTAAGGATTCTTTGGTCTTCTTGATGAGAAAATGTTTAGCAATTTGACCATTAATTGCCATTTGATTTGACAGAGTATCCGAATGGCAAACCCGGCAATTGTATGCTCCCATACTGTGAATGGTGTTTCCAAAGTACATTCAGAATTGCTAAAAGCAAAATTATTCAAGGTACTATATATGTGTTCCTTGGATTGTTGTCTTTTCCCTTGGCTCATGATAAAGTTGAAGATATCCAAATTGTTATGATACCTTAAATTAGGTCATCCGACACCTCTTCTCTTTCACAGGACTTCTATGAGCAGTGGCCTCAGAAATTTCAATGCAAGACAGATGGTGTTACCCAGGTATAAAGTTCATAGCACCTTAATAAAGTGCTTGCTAGTTTCATTACACTTTTCCTTCTGTTTATGTGGTTAAAGAAGAATGGTGAGATACACACCTCCAAAGATGAGTTTTGATGGGTTTTGTAGTTTGTGCTGTTATAGTTATCAAATAGGGCTTATGGAGCAGAGTGTTCCATAGCGTTTTAAGTTTTTAAACCACCCCAGTCGAGCCATAAATCCGGATGCATCCACCTTTCCTGCAGTTTTCTTTAATATGCCTCAATTAATGTTCGACTCCGATCCTGTCTGTTGGTGACCACTTAATTGGATGGATGATGCTGTGGAACTTAGAATAGATATGTGTAACTCATATCATTACGTTTCTTCCGTTACTTTAGAAGGGAAAGATCAAAGTAAATTAAGTAAAATAATCTGCAGACTTCAGGTGCAGTACTCTGAGTCTTCAGTATTTTCTTGCTTATACATAAGAAACATTTGCCAATCTTTTATTAGCCTTGAAGACTTAACACCTACATTTTAGTGTGTAAGTTTTCATATGCCTTGGTTACTTAAAGAACTCCATAACCCAAAAGTTACAGACAAAACATTCATATCTGATGCCACTAAATCCAGCACCAGTTGCCAGGGCCATGAATTCTTCTTCACTCCTCTCCTTCCCTCCCAGATTTTGAGTCATCATCATCACATCAAGTTGGGAAGTGCT
This sequence comes from Prunus fruticosa, assembly GCA_018703695.1. Lineage (NCBI taxonomy): Eukaryota > Viridiplantae > Streptophyta > Magnoliopsida > Rosales > Rosaceae > Prunus > Prunus fruticosa. Next base: position 33,195,582 of record CM031918.1, read on the forward strand.
TTTCACAGCAGTACTAGTATCTGGCATAGCTGGAAGTAGTTCTTCCACAACAATCACTTTTCCATTGTCTGGAATAGCTTTGTAACAATTCTTCAACAGCTTTAGGCAGTGCTCATCGCTCCAATTATGAAGTATCCACTACAAACAAATGTATCAGAAGACAAGCAGAACAGCTTCATATATATAGTTACCATTGTTAAACTAAAAGAAGAAAACCAAAAATTTAATTAATGCTTGAGAAATTCAAAAATTACCTTCATAAAAATGGCATCCCCACTTGGAACACTAGCAAACATGTCTCCTCCAACATGTTCCACACCTGCCAAAAAAAATATTTAACTTCCATTTTATATATGCTGCATACCGCTTCCGATGAAGCAAAAACTAAGATTTCTCATTGAATCAAATAAATTAAAGTCCTACCAGGATAGGAAGGGGCATGATTTACGACATGGGGCAAGTCGAAATTGATACCCTTTATATGTTGATATCTAGATGTGATCAGATTAAGGGTCACTCCCAAACCACCACCAACATCAACAAGTTGTGTGAGGTTCTTGTCTTCAAGGCCCTTGTAGATATGAAGAAGTTTCTTGATGACAATGGTGGCGTGGTTAAACATTGCTTTGTTGAACACTTGATTAAACCTGGGGTCCAAACCTGGATACTCAAAAGCGTGCATGCCATAGAACCTGTTAAATGGAATTCCTCCTTCAACAACTGCATCTTTCATTTGAGACCTGTAGATTTATTATGTGTAGAAAGTTGGAGTTAGATACCCTATTGGCTATTTGTATTATAATTAGCACAAACTATGTGGTTTGTTTCTTTGATTTGGGGAACTTAATAAAAGCTGAATTATTAGGGCCTTTCTTCTATTCTTGGGTGGACAACCATGTATAATTTTAGTAGTTACTTCCCATTCCCAGACTGACTTTAATTATGCCATTTTAAGGAGTGAAATTGTCTGTAAATGTGGGTATAACAGTGAGTCTGTCCCCTTACGCCCAAGTTTAATCATTTTCCGGTAGTTTTCTGGTTTCCCCATTATACTAATTTTAATATAATCATGTGTAATGCATGTGTCAATATGTTAATCAAACTTAAATGTATAAAAACATAAGTAAAAAACTTAAAAATAAATGAATAAAGGAGGAAAGGAAAGAGGATATAATTAATTAGTAGTAGGTTCAAGAGAGCTTAAACTAACCAGCTTTCCATGCAGACCTTGTCTTGAAACAATGTCAACAAGGGGCCCAAAGAACCACCTTCTTCATCATTCACAAAGTACTTAGACACAGGGGCAAGGCTGTAGACCCTCTGAAAATCAGACCCACCATTAGCAGCAACAGCAGAGCAATTAAGAATAGAGTGGCTGGTGAGGAGCCTGAGGATTCTATCCACCATCATGGGTGCCTCAGGGTTCTTGGTGCCAATCTTGGCTGCAATCTCAGAAGAAGAGAGCTTGGAGTCTGGACCCTCTCTGGCTATGATGTCAAAAACCCCAAGCTCGACTGCTGATTGCAGAGACTTGGACAACACAGAAGAACCCACCAGCTGGATGGCATAGCAGAAGCTTTCATCTTCCTCTTCCTTTGTAATTTTATCCTCAGGCTCAGCATGATTTATTTTGGGATGGCTTTTTCTCTCCAATGAAGAAGCCATTGGACAGTTTATGTTTACGTTCTGAAACTCATTGCTAGTGGAATGGGTTTACTTATAGCTAGGAAACATAACATACAATTCACGTGGCTCTAGTATATAATATTAAGACAGTTGGAAAATCAATTTAGTACTATATTGTTAACAGTGGCGAGTTTCAGAATTCAAAAGTTGGGTAGGCAAAATTTACATACGACTCTCTCTCTCTCTGCATGTTGTGACTTAGTTTGTACATATTCAATGTATACACATATGACCATTAGCAACATAAGATCAGTGAGAAGAGATATTGAATACTTTAATGTTATATCCCGTGGCAGTTTTAGAATTCAAAAATTGGTTAGGCAAAATTTACATACTAAACTCTCTCTCTCTCTCTCTCTCATGCATGCATATGCCTCTAGAGTCTTGGGTTTAGGGAGCTGCATACATAATTTCATACTCAGGCTCAGCATGATTTATTTTGGGATGGCGTTTTCTTTCCAATGAAGAAGCCATTGGACTATCTATGTTTACGTTCTGAAACTCATTGCTAGTGGAATGGGTTTATTTATATTGTATTTCAATTATTCGGACCGTCTGTGTTTTAGGTGTTACTTCAAAGATTATCTCTGCAAAAATATCACTTGATTTTGAAGTTATTAATTCAACCACTGAATTAAATAGTTGTCATTTTAATGTTATTATTGTTGGTCACAACTACATATTGTAGAAAGGGGAATGCTAGCAATCTTCTCTCTAACCTTCTCTTTTGGACCTCCTCCATTTTACTTATGACAAGTGTCACTACTCTCTCACTTAAATCAATATTTTAATTACACAAAAGAACATTAATTGTATTTCCATATTTGCCCTTTTTATTGTTTAAAATAATAAACAATAAAAAAAGGGGTTCTTCAATCACTCGATCCCTCAACAAAAAAAAAAAAAAAATCACTCGATCCCCACCCCAACTCGCCCTCGCCCTCGCCCCACCTCTTCCTCCTCCGGTAAAACCCAACAGTCAACACGGCAATCACACCCACAACTCATCTCTCCTTCTCCCACCTGTGCAACGGCCCCCACTTCCCACCCCAGCCACTAATTTCGTTTTCCCACCCCAACCTCGACTCCTCCCCCACCGGTGAAAACCCAGCAGCCACATCCATGTTCCACCCCACCCATGTTTGATATATATATATTAAAAAATTTACAATACCTCCTTCACACATCTCTACACAAAAATATGAATATGATGGTTTTGTCATCTTTTTATTTTGTTATTTTGCAAAAACCTAAATTTCAGGGAGGATGGTGGGCTAGAACCAATACATAGAGATTGGGGAGGGGTGGGGGTGGGTGTGGTGAGAAATTGCAGGGAGGGTGGGTGGCGTATGAGGGCAGGGACGATGGAGAAGGGAGGAAGGGACAGTGGAGTCTTCCAAATGGTTTTGAATTTGGGTTAAGGGGAGGGACTTGGAATTTTCTTTTCTTTTCTGCAAAAGCAGCATGCTTGCAAAGACTCAAGAGGTACTATGCAGTTTCATTTGTTGACTTTGCCAAAGCAAAGGAGTCAGTTTGAGTCGAAGTGTGAGGATGAGTCTGGGTGAAGTGGTGGGTTGTGATTATGAAGATGGGTCTGAGAGAGAGAGAGAGAGAGAGAGAGAGAGTGGTAGTGGGAGAGAGGTAGTGGGAGAGAGTAATAAAAAAGTTGAAATATTTTATGAATAAAAATATTCAGTAAGGGTATATTTGGAAAAGAAAAGTTGGTTTGTTTTAAGTGTAAGGAATGTGACACGCGTCGTGAGGAAAATGGAGACGGTCCAAAAGAGAAGGTTGCTAGCATTCCCCTTATAGAAATGTCACCTGAACTTATACATCAATTTCAATTTGTCACCTTAAAGAAAAATTTAAGCGGAATGTCTCCTTAAGTTTTCAAAATTCAAGATTTGTCTCCTGACTTTAACATCATCCAATTTTCCTTCCATTTTTTAAGGGTATTTTAGTTTTTCCAAGCAAGAGGAATTAGATATCTTTATATTTAAATTATATTAAAAAAAGAGTTTACATATTAGAAAGACTAAAATACCCTTCAAAATAAATGGAAAATTGGATGATGTTAAAGTTAGGTGACAAATCATGGATTTTGAAAACTTAAGGTGACATTTTGCTTAAATTTTTCTTTAAGGTGACAAATTGAAACTTGATATATAAATTCAGGTGACATTTTCACAAAAATCCCTTTAATGTTTTTAATTTGTTCTAATCTTTTAAGTAAAATTCATAACAAGATGCCGATTACATCAAGTTATTTCGAGAATCCTTGATAAAAGAAGGCTGCTTAGAGCATCTCCAACCGATATATCAAAAGTGCCACATAGATATTTAACGGCTAGAAATAACATCTCACATCACTCCAACCGAATTGTCAAAAGCTAATGTGGAATGAAGGCTGGAGGTTCAGCTTTTTTTTGACAGCCCAAAAGCAAGATGTCAAATAAATATTTTATTATTTTTTAAAGACAACTGGCTGTAACTTTCATTTATTATTTTCCTTTTTCCTCTTTCCAGTTTATTTCCTACCGTTGAACAATTGTTTTTAAACGCACAACCATTTCCTCCTATCGTACATGTAATTTTTGTTTATCACCTCCTTCATTTCATTTTCGTCAAAAAGCTATATATATATATAAAAAGGAACTTGTGCTCAAACACAGTTCTTTTATACCAAAAAAGATTCTTTTCCTTTACAGTGAATTGAGCTACCAACCAAAGTGGTTACAAAGAAGCATGAAAACCAATCTAACTTCACTAGTTTCTCATCATCTTCTACTCAAGAACTCCCATAGATATTATTCTCAACTTAGAATGAAAATTCTTCGAGGTGGTGAATTGTGAATTATATTTCAATGAATTGATTTTCTTGTAGTATTTTCTTTTTTAATTAATTGATTGTCTTTTAGTATTTTCTTTTCTTTTTAATTAAAAATATAAAAATTATATTCTAAGAAGTAGTAAATAAATCAACACTGAAATGTAATAAAATAATAATTTAATTTGACATATCCCGTTAGTGTAAAACCTTGTAAGATGTCCAATTGGCCACATAAGCGATTAAATTTAAATTTGATATTTTTTATTTGACATCTTCTTGGAACGCTCTTATATGTTGTCTTTATTATAGCTGCCTATATGTTGTCTTTATTATAACTTTTCCCAAAGTAATAATGTATCAAGGACCCCATAGTAATAAGATTTGTCTCAAGGACCCCATAGTATTTCGAGAATCCTTGATAAAAGAAGGCTGCTTATAGGTTGTCTTTATTATAGCTGCCTATATGTTGTCTTTATTATAACTTTTCCCAAAGTAATAATGTATCAAGGACCCCATAGCGACTTTTCCGAAAGTGGTGGGTATTGAGTGATTGAGAAGGACCCCATAGCATGATGAAGGCCTAAAATTATGTTACACGTAGTGGTACTTTATTAGTGGAATTTGGAAGGATGATATTTCACACAGGCACGCATACAGCGTGTGACCTATTCACTTGTGAAGATTGATTATCTTTTGCACTGAACCAAAAATATTCCAGCCCCAAACAGAACAATGCCTAATATATGGATCATAGAAGTGTGGAACTCCATATTAGCTATATGATTCATCTGAATAGTAATCTTACTTAAGAGGAGTTCTTAAATCTAGGTCCAAAATGATTAGCTATCATTGGGTCTAATCCTCATGTTTTTGGTTTTAGATGTAGGTCCTTTGACATTTATTACTTTTTTGTTGTATCGATTTTACCCTTTAAGGTAAATAAGGAAAAGACATTGAAAATCTAAATTTAATGCATTATTTCCTTGAAATTGAATTCCAAATTTTGAATTTTTTTTCCTTGATAATATTCCTAATATATAGATAAAATACAATTTAATCAATAAAAAGTAAAGACTCGCATATTATACCAATCGATTAGATAAGCACCCACATTAAATTATGTACCTAACATAGGGTAAATAATGTTAATACATACAGGTATATATGTACATGCCTTACAGGTAAGTGTTTTTTTCTTGAGTTTTCTTAAGCAGTTTTTTCTGAGGTTCATATTTATATACATATGTACATGTCTTCCATGTAATAGTGTTTTTTTTTTTTTTCAAAGAAATTTTGTATGGATTTTTATCTCAGTTGAGTTTAAAGATCCATACCAAGATATTATATGAGTTCAATTAGCTGGGCTAGAGGGGATAACTATCTAGACTAAAGGTAATTTATGGATTTAATTACTTGGACCAGAGGTAATTTATGGGTTTAATTACCTGCATATTGCATACGAGGTGTATGCATAGGTACCTTACCTATTGTTAAGGTATGAAGTTTTTATGAACCCTTATTACAAATTTTGATGTCGGTATACCTTGGGAAAATTTCAGAATTCAATAAATAAATTTGCAATTAAATTCAAATCAAATATGATAATTAATATCCTACAAATCAATAACTTACCAGTTTTAGGAATTCATAATTTACCTTATTTATGTTTTAGGTGCATAATTGGAACAAGAAATAAAAAGTAAAAAAAAGTAAATATCAATAAATTGAAATAGGCATGTAATCTTATGTGGCGCAAAAGTGAAAGGACTTGGATCAACAACAATTTATGCGTGGATTGCACCCAAAATCTCTCCTCATAATTGGACTTATGCCAAATTTTCTATACTTCAGATAATGAAATGATTATATGACTAATATGAAGGTCCGAATGAGGGATTCATATATGACACCCTCAACTAGGGGTGGGCATCTCATCCGAATTATCCACGTACCGACGGTTTGGTTTGGTTTGGTTAAATAATTATTTTTTAATTTTAATTATTCCGATCCGAATTCGTACCGAAAATGTTTGGTTTGGTTAACGGAAACAAAATTCCTAACCCGACGAAAACCCGTACCGTTCCGATATTTATACTTATTTTATTATTTAAATACAAAACAAGAAACCAAAGGTAAATACAATCAGCATTTTGTATCACTCTTTTATCACTACTGTATCACTTCTTTATCACCATTGTATCACTTATCCGGGTACTGTAGCACTTTTTGGTCAGAGAGGGAACTTCCTATGTTTTCTAGTTTCAACCTTTGTCCCGTTTTTTACCTGTAACTTTCAAACTGTTGATCCAAATTTTATGTTCTTTATATGGTTGGATTCAGCATAAAAAAATAAAGAACCCAACGCGTAACAAATGTCAAAATTATTTATATAATTATAGAGAATTCAATAAAAAGAACACTCAAAAGTTCAAACAACAAACACAAGTGGCTCCCAATACATCTTGAGTACATATTGAATGATATAGTGACTAAGTTGTTTGATTTCATACTTGGATGAATTAGGTTATTGAATTTTTATATTTTAAAAGGATAATTTGGTGTATTTGTTCAAGAACTTATGTTATGTGAAAGTATTATTCATTTGTCACAGAGCAGTTGAGCAATCATTCATTTGTCACAGAGCACTTGAGCAATCATCTTCCATACTGTAGAGACTTTTTGGCTAAGATATAATACAAAATGCCAATCTCAATTTAACTTTTGAACTCTGTGTTTTGTGTCCAGAAAAGGAAGATTAGAAAGATTTGTTTTACTAGTTGACCAAAGCAGAATCAAAGATTTGTTACTTTACTTTACAAGGGAAAGAGAAAAGTAATCTGCAGACAAAATGTTCTGAGTCTTAAATAATTTCTTGCTTATAGACAAGAAACATTTGCAAATATTTTAATAGCCTTGAATTGAGTGTTTTTGTTATCGATGTGATGTGAGCACAGGCTCGGAACACTTTTATTTTAGTGCGTATGCTTTCATATCACTGGGCTACTTAAAGAATTCCATAACCCAAAGGTTACAGACAAAACATTCATATCTGATGCCACTAAATCCAGCACCAGTTGCCAGGGCCATGAATTCTTGTTCACTCCTCTCCTTCGCTCCCGAAATTTGAGCCATCATAATCACATCAATCACTTTTCCATTGTCTGGAATAGCTTTGTAACAATTCTTCAACAGCTTCAGGCAGTGCTCATCGCTCCAATTATGAAGTATCCACTACAAACAAATGTATCATAAGACAAGTAGAACAGCTTCATATATATAGTTACCATTGTTAAACTAAAAGAAGAAAACCAAAAATTTAATTAATGCTTGAGAAATTCAAAAATTACCTTCATAAAAATGGCATCCCCACTTCGAACACTAGCAAACATGTCTCCTCCAACATGTTCCACACCTGCAAAAAAAATTTAACTCCCATTTTATGCTGCAAACTGCTTCTGATGAAGCAAAAACTAAGATTTCACATTGAATCAAATAAATTAAAGGACTACCAGGATAGGAAGGGGCATGATTTACGACATGGGGCAAGTCAAAATTGATACCCTTTATATGTTGATATTTAGATGTGATCAGATTAAGGGTCATTCCCAAACCACCACCAACATCAACAAGTTGTGTGAGGTTCTAGTCTTCAAGGCCCTTGTAGATATGAAGAAGTTTCTTGATGACAATGGTGGTGTGGTTAAACATTCCTGTGTTGAACACTTGATTAAACCTGGGGTCCAAACCTAGAAACTCAAAAGTTTGCATGCCATGGACCCTGTTGAATGGAATTCCTCCTTCAACAACTGCATCTTTCAGTTGAGACCTGTAGATTTATTATGTGTAGAAAGTTGGAGTTAGATACCCTATTAGTATTATAATAAGCACAAACTATGTGAGTTGTTTCTTTGACTTGGGGATCCGGAACTTAATAAAATTTGAATTATATAGGGCCTTTCTTCTATTATTGGGTGGACCATTTATAATTTTAATAGTTACTTCCCTAGCCAAGATCCCATACTGACTTTAATTATGCCATTTTAAGGAATGAGATTGTCTGTAAATTTGGGGATAATAATAGTGAATATGTCTCCTTACACCCGACTTCGATCATTCTCCCGTAGTTTTTTAGTTTCTTCATTATACTAATTTTTTTTATATAATAATGTGTATTGCATGTTCCAGTACATTAATCAAACTTAAATAGATAAAAAGGGTCAAGATCAGGAACACACAAAAGGCTACACTTCTTGACACGCCTTTTCAGCCTTTAGATGTTTCTTCATCCAACGGTTGAAAACACATCTGATAGCTCATTTATTATTTTATTGGTGTCATTACCCATTGCACACAGGACGAGACTATCTCTACATTAGGAGAGAATTTTTTTGTTCCTACAGAGAGAAACTCTCATATAGCGGGGATAACACTTTTTGCTATTTCTGGCCAATAACATAATGACACATGGGATAACTTATCAACAGCGTCATTGTATTATTGGCCTGGAAAAACAAAACAGTGTTATCCATGTTACAATAAAGTGACCTTTGAGACGTTTTGACCAACCTAAAGTTAATGAAATTGGGCAAACTTGTAGTGTATTTGAAGCTTATTCTCTCTAGTTTCTAACCCAATAAACCGCACTCAAAACAGAGCTAAAACGAAGGAGAAAACTAGCTCCAAAGTTCGACTCTGTTGCTGGTTTTTCTGCAGAAAACAGATTTTTTTCAAAACTTTGTACATGTGTTTGATGTATCAAAACTCAACCAAATTTGACGAAAATAATTGTGTTTTGTTCCTTGCCAAGTCTAGTTTAAAACCCGACAAATGGCTTCCTCAAACACTCAAAGGATTGGGAGAAAAATAGAGCCAAAGTGAGGCTCGTGGACTGCAAATTTCCAGATTTGGTTCTAAGTCGTTTTCAACCATTCTATCACTTCCAAGTTGTTCCTAAGGATTCTAAAACTCTTCTAAAGTTCATACCTATCATTATAACTCATCAAAAACTCAAAATAGAACCAAAATCATAAACACCCACACTAGAAAAATTGCTCTATGCACCCAACCCGAAAATAGAAGTTCAAACTCTTCCAATTCAATTTCCCCATCACTCAAATGACTCAAAATACTCTTTAAGGGACTAGAAACACACTAACACAAAGTTAAAAATCACATATTCGAAATTGACTCACCTTAGAGATTTTTTTTCTTCCCTTCCTTCTATTCTCCATTCTCTTCCTCACCCAAATTTCATTTCCTTCATCCCCAATCTTATCTTAGTTTAAGAAATTAAGGCTATGTTTGGTACACCTCCTTGGATTGGCTTGGATTGGACTAGCTTAAATAACACCCCAAGTCCATGTTTGGTGCAGCCCATCTTTAAATTAAATGAGACTATATAATCCGGGCCTACAAAAAACCCTTCACTCGTTGGCACAAAATAGAGAACTCTGAAGAGGTGACGCTAAATAACGAAGTCGTTATTGAGTCTGCCATTATCCAACGTTGCTCTGCTCTGCTCTTCTCTTTGACGTGGTCTGGCTCTTCTCTTCGACGTGCTCTGGCTCTCCTCTTCCACGTTGCTTTGTTTTCATCTTCTGTTGTGCTCTATTCTAACTCACTTAAGGTTAGTTGTTCAACTCTCTTCTCTTTCCACTCTTCTTCTCTGTTTGTCTCTCTCCTTAGTGATATTTGATGGGTTCAATTTGCTATTTCTTATTTTGATTTTTAAGTTTTGATTATGTGGTTGTTTGTAGTTACCTTAATTTGATGAGAATTAACATTTGTATTGGTTAATTTTCATTGGATTATAATTGGGTATTTTTCTAGGGTTTTCAATTTTGAATTGTTTTGATTATGGGGTTTTTGTTTGGAATGAGAAGAATAAAAGGGTAGAGGTCATGTGGCTAATTGCACGTTGTGTTTGCAAACAAACGTTTGGTTTTTGCAAATTGTGATTGCAATTGCATGTTGTGTTTGCAAACAGACATTTGGTTTTTGCAAACTATGATTGCAATTGCATGTTGTGTTTGCAATTACTTAGTGATGGTTTGACAATTTGCATTAGGGAAGTTGAGCTTTCACATTTTGGAAATGTTCTAGGCAATTTGTGGTTTCTGTTTCATGGATTATAATTGGGTATTTTTCTAGGATTTTCAATTTTGAATTGTTTTGATTATGGGGTTTTTGTTTGGAATGAGAAGATATGAATAAATTGATGGGTGGAATTGGAGCTTTGAACAATTTAATGAAAGTCATTGTCGTTTGCAACATAATTTGCTCAAAGTAGGGAATCAAATTAGGGAATCAAATTTCTTCCATGCACCATCAATTTGTTCAAAGTTAAGCAATTCACAAAAGTTGAATTTCTTTAGAAGGGCCTACTTTGTCTTTTTTTCTTGATTTAAAGCCACATGGGTTAGAAATTGGTTGTTGCATAGTCAAATTCTGGCAAAGTCTTATGAAATCAAATAACTAATTCTGACATAGGCCTTTTGCAGAAAAGTCTTGGATCAAATGAAAGAATCACAACTAAATTATCTTAAATAAACTAAGTGGTGTCTTATTTTATTGTAGCACCACAAGAATGTAGCTGAATGGAGGAACAAATCATTCCCATTATTTGTTATACTTGCTAATATTTTTGGAAAGGATCGTGCTAATGGAAAAGGAGTTGAAATCCCTAGTGAGATGATGGAAGAGCAAGGGAATAATGAAGTTGATGCTAGTGATGACAATGATACATCTCCCATGTCAATAAACAAGGAGGGCAGCCAATCTGTGGCTAGTCAAAACAAGAGGAAAAGAGGCTCAAGTGATGAAGACAAAATTGTGACTGCATTGGAAATATTGTTTGAAGTATCTGGAAAAAGGATGCAAATGGTGACTGATGCTTTCTTAAAAGGTAATGAAGATTGATCTGATATTGCCAAAGAAGTCAAGGAAATGGGATTTTCTGCTATGGATCAAATTAAAGCATTAAAAGTCATTTTGGATAAGCCACAAACAATATCTCTATTCAAGTCACTTGATGCTGATATTAAAAAAGCCTTTGTTGAGCAATTGCTCAATGAAAATGCTTGAAGAGGCAACATCTGATATATTGGAAACACCACAAGTGCATCTGATATGTTCAGTTTCTTCGATTTCGCTGAGATGGCACAAAAACTCCAGTGCATTCTCCTTGCCCTCGCTAGGGTTCAACAGCCCTAGCAAGCCAACAAGGTAGGAGGCTTCCTCATGCCCTGCCGTAGCCGCCACCCGGAGGTTCTTCATGCCCTCATCATCTTTCAATAGGAAGAAGTCATGAATAGCTTCTCTGTAAATCATTTCTGGATTGTTATGTTCTTTGCACTTTTGTAAGAACTCAACAATTTTGCCTTCCTCACTTGGGTACCAGTCCTATGCCATGGTACTTATCCACTGACACCATTGTCCAAACCTCAGGATCGTTGAGAATTTCTTTAAATAACTTGCAGGTTGCCGCCATGTTGTACAAATCTTCAGAGGACTGCTTTGCAACCACGAGCAGCACCTTAAACCATGCCAAATGTGGAATATCCATCTTGGTTTAGGGTTTAGGGACTAAAAAGGGTCTGTGGAGAAGAGGACTGAAAAGGGTCTGTGGAGTAGAGGACTGAAAAGGGTCTGTGGAGAAGAGGACTGAAAAGGGTGTGTGGAGAAGAGGGACTGAAAAGGGTGTGTGGAGGTTTTAATAATCAATGTGTCGTTTGGGATGAAGAAGGAAGTGGCGCATATAAACCCAACCGGCGTGACCTACTTGACAATGGACGAAGACAAGGCTTTATCAGTTTCAATTATATTATTCGTTTCCCAAGCGCTGTGACTGAAACGACAATTGACACTTATCGCTGAAGCTGGAGGGACTCAATTGGTTTCGCGCGCTCCCATATTGAGAGCATTTATGATACCAGTTGTCATCGGCAGCAGTCACAAAATTATAAATGCTTTTCGTCATAATTATTTTGCTAAAATCACATCACCACTTTTGAAGCAAATGACTTAGTTACATTTGAACATGACCAAGTAATCAATTTCATTTTGCCAACCTTGAAACTAAATATCAACGCACCATTAACAGTAAAGTAAATGATCACATTGTATATGGTTCTAATAATGCAAAAATGACATTAGAACGAGTGAAGGTAACTTGCATTTTAACATTAACAACTAAGCAGTTGCTTCTTACCAAATATGGAAGTAAATATGAACGCGTATCACCAGGATCAGAAAAAGAAAACTGTGTTTATGATACTGATAATGCAAATATGACAGCACACGTTCTCAAGGTAACTTACATTTCAACCACGCCGCGCGAACACTTAAAGCTCCGCAAATATGATACTTAATTTGTCTGATTATCACCTATAAAGAAAATGAAACTAGTGTATCTGATACTAATAATGCAAATATGACATCACCACGGAAAGTAGGTATCTAAAGTGGCCGCTCCCCAATCAAAGTGAACAAATTAATTTTGGCGGGTAAAATTAGTAAGGGGATTGCTGTATAAATAACAAAGTGATATATTTAACCTCACATTGCACCACCAGTTGGGCACCAACGCGACTTGGTCCAAAAGTAAACTCATTAATTATAAAATCACACATAAATAATAAAAGATATCCTAAAACTACATAAATAACAAAATAACAATATATCATGAAATAACTAATTAAATGGTACCTAAACCACATTTGAAAACATAGTGTGGCACCATTTACGGTTTATGGTTCTGCATAGTATCAACAACATATGTTGACGGTTGCATACAAGTTGTATTTGAACCCACTAAAAATAACTTTTTCTTTAATTTTAAGTCAAAAGGGGGAGTTGCATCATAAACAAGAGTTTGTTCATTGGGAAAATTAACTTATGCTTCGTATCTAAATATTGGGAAAAATTAGTCTTATTTTATCCTTTCAAATGACACACAGAATATTATTATTGTTATTTCCTTGGTCAAATTATATATTTCACACGAATAAGCAAACCTCATATTACCATTTTAGGAACAACAACTCCTGAGGGAGATCCAATCAATGCTAAAAACTATCCCATTCCTTTTAGGCATTTTGTAAAGAGAAATTAAATATGTTGACAGAAAATAATGTAAACATACTTCAATTAAAGCATACCCATTTAGCTTTACAAAAGTACGCATAATCAACCAAAGCAGTTTCCCATATTTTTCACTCGCTCTTTCTTCACGTCTTACAGCTTGGATACATAGAAGATACCATCTGAAGTGTCCAAAGCAAAATGTTTACACCTTCAGGAGCGCACACAAACTTGGAACAAAAGCAGTCAAAATGAACGTTTACGCATTTTTTCCAAACAAACTCACTGAAAATAACGAAAATGAACGTTGTCCAGCGACGGTTTACTCCATGGTGATTCTGTCCCAGTTGTAGCTTGGGACAACACATTTTGCATACTCTCTGAACAGGTCAAATCCTTTACGTGCTTCTCTTCCCTCATCTGCAATGCCTCATTCGACCCCCTGAACCTTTCGACAACCTTTTCCTTTCGCAAGCCCAACCCTCAGTTTCATTAGTTTGACTGATCGAAGGTGTAATTTCGCTTGACTTTTCTCCTTCCCCAATGTTTCTTCATACCATCTTAGACGTATCTTCTACGTTTTATTTCAGTCAACACGCATCGTACCGCATCTGGCCGATACGACCTGCATCATCATGGTCCTCAGATGAAAAGTTGATGGATTTCGCAGGTCCAACAGGAACATCTTAAGCGTTCTTATTCTTCTATGAGATAGGGTCTGCATTTTGGTGGAGTTGTTATAAGTATGGGGGGGATTTTCGTAGGTGAACCCATGGTGAGTTGAGGGTTGTTTGGACCAACTGGTGGTGCAATGTGAGGTAGAATATATGACTTTGTTATTTATACAGCAGTCCCTTTACTAATTTTCCCGCCAACATGAATTTGTTCACTTGGACGGGAGCCGCCACTTGAGATACCTAATTTCCGTGGTGATGTCATATTTGCATTATTAGTATCAGAACACAAGTTATTTCATTTTCTTTACAGGTGATAAGCAGACAAATTAAGTATCACATTTGCTTCAAAAGTGGTGATGTGATTTTAGCATAATAATTATGACGAAAAGCATTTATAATTTTGTGACTTGCTGCCCTGACAAATGTTATCATAAATGCTCTCAATATGGGAGCGCGCGAAACCAATTGAGTCCCTCCGAGCTTCAGCGATAAGTGTCAATTGTCGTTTCAGTCACAGTGCTTGGGAAACGAATAATATAATTGAAACTGATCTAAACCCTTGTCTTTGTCCATTGTCAAGTGGGTCACGCCGGTTGGGTTTATATGCGGCACTTCCTTCTTCGTCCCCAAACGACACCTTGATTATTAAAACCTCCACACACCCTTTTCAGTCCCTCTTCTCCAACAACTAAGATGGATATTCCACATTTGGCATGGTTTAAGGTACTGCTCGGTTGCAAAGAACTCCTCTTGAAGATCTGGAGCATGGCGGGAACATGCAAGTTATTTCAACAAATGCTTGAATGATCCTGAGGTTTGGACAACCGTGTCAGTGGATAAGTACCAGTGGCATGAGGACTGGTACGGTGAAGATAAAGGGAAAATTGTTGAGTTCTTGCAAAAGTGCAAAGAACATAACAATCCAGAAATCATTTACAGAGAAGCTATTCAGGAGTTCTTCGTGAAGAATGATGATGAGGCGCTGAAAACCTCCGGGTGGCGGGCTATGGCAGGGCATAAGGAAGCCTCCTACCTTGTTGGCTTGCTAGGGCTGTTGAACCCTAGTGAGGGCAAGGAGAATGCGATGAAGTTTTTGTGCCATCTCAGGAAAAAAAAGAAATCTGAAGGCAAGCTTCAGGGATTCAATAACCAATCGACTACGTCCGTATACAATGTGTGGCACCGTGACTCCTCCTATGCTTCAAAAATTTACTGGAGACAAAGGATTTTTACAAGACTGCATTCACTTGTGAGGGTAATCGGGAGTGGTATCAGTTATGGGCCCGCTGGGCGACGACTGGCACAACGTAGATGCTTGGAACCGCTGTCAACCCTGCAAATGGAAGAGGGAGCCGTTCCGCATCGAGCGCTAACTCCAGCTCATCACTGTTTGTTTTTAAGGTGTATATACATGGTATGATAGGTGTTTTATTAATAAATTGTTTTGGTTTTTAGTGTTTTTATGTAAAGGTGAAACTGTGAACTTTGTATTGTTTTTATTTGAAGTCTGTTTATGGTTTTGGGTCCTATATCGTTTCAGGAAGTGGTCTCAAATGTGGAATTGCTGGTTCATATCCCCCAAACAGCCATTTGTTAAAGATGATAGAGAGGCACATGGCAGGGAGGTTGCGTGTTGTCAACCGGGAAAGGGATTATCCTTTTACTGACTTCGTTGACAAGTGGATGTCTGACACATCCTTGATCTTCTAAGATACTCTGATGATCCCATAAATAACCCAAAAAAATCCCCCTAATTTCCTTATTTGTCCTGCATTTGAAACTATATTTGCAACAAAAAAGGAAGTGTAATTAAGTCATCCGGTAATCCCTTTTCACTAACATAATTATTTAAATATTGCAGTGTGGATCTACGAATTAAGTGGAGGGTTTTTCCCAATTGATTATAACCATCTACGACATTTCCCCATTATTTTCAGATTTGTCCAGCAATTTTTAGGATGTCTGCACCCAAAAAAAAAATATAATTGAATCCCATAGTACGGAAATCCCCGTTCACTAACATCAAGAATTACATATCAATTTTCACAAAAAAAACATTTTGCCAAATATTAACCCAAAACTCCTGACGAGGTATTCATCCCCACACAGAGTTAGGAACTTTCCCAATTTTTTCCTTCATTTTCCTGCATTTGTAACGATTTTTGGGAAAAAACTGAATAAAATATACAAGAAATGCCAAGTGGAGGCGCTGGAGTGGGGAGCTGCAAGCATGACCGCCACGCGGCGATCCCCATGCCGCCACTCGCCAGTTTTTCTATTTTCAATCGTTTCCACTTAAATATTCAATTTTTAAACGACTTCAAGGGTGTAGGGGCTTGCCGCCTATGGTTTAGGGTTTACTGTCGAATGCTTAGGGTTAAAAAATATTAAACCAATGCTTTTCTTTCCCGCTCATGGGTTAGGGTTAACAAAAAAAAACATTCCTGCAAATTTTGAATTTGCCGTTCACAACACAGGATTGTTACGACCAAAACAGGACAATTCAAACTTCAAACTCCATATTAGTTCTCCCCAAAAAATAAATTACAATTCCTTTTCAGATTTGAAGGAAAATTAATTGGGGTTTTGAGCAAATTTTTGATAGGGTTGTCATCTTCTGTTATTTCATTTTCCCTCCTGGGCAAAGCCATGTCGAATTCTTCAACAAACACTCAAGGAAAGAGGTGTCGGCACTGCAATGCTGAGATGGTTATGCTAATTTCCAAATTTGAAAGGAATATGGGCAGACCGTATCGAAGCGCTTCACAACATATGTAAGTACTATCTTCCCTAAGCCAATAACACTAACTCAGATTTGCCATTGCCTAAGCCAACGAAAACTGCTCAGAGTAGAAAAATTGGGTCTTACATTGTAATTCCGAAAAATGAAAAATGTAACTTTCTTATGTTTTTTTAGGGAGCTACAAGGTGTAGTGGCTATGAATGGCTACTGGAGGCAACATGCCAATGAATATATACTTGAAAACCAGCTGGATGTGAAGGAACTTAATGTATATGCTGAAGTCATCCGTATAGTGAAGGGCATTAAAAACATCCTCCTACTATTGTTAGTTCTATCATTTCTGAATTTGGCAGTTCAAGTGATGAAGAAGTAAGAAACTTTTTGCGTCTGAAATCTTCCAGCTATTTCAAGTATATATTTATAAATTGTGTTCTGTTTTGGCTTTTCAAGTATATATTTTGTAATTTTCTAATCCGGACAGCTATAAATATGAAGAAGTGTTTGCAAATCTACTATAATGAATTAATCATTGAGCATAAACCCTTAACCCTAAACCCATAAACCGTAAAATGGTGTCACACAAGAATAAGAACGCTGAAGATGTTCCTGTAGGACCTACGAAATCCATCAACTTTTCATCTAGGACCACGATGATGCAGGTCGTGTCGGCCAGATGCCGTAGATGTGTTGAAGACTGAAATAAAACGTCAGAAGATACATCTAAGATGGTATGAAGAAACATTGGGGGAAGGGTAAAAGTCAAGCGAAATTACACCTTCGATCAATCAAACTAATGAAACTGAGGGTTAGACTTGCGAAAGGAAAAGGTTGTCCAAGGTTCTGGGGTCGAATGAGGCAGGTGAGATGAGGGAAGCAGAAGCACGTAAGGGATTTGACCTGTTCCGAGAGTATGCAAAATGTGTTGTCCCAAGCTACAACTTGGACCGAAGAGGCCATGGAGTAAACCGTCGCGGAACAACGTTCATTTTCCGTTATTTTCAGGAGTTTGTTTGGAAAAAATGCGTAAATGTTCATTTTGACTGCTTTTGTTCCAAGTTTGTGTGCGCTCCTGAAGGTGTAACCATTTTGCTTTGGACACTTCAGATGGTATCTTCTATGTATCCAAGCTGTAAGACGTGAAGAAAGAGCGAGTGAAAAATATGGGAAAACTCGCTTTTGGTTGATTATGCGTACTTTTGTAAAGCTAAATGGGTATGCTTTAATTGAAGTATGTTTACATTATTTTCTGTCAACATATTTAATTTCTCTTTACAAAATGCCTAAAAGGAATGGGATAGTTTTTAGCATTGATTGGATCTCCCTCACAGGAGTTGTTGTTCCTAAAATGGTAATATGAGGTGTGCTTATTCGTGTGAAATATATAATATATGACCAATGAAATAACAATAAAAATATTGTGTGTCATTTGAAAGGAGAAAATAAGACTAATTTTTCCCAAAAATTACATACGAAGCAAATGTAACCGATAGTTGTGTTATTTTAAATTAGATAATGAACATGAAGGAAATAGACGGAAAAGGTTTGCAAAACATAATGTTACGTTTGAAACGAAAGCGAGTTCAAACCATATTCCGAAGATGAAGTGTACACTCTGGATTATCACATCTTATGAAATTTGAGTACGAAAGTGAGTTGAAAAAACACTTTCGACGATTTATAGCTTCCCCCAGTTGTGTAATGCCACAAGGAGCTGGTATCAATTTTGGGGCATTTTTTCGGATTTTTTCTCCTTGTTATTACCATGTCTTCAATAATTTTCCCCTAGTTGTGTAATGAAAATAACGAAATACAACACATGGCGGGACCTGACCGCATCAACCTTCGGAGGTGCACACGTGCACGTCAATGACCATTCTCTCACCCTTCCTTTGCAAACATCGGGATAATAATTCAACAAATGCTACCACCTCATTGAAAGTTGAAAATTCAAAATTCATGTGTATGCTATCTGTGATTAATACGAGGCTTTAATCCAATTCAACCTAAATCAAATACTCTCATTACTGAACCAAAAAACAAAACTGATGTGACAGATGGGGAAAAATAGAAAACAAACTGCGGAATACTCCAGGACATCATATATAAACGGTGTCGTATGGCTATGGGATACTCATTGTTGTACATCAACATCTCGTTTTTTCCTTGCAACTCTTCTTTGGAGTTGTGTTTTGTGCATACAACGAATGCCCCAGTCTGAAGAAATGAAGATTTGTCAACATGTCAACCAGTTCACACCAATGCAAATCAGGGGATTCTGAATGGGTCATGGTAATATGCCCCCGATTACTCAAGTCCCCTCTACCACCGCTGCCACTTCCAACCTCCTCCTGGAAGCGAGGGCGAGTTCGATGACCCTGCTCTGGAAATAAATGATATGAAGAACAAACTGGAACACCACTCCTCCTTGGTCCATTATTGGACTTAAAAGTGTGTCGAGTTAGTAGGAAGTTGGTCGTTTTGACGCGCCAAGTGTACAAAGCGCGTTACAGAAAAGAGAAGCACAGAATTCGTGGCCAAAGAAGAAAGCTCAAAGCAGAGGATTTGTAAATGACCCTGGAGGATGCTACGTACGAATCTTCGAGCATCCACAAAGGAGGAGACAAGCATGGGAGGCAATGTCCGTGGCTTTCAACGAAGGTTTTGAGCAATTCCACCCTTTGCTGCAGATGTCCACAAACATATTGACTTGGACGCCATAACTCCATTGCCTAGGCAAATCATCTTGGCGGTGTACACCCACCAGCTGGCTAGGCCACCAACCAGTAAAAGCCAACGAGTAATGACGGCGTAGCCATATGAATCGCTAGGCAATCGTTATTCACTTGTTTGTTTTTGTTAATGCCATATCTGGGTTTGTGTTTACATGTTTATGCCCATTTTGACTACGTGCAGCTGATTCAGGTTTAAAGTCCTATCACAGCCTGGGGTTCTATGTTCTTACCAGATTTCAATCTTATTTCTTCGATCACTAACTACTGATTAGTAGAGTTCAGTTACTAATAGTGCTCAAATTTTTGGTTTAAAAAATTGTTGTGGTCCAGAAAATTTTTCAAGATTATCTAACATATATATTCGGTTCTCTGACACATTACTGGCACATAGTGATGGTTTCAAGATTCCCTTGCTTAACATAGAAGTGATGGTTTCAAGATTCCATTACCTACATATTTCATTTTCCTGCAACCGTTGCAAAGGTGTATAAAACGTTACCCACATTGCATGAATCCCAAACGAATCCTTTCAAACACTTGGCTCCACGTTCTGAAAACACCAAAGCCCCAGGATGGACATCCACCTTCAACCAAAGATGGATCCGAAAGTTCAGTTCGCGCATAATTATTGCAAGCATGGTGACGTTTACGACCATCCTTGTGGGACGTGCACGTATCTATTCGACGTAGGTCCAGACAATGTTCCATACTATCGGTCCCTAACCCCTCTCCCCCAAGCCCCCATCTCCCATTGTTTGCATTACCCCCAGTGGTGCGAGGATTGCTACAATGACAAACGCATTCTAGATTGAGAGGAACGTGGCGCTTTGAGTCAAGTGATGACTTTGATGCTGAAACTACGTGGCTCTTCAAATAACTTATTGTTGACTTTAATGTACTTTTTTTTTTTTTATTTTTCCAGGGGTCGAATGTAAGTCATGCGATATGTGTGTGACACTTAATAATTATCGAATACAAAAGTTACTTTGTTTTTGGGGCAGTTTCACTGTCTGCTTTTCACATACCTTAGTTCAGGATCAACATGAGGCACTTACATAAGATTCACTAACGGTTCCAGATGGTTTCCAAAAAGACGCAAATTGGTATCAACAAATATTCAAACTCCGGGACCGTAAAATGAAATCAAACTCTTGGAGAAAATGACTCTGTCATAGTAGGTTCCCTATCTGCGGCTCTAACTGGGCTGCAAACTCCCATCAACTCAGCACCAACTTCTACGTCTGGAAGATGAAGAAGCTGAACATCGAAACAAAGAAACAAGTCAGCAGGCATTTCTTGTACAAAATTCAAACCCAGACAATTACATATTCACTTACCCGCTCACAAGTTTTGGACAACTCCGTCTATCATGATCAGCCTTCCTACATTCACTGGACCCGCCGTTTATGTCCTTCGCGCCTTCTCTTTTTGTCCTTTCACTCTTCTCGCATGCCCTTTTGCTTTTACTCGATGGGGATCCTTAATTCTGACTTGGGAAGAACTAGTTCAACCTCTCCATTGGGTTTCTTCTTTAACACGAGCTCTTGATGACAACAACCTTGTAAGCTTCCCACGAATGTCGTCAAATGAATTTTCCAGGACTCAAAACCTTCATCACACAACAAAGCAGAATCTATCAACTCACCTGCAACTTTGCCAAGTTTTGATCTCTTAACCAAAACCAAACCGTCCACGCAATCTTTAACTTCTTTGTCATTCTTATCATATACTACACCGCACTTTGCACTTTGAAGCCATCGTTTCACTATGTAATTGTCTGCAAGTGCTCTCACCTTCATTCTTAAAAATGCTAGGATGTGTCAGCACGAATACCCAAAATTCAAATCCTTTGCAGCTGCAATAAACTTTATCGGCATCTTTATCATGCACAAGCTCCTTCATCCGTGTCACCCCCGATTTACCCGCTCACTTACTTTGTACCTGCATTGGGTCTCATCTTGCTCTACAAGTTCAACAAGCATAAAAGGCTTCTGAAGTCTTCCTCTCAAACATTTCAAGAATTTCCCGAGTGTAAATGTGTGCCATTTGATGTTGCATTGGTGTTCAAAATGGCAGTGGAGGTTTTTCATTGGTATCAACATGATGAGCCATTAACTCCTTGTGCCTCCGTGAACAAAGAGCTCTTTCAAAACGTACAATGAATTCCATCAATGTGTTTTTCCCTTTAAACGTATAATGAATTCCATTAATGTGTTTTTCCGGTTAGTATATTGTTTGAAAAATGCATGACAACTTTCAGCCGCCCTTGACTACTTGACATCCGAGCCTAAAACACATGTTTTACATATGATGGAACCCAATTCTCCCCGCAAAGCATGAATCGAGCTCAGCCACGGATGGTCTTTCAGCCCATTGCTTGTGACGATTTCATCCCATTCGCATCAAATTCTTCTTTCGTGTCCATACCCCATATGCATTTGCACATTTCCGAAAACATTCCCCAATGCCGATTTCTCCATAAACTTATTCAAGATATGCCATATGCAATATCTATGGAATGTTGTTGGGAGAGTTAAAACAATTGCCTTTGACATGGCTGCATCTTGATCAGGTGATGATCATTTTGGGTGGCTCACCTGGCATGGCTTTCTTGAATTCTTCAAACAACCATGCAAATGAATCCGTGGTTTCACTAGTTAGGAATGCACAACCAAACAACATTGTCCGCCTATAGTTATTAATGCCTAACAAAGGCGCAAAGACCATCCCATAGCAGTTTGTGCTTAACGTCGTATCAAATACCACCACATCCCCAAAAAACCCATAAGCTCCGTCTTGACCTTGCATCTGCCCAGAAACATTTCCCATCCTTCCTTCCAAATCTACCTCCATATTGAAATAAAATGATTCATTTTTTCCTTGCTCAGCCAAAAATGCTCCTTCAGGACGTGCATCATGCCCAATCACCTCCCCACGCACGTCCCTCTGCATAATTATAGACATCTCTCCTAACAAACCCAACATTTTCCAATCCCCCTACTTGCACCTCAAGAAGGCTTACCTGTTTATGTAGAGGGATATTAACTTTGCTCATATGTGCACTATAGACCTTTGTAGACTCTGTTCAAGTTACGGTGAGATCTCGATAGATGAGCTTTATCAACTATGGTCATGTCATGGTTGTGTACCTCATGGAATCCTACAACAGTGTACTTATTCTTCTCATTTACCTTCAAAATAGCAAGTTTAGCCTTGCACCGAGCTCAAAGTACAACCTTCTAGCTGTCTTGTCTTACGACTACAGTGCTTGTCAACGCATACCCTTGTTTACAGGATACATATTCTTTCCTTGTTACCTCTCTTGTGAATGTGCAAGTTCTCGTTGGTAAACCAAATCCGAATGTCACCCGCTTCGCGGCATACATATTATAGAAATTGAACACATCCTCACAGGAATCAATTCAAGTCCCAATTTTGGTTTCAATTCCAAACTAACTTCCTGTGTCACCTGCCCTTTCGCACTCCATTTCAGTTCTTGCAATTTAACCCTTAATATCACATAATAACCATCATATATGACATTAAAATCACTATCGCTAAACATTAAAGACCTACATACACTAATTGAACTTTGGGCTATGCCCAATATTTGGCACAAGCTTTCAAAGAGCTTTAAATATATATCAACTAACATATGACATCCAAATGACTCTCTGTGAAACATTAAAGACATACATACAACCTAATCTGACTCATGCTAATGCCCAATATTTGGCACATGCTTTCAAACAACTTTACAATAAATATTAACTAACATATGACATGCAAATGACTCTCCGCTGAAACATTAAAGACATACATACAACCTATCTGACTTATGCTAATGCCCAATAATGAAATTGACAAATAAAGTATATGGCTTACCTTCGACTGAATTTCCAACTTCAGAATTTTCAACAACTATGACAACGTAACGTAGCCCTTTTCGAGATCTGACGTCAACCCCAAAAAACTTTTCTTCTTCCTCAACCCTTGTTTCCCCCCGCTAAGGATTTCAAAACCAAAGGAGTAGAACCACAACGGTACGGCAGCACTTTCCAACTCAACGCCCAGTTTCGACGTTGCTCAAGCACTTTCCAACTCGGAATTTTGCTAAAAGTAGGGAATTTAAGAGGAGAAATTGACAATTCCTTGTTTGGCAACTTAGTGCGGAATTTATTAAATGACACGTGGACAAAAATCGAGAAAATTGGAGCATCAAATTCCCGAGTTTAATTTCCACCAAAATAGGCGTCATTTCACAATTTCCATAGTGCCGTTCTTAAAATTTTGTCATTTACAAAATTTGACATACATAAATCTAAACATTGAAATCTTCAATTACCAGGAATTGAAATGATGGAAATCTAAATTTCGTCATTTTAGAATTCTATGTAATTTTCTCCTTCATCCAAACGGAGTGCCAGTTTTCCATATTCCAGGAAAATTTTAATTTTCTAGATTTTAGCACAGTTTTCTAGTTTTTGTTTTGTGTTTTTTTTCTTCCAGATTTCTAGTTTCCTAATTTATTTGCGTTAGGACTTTTCTTTTAGCAAGGATAAAATCTTTATTCATCTATTTTCTGTTTGGCTTATTTATCTGTTTCACCCTTAGAACTCGAGCTCGCTCCTCACTTAACCACCCTGGAACTTAAATTTCTTCACTTTACCACTTCCGTCCACTTCCCGTCCACAAAACGTTAAGTTTCGAGGTGGCTCGGGCATTCTAGTAATTTTAGCCCCTATCTCTCTCTCTGCCTCTTCTCTGCCTCTCTCTCTCTCTCTCTCTCTCTCTCTCTCTCTCTCCCCCACACACACACACACACACACACACACACACACACACACACACACACACACACACACACACACACACACACACACACTCACTCACTCACTCACTCACTCTCTTTGCATCTCTCTTCTCTCCATCCCCTCCCCCATACGCAACCCCCCTCTCGCATCTCACCCATTCACTCTCTCTCTCTCTCTCTCTCTCTCTCTCTCTCTCTCTTACTATCTTCTCCCCATCCTTTCCCTAGACTTAACCACCCGCACACCCTACCCCCTTCCCTCCTTTTGCCTATCTCTTGCTCACTCTCTTTGCCTCTATTTTCTCTCCCCATCCCATCCTCAGACCTTACCCTCAGTGCTCCTCCATCGCACCCCACCCCTCATCTCCCTCTTCCTCTATCTTCTCTCCTCCCCTCCCAAACCTCATTGCACCCCACCCCCCTCCTATATTCTTTTCTCTTCTATGTGCCTTCTCTCTCTCTCTCTCTCTCTCTCTCTCTCTCTCTCTCATCCCCTCCCCCCAGACCCAACCCCCAGCGCACCCTACCCCTTCCTTCCCTTTGCCTCTCTCTCCGCTCACTCACTCTGCCTCTATTTTCTCTCCCATCCCATCCTCAAACCTTACCCCCAGTGCTCCTCCATCGCACCTACCCCTCCCTTCCCTCTGCCTCTCTCTTCTCTCCCTCCCCAACCCTCATTGCACCCCACCCCCTCCCCATATTCTTTCTTCTATGTGGCTCTTTCTTCCCACTCTTTTGTCGAGAAAAGATGGGGACTGCGCTCCACGAATATTTTAAAAATAATAATAATAAAGTAGTGGTAGTTTGGGTGTGTTGAGTAATTCCATGGAGGGTTAGGTCTGGGGTGGGGGTTGAGTCTGGGAGGGGCATAAGAGAGAAGAGAGAGGCAGAGAGAGTGAGAGTGAGAGTGAGAGAGATAGAGAGGAAGGGAGGAGGTAAGGGGTCAGGTGCGATGGAGGTGAGCTTGGGATTGGGTCTGGGAAGGGAATGAGAGAGAAGAGAGAGGCAGAGAGAAGAAGGGGATGGGGTTGGGGAGGAGAGAGAGAGAGAGAGAGAGAGAGAGAGAGAGAGAGAGGTCATTTAATGGGAAAATGAGACAGGTGTTGAAGGGATGGGGTAACATTGGAGACGGAGTGGGAGAATGGGGGTACAGTGGGGAAATTTGAGTTGCGGGTGGTTAAGTGAGAGTGAGCTCAAAATCCTAGAGGGGTCAAACAATAAATAAGTCTTTCTGTTTTTCATTGTTTTTGCTTTCCGCTAATCTACCTCGTTATTCAATTCATATATCCTACATCAAGAGGATTCCAATGTTGTCATTCTCAATTCTTCAATTTAGCTAGAACCAATTGAAGTTTGAGTGACCTCACTTGTTATCACCTTCATGCACAATCCCAACTAACACATGTTTGCTTAACAGTAAGAGAATGTTGGATGTGAGAGAACAATGTTGTGAAAAAAGGAATGGCTACCCTACCTTTTTTTTTTGAACTAGAAGAAATTAGTTCAGCTATTGCTCCCTTAGCTCTTGGTTTAGGCAGTAATTCATTGTAAACAATTTTCACAAGGGATCTCCATTCAATAGTCAAATATTCGAAAAGCACATTTCCTCATATGCATCCATGAATATCTCAAACTTCTCTTTCTAAGACAGTATAGTTAGGGTATAGTTGATGCCATCAAATAAATGAGAAGTAGTTACAAGATCTTGCAACTCGCTCTCTTTCCATGGTTTCGACAAACCTGAAACGCAAAACTGCCTAGGATCTCTCTATTTGTATTAATAGCTAGTTTTCTGACACTAATTGATCGATAACATTATGACTAAGGTTTTAAAGCACACATTCCACATAGATCCATGAATATCTCAAACTTCTTTTTCCTGATAGTATAGTTATGGTTCAGTTTGTGCCATCAAATAAAGGACAAGTGTTACAAAATCTTGCAACTCAGCTCACTCTCATGGTCACACACCTAAAACCAAAAACTACCCTATTTGTATTAATAGTGGGTGCTCTGACACCAATCAAGAATATTATGAATAAGGTTTTTAAGTGCAATGGCCTCTGAACTTACACTTGATTTTAATTTTGGTCTCCAAACTCATTTTTAAGTCATTTTGGTCATCCAACTCTTGAACGTGTATAAACTGGTGGAGTGGAAGGGGATGTCAAGAATTTATCCAAGCTATTTTTGTTCGACTGAGGAAAAGCCAGTGTGGGGTTGCTTGACGGAGCAGAGTGTTGTTATATAAGGTTGAATGTTTTTCTTTTGGTTATGTTTCTAGAGTAGCCAATTCAGTTGCTCATACATTATCTCGTCATGCTTTAATTTTAAGTGTTGCATTATCATGGTATGGGACTCCTCCTGCCATTTGAGATGCTTAGTTGAACATCAACAAAATAAAATAAAATAAAGTATAATTTAAAAACAGGAATTGATTTAGCTGTTCACAAACGTGAACTAATTCACTCACAAACAAGAAGCACCCATTTAAAAATATATATTCACATGCATTCATTCATTATTTCTGAACCAGTAGGTAAGATCCATTAACTCTTGAAACCTTCCACTTCAAATGATTTATAAATCCTAATAATGGTTCTTATTGCAACGTTCATAAATGCACAAAATAATTCATCATCTGCACATCAAAACTCCTTATATGATCTATTTCTACTTGTGAAGAACCCATGAAATCAGAAATGGAGGAGGACTCTTCCTTCTCAGCAAAATCGGCTCGTAAAGGTAGAAGTAGGTCTGGGGCCATTGTGCCGTTGTGTTTCCCTCTTTTCGGCTGGTAGGCCGATGGAAGGAGTTTTTGGCCCTTCTTCTTCTTGAGATGCATAGGCGTGCCACCACCAAGCCACTTGATGGCTGGAATGGAAAATCGTGTGAGGTCAAGGATGATTGAGCTTTGTATGAATATTTTTAGGATTTTTTTGTGACAAAGTGTAAATGAATGTAAAGGGAGTAAAAGAAATGACAGAATGTAAGTGCGATAAACGAAATGACAAAATGTAAATGCGATAAAATAAGATTAAAGATAAAGACTAATTAAATTCGAATGTAAAGACAATTGAAATTAAATTGCAAGAAAGTAAGCTTACACTAGGAAAACGAAGAACTTGCAGATACTAAAAGCTCGAAAGATAAAATCCTAGATTAGAATCGAAAAGTACAGGATAAAAGATAGATTTTGGTGTGTCGAATCGGAGATCCTTCTTCTTTATTCTTAATGTTTCATTTATAGAGCTCCTAAGTCATAGGTTTGGCCATTCAACTTAACTCTGCGGAAATCCTCTTTTCTTTTTCTATGTTAATGCCTTCTTAGCTCTAGGCGTGAACTACCCGATGTCTTGGAAATCTTCCCAATATTAATGCTTTCCTGAGCCTCAGGAACGAACTACCTCTTCAACGTCTTCGAAAATTCTCCCGATGTTAATGCTTTCCTGTCCTTTGAACTCCCGCCACTTGGAAGTAAAGATCTGCGGAACTTCTAAACTCAGTTTCTGTAGGTTGAGCTTTGGACTTGATCAAGACTCCCACCAACATTAAAGCGGACAGTGAACTCCAAATATTTGATATCGGCCGCACGATTGACTTCTCCAAATATTTGGAAATTCTAGTCTGGTCGAGAACCCGTTGCAAGGACCTCATTTTTCTGTTTATCTGGCCATACCTTGTCGGCCTCCTTACATCGTTTCTTTTCCCAAAACTCCAATGCCTCTAGCTGCCTATCTCTCTAGCCAACTTCTCTTCAGCCAACTTTTCTTCAGCCTACTTTTTCTTCAGCCAACTTTTTCTTCTTTTATCCACCTATTTACATATAAATAGGATAAATCCTCTTGGGCCAATCAATTCAAAAGCTCCAAGTTTGGCCGGAAACTTGCTTGCACCCATTCATTCATGTATGTACAGGAAATCAGTTTTTTTTCTCGCAGACTTTCTTCAGCCCCAATTTTGGAGACTAACCAAAGTTCAGCCCCATCCACCCAGCCACAAAGAACTTAAAGATTGATCTCCAAGTTTCAATAACTCATCCACCTTTAAACCTCCAGCTGCTCTTTGTTCACATAGCCCGACCGAAAAATCTCTTCAAATCTGGCCGTGATTTTCAACAGCCCCAAACACGTTGTTTTTGTTTGTTCGGGCCTCGGGCTGCCCCTATTATGACGAAAACGTAAAAATAAAAATAAAAATTCAGTTATAAAAGTTGCGGCAGTTTGTGGGGTCGCTTCTGTGGAGCTTCATAAAACCGCTGCCTCATTCGTTTGGTTGTAAATTAGCTTACAAGTTTGTTTTTTTTTTTGGTAATATTTTTTTTAAGGATAATTTTGAAAAAGTGTGTTTTTGATGTGGTAGGAATTGAGATAAGCAAGGCGTTGATTGACGGCTTGGAGATAGAGTACGTGGACATCTCAGTGCTGCCGTTTCTAACGTGGATCTGGAGGGTAAGGATGGGAGTTTCCCACCGGCCGTGGAAGCATCTTTCGTCGGAAGATTTTCGTGAAGCTGAATAGCATCCTTTTTGCTTCTCCCTGAGTAATACTACTCCATCTCTGGTATTATTTTCATTTCATTTAACTAAAAAAAAGATGGTTACCAAACTTGTTAAAAGCCTTCATTTCAGTCTTTATACTTTCAAATCAATTAATAAATCCCTTATTATTTATTTGGTTCAAATCATGTCTTATTGGGAAAGTTTCTGCATCAACTTGCTAAGCATCCTTTTAGACCCCCCACTATATATTATGTTCCAGCACCTCTAAAGAATGCCATTGACTGGGCATCAAGACCACCAATGCTCTTGGGGCTGATAAGGCTGCCGCAGTTGGTAAGTGCCTCAGGAGACTTTGCTGATCCGATCCCACCATCATTTTCTGCCAAGTAGGAGTGTCTCTCTACCTTCATTTCATAAACAAGCCCGAGTTTTCTCTGAAATGGACTCAGTCTTTGAAAAAAGTCCCACAGTGGCAACTTGGTGGATGAACAGGACAAAGAGGGCTGAAGGAATTCTTTTGGCCTTGCAGGGATTTCACTTTGAGTGTTCAAACAAAGTGATGTCAGGGGCTCCTTCTGTAATTCGAACCGCCAACTTCTAGGCCACAACAATGGAGGTTGGAGGTTTCAAACAAGAAGCAGTCACTCATCTCTATTTATTCATGGTGAACAGCGGTGGGCCTTATTACATAGGTGCTGAAGTTGCTTGACTGGAATAGTTCGAGGGTTTTTATTTTGGTCGACAAGAGATTTTTTTCGTTTCTGCCTTTTGGACTGCCTATAAGATTTGCAAACCTTAGCAATGTTATCGATTGTTTTGCTTGTGGAGTGTAGAAATACAAGGCAAAATTATGTTCTTAATAGAAATTATTTTGCTTTCCGAGTAATTAATTATGCCTGGTGCAGTATGATTTATATTTTTAGGATTTTTGTGCCAAAAAATAAAATTATATATGATTGAATTTATATTTTACCAATTAGTCAAGTTTTTCACCATCTGACTTTCTCCATTCAAAATCAAAGAGTTTCTCCATCTCTTTTTATCACAAAATCAGCTCAAGAAGTAGATAGACACAAAATAGATAAGAGTCGTGTACAGGTAGCTCAGTTTCGCTCCATTGCTCCTATTTATTGATTATCATTTGCCATGTGACCTGGGGGCCGAAGTGGGTAGTTTGTAGACCTGATAGGTCAAAGTCCGGCCCAATATGATGGCTTAAAGCCACCATTAGGCCTATTCTGGTAGCTCGAGACCTCAGAGGTCAAAGCCCAGGGGAAATCTTAAAGGTTAGGACCGGCTCGGCCGATTCTTTGCCCCAAGGTCGTCGTCTGTCATCGTCGAGCCTCATCATAACCGGCTGATGCACAGAGTTGTTGAGAAGTTGTTAAATCCTTACTCGTTCTTGTTGTCCATAACAGCATTTCCCTTTGACAGCGAGACTCCGGTCGCCGATCAAGACCAGAGGAGGATACCCGCCACGGTTGTCTTGCTTGTTGGTCCGCTGAGAACCGCGATAGGGAATCTGGAAATGGCAATTAGGAGTTGTGGATTCCGTTTCAGCGACATATAATATAATCAATAACGCTGATAGATGGAAGTTCCTTTAACAACTTTTGGAATACTACAACACATGTGGCACATGACATGCAAACCACGTTATCTGCCATCTCATCTATTTTAATGGCACATAATTTGTTATATAAATAGAAGAATTTCACACTCAAAAATAAAAACAGGCACAAAAAAAAAAAAAACCCAACCATTTTAATATTTTTTGTCCTAGTCCTCCATGATAGCCATACGTCGCAGACTGGAATCAAAGCCAGGAAATGGCTACCAAGGTGGATTAGGAAATGGGGAATTGCTTAAATGCAAGCCAAAATATATGTTTGGAAGAATCTAGGTGCAAGTGTCGTGGATGTGGGTTTTAATATTGTAACTTATAGGCTTGGTGGACAAATTCCAAGCGAAACATTCAAGGCATTCTCCCTTCAGCCTCACTGTCTAAACTTCTCAAATTCAAAGAACTGAGCCTTTGTGGTTTAGCGTTAAACCTCATTCTTCCTCCCGCAAAACCCTAGTAAATCCAGCAGTCCTTCCATTGAAGAATTGAAGCTCTCATCGCACCATTCTACACAGGCTGATCAGTGGTAGATGACATGGATTGCGATTATGTGCCACATGTGTTGGTATTCTTACGGAAGGTAAACAAGTTGGTGCCCGTAGCGTTATTGTAATTTATATGTTCATTAGTTTTGTTTTGGACGAATTAATATACTTCTTCAGCCTTTTCTCCTTAAGGATAATATTCCACTTTAGGATGAGAGGAGGAATATTATTCTTAGCTTAATCATCAAATTAATTTCGAACAAAAAAAAATTCACCAAATTAATAAATGTGAATTGGCATCCTACATTCCTAAATGGGGTCAACACGTGCATGTTGTGTGCTACATAAGCTACCACTTTTGCTGGATAAAGTTCATAACCTCTCACAAATCTTACTTGCCAGTAGTTGTAAAACCTCTCACAAAATCTCGGAAACTACCACTTTTGTGTAGAGAGATCAGCTTCAATACCTTCATAAATATCAATTCCTGGATCGTAGAACAAAGAGCAGAACCAAATTTGGGTTTTTTTATTATTTTTTATTTGGCCAAAAGTCACTTTTGGTCCCCTGTTTGGCACTTCAACCACTTTTGACCTTAGTTTCAGTTACATCACTTTTGACCTTAGTTTGGCATACAACAACATTTTTGGTTCCTTGGTGAGTTTCAATTTTGTCACTTTAGAACACCCTTAAATCGGTAATCCAAAAAATGTTTTCCCTCTGTCCAATTTTGTCACTTTTACCACTAGTTTCACACTTCGCACAATCAAACAGAATATAAAAATTATGTTAATCCCACACAGAACAAAGAGGCAGAGAATGGCTGAAACATCTAAAAGAGGAAGTCCTCCCTTAATGCAAACATTAAGAATTGTAAACCAATTTAATTAAGTGAGGATAAATCACACTTTTTTTGATATTTAAAAAAATTTTAAAATTAAAATAAAAATCAATAGAACCCTATCTATTTTTATGGAACACAACTACCCATTAACTTTTTTAATTCTAAAATAATTTTTAATTTTTTTTTAAAAAAGCCTTTAGGAGAGCGTAGAAGCGCTTAGAGGCTAGTTTCTTTAAATGTACAACCACGTTTCCCTTATCTTGTGGAGGGGCAATATTGTCATGGGTAGTTGTGTTCCATAAAAATAGGCCATTATTTGATTTTTCTTTTCATTTTATTTTTTTTAAATATGAAAGTGTGAATTTACCAGATTATCTTCATTTAATTAATAATTTAATACTTAATGTTTGCATTAACCAAGGGCATTTTTTGGTATTTTGAACGTTTCACCTAATTCTCTGCGGCTTTTGCTTTATATATATAGATTAAGTAGAAATTTTATATTGTCCTTGAATTGCTCAAAGAGCTAAACTACAGGGTCAAAGTGACGAAATTGAAACTACAGGACCAAAAGTGGTTGTAGTGCCAAACTAGAGGGGTCAAAGTGACGAAATTTGAAACTAGAGGGTCAAAAGTGGTTGAAGTGCCTAATGTATAGTTAACCAAAAGTGACTTTTGGCCTTTTTGATTTCGAACGAAGTTGCAATTCATTGCAAAACCCCTAAAGGGAAGAGAACATCACAAACAAAGTCGAACAAAAGCACTAACCATAAAACTAACAGAAAATGAAAAATAGGAATAAATTGAGTGAAACCAATAGGATACATGAAGATCATGTTCCTAAGCCAAAACCTAATGTTAAAAGCCAACAAAAAGGCATTTAATCCACATAAAGGCATAGCTTCTCACAAAAAGGCATACATTTATGAAGCCCACATTAAACATAAAATACATAAAATAAACACACTAAACCTAGCCCTCCACAACCGAAGAAAACTCCAGCCGCGATGATGAACAAAGAGAAATTCAGTCAATGGAGATGGACAAACCACCAATCACCACCATAAAGAACCTGTGAATTAACTACTATGGATTGCCCCAAAGATCTGTTGTTGATGGACTTTAGACAAAGAACTCAATGATGGATGTATGTCTTACACACACACACAGAAAATTAACCAAACACAAATGACACAAGTGTTCTTGCAGAGGTTTGAGGATTTGCCTACATCCTTTGGTGATCCTTATAAATTTCACTAATGAATAGGTTACAACTTTGGTTTACAAAACACAACCCTGAGACATGCACCTCTACAATCCCGTTTTCTCACACCTCACCCCAACACCTCTATACACTTAGAGAATCCCCTTGGCTCTCCCCTTGGTTTGTAGAAACTCCAGCGATAAACTCACCTCATTGTTTCCAGCTTCAGCCACTTCCTAATATTCCACATGCTTCTCCCCATTGTGTTATCTTACTTCATCCCATTACCTACACAAGCCAATGGATAATAGCACATCTGATTGTCCTCCACGTTCTCTTCCTTTAGTCACCACTTAGACTAAAGGTCAGAATTAAGTAGGTAAAATACAATTCCCATTTGTCCCACCTCCATTAAACCAGAAATCAGTAGGATCATCCCATCCATCCAACCACCCTTTTACGAGAAGTGACCCATTAAAGCACCTGCAAACTTGTGGTAAGCGATAGCCCTTGAAAAGAAATTTGAAATATCTAAGCAAATATTAATACACGTCCGTTCTCCTAACGAACCCTTGAGGAATATTTCCCTTCGAGACTTTGAATCCCGCTTCAAACGACCGGTCGCAAATGTCCGTACGACCGGTCGCTCGTGTGCTTCTGCGACGGTTCGCAAAGAGCTGCAGCGACCCGCGCGTCCACTTTGCCTGACTTCGAAACGCTTCTAAACGACCTTGCAAGTGCCTAGCGACGCTTTCTGGGAGAACCACAAAGCTCCTCTCTCCAGTGCCAAGACAACCTTGTAATCTAGGTGAGCCATTTTTCCAACAGAACCAAACACCCGAAGGCGACAAAACCAAGCCAAACATCTCTCAAAGCATAGCCAGAATCACGAAAGAGTACCCAGAATTAACCGATCTAGACATCCAAAATAGCAGCCAAAAAAAAAAAGAATGAGAAAACCCATTCCACAACCAGGAGGAAAAGAACCAAGAACTTGAAAGGAGGTGGTGCAAGCCCCTGAAGTTAAAACTCTACACACTATCCAATAAATACGCGCCAAACGGCGTTTAAAATTGGGTCTACAAACCAAGGACTATGAGGCTAGATCAAAGGGGGAGGGTGAAGGAGTCCAGATGAGCCACTGAGGGAGAGGAGGGGAGGTGAAGGGAGGGGAGGGGGAGTGGTTGTTCGGTTCACAATTGTATATCATTTTGTACCCTTATTGCTTATGATTTAGTTATGTTTTTGAGTTAACCTTGTGCTTTTAACCTCTTTTGTGTTTGTTATTCAGTTTATTGAGCTCTAGGTATCACTTGAGGCATTTGAAGTAAAATGGTGAAAATAATGTGTAAAACTGGTGACTGAGTTACAAGTTCATTTCGGATTATCTCCTCCATTTGTTTGATGGGGCCAAGACTTGTGGTTGTATCGATGACATTCTAACTTGAAGATTGATAGCTCAGTTCTTCGGTAACATTTGATTGATCCAAGCCCAATCCGTGAGCCCATCAAATTACACATCATGCGACTCTGCAGATGAGCTCATTGCATGCTTGGTCACGGTGAGCTAGGCATGAGCTATTGGTTTCTTGAATGGAAGCTCGTTCATGCTCGCATGAGGACTCAGAAACTAGGGCTGCGAGCCCTGGATTGGAGTGGCAGCAACCATTTCGTACTTAATTGACGCAAGTGTCTAGTCCATTAGCCATATTCAATTCTACTTCTTACCTCCCTTCCCCTGATAAATACCAAATTCATTTCCAGATTCAAGGTGTGCAAGCCGGAATTCATAACCCCACAATTCACCATCCTTCACTTCCATCATTTTCCCAAACAATTCCAGAACTATCTCAAACACTCTCACAATCACACACTCTCAGCAATCAACCAAAAGCTCAAACAGCCCCGAATCACCAAAACAGCTCAGCAAACCTCTCTCCATTTCCCTACCAATTTCATCTCCCCAAGCCATCACCACTCACTCAAACTCATCCCAAATCACCTCCATATCCTTCATACATTCTTCTAGAAGTGA